>VZSC01007213.1:51059-65825 GCA_013398225.1 Steatornis caripensis
CCTTCTCTGGAGATATTCAACACCCACCTGGATGCATTCCTATGCAACCTGCTCTAGGGCCACCTGCTTTAGCAGGGGGGTTGGACTAGGCGATCTCCAGAAGTCCCGTCCAATCCCTGCCATTCTGTGATTCTGTGATCAGAAAAGAACATTTCTGGGTCTGCAGCAGCATACTGGCATATGGGCAGAAATTTCGTGTGACTACTAGGGCTGCCCAAACCTCCCTGTAGCCTGCTGTTACGTAGCATTGCTTGCCAGTGAGTTATGTCTAGCTTGACTAAGGAGGCCTGGTGCAGTAGTTCAAGAGGAGTCCAGTAAAAAGTACAAACATTCTCACTTCAAGCCTCTGGCTGTCCAACACACTTCTAACTTGTGCCAATGTTTCCGAAGCTTGCACATGTTCCAGTGGCTGGTTTTCATTCTCTTTACATCTCTGATCAGGGACTTCAGTTTTTACAAAGCATTGAGTGCTGCTGTCTGCATACCAAGAGCCCTCACCCGTCCTAATCTCAAATGCTGGGAGGAGGTTGGGATAGCTTTGTTTGCCGTGCCAAAGAGTACATGCTGTAACAAGTGAATGTGGGTATAAGTGGTGTGCCACAAACTTCACTCCGTACCACTTAGGGAAGCACTGGAAGAACTGGATTTCTGCCAGCCAGTATAAAGGTAAGTTGCCTGGGAACAGACAGTTCTGGTAGTTCTCTCCTACAGAGCCTTGTAAGCAGCAGATCTCATCAGAACCAGGTAAAAATAACTCTGCATGAATTTGCTTATTTTAGTTTAATCCTGCTATGGTTTGAGCTGGGTCATTCCTAAACTATGGGTGGGATTCAGGTCATATTCCACCTAGCCTCCAGTGGCTGTCCCAGAGGGACGTGGGACTCCTGTACATCCTGTGTCATACCTGCCAACCCCATGGAAATACCTGGGACGGTACAGGGCAGTTATAATATACTTTATGTAGACAGGTGGCTCATCACCAAGTGTTTTTACAACTGTTTGCAGTGGGGTTTTTGAGTTTTAGCCTCCATAAGTTTGTGTTTAGAGAAGAAATGGCTGTGTCCTAATGCATGGGGACACTCACAAAGATAGTTTGTTTTGCTATGCTTACTAATAGATGTGGACTGGTAGCAATCACGATGAGCTAATATCTAGCATGCAGATGTTACCAAACCCCTAAAAAACCTCTGTTCAAGTATTTCCTTGCACTCTAGACCACTACATTCCTTCAGCACACCAGGCTCTTCCAGTAACATCTCATCACCACCTGACCCCTCTTTCCGCCCGGCTACTTGGAGGCCTATTTCCCGCTTAAAATTTGGTGGGATTCTTCAGAAGTCTCATCTATCTGACTGCTAGAGGGGGATTTACTACGTGTCCTTAGAGCCTGTCTCCTGGACATCTGAGGGAGAGCCAGCACACTGATAAACCCCAACTACATCTCATTTTATTGAACAGCTGAGTATTGTAGGAAATGCGTTTGAAAGACCTGTTTGCTGATCTTGATTGGGAGCAAAGACTTAAACCCAGGCCTCCTGCACTTCTAACTAAGCTTGGTAAATCTTTAGATAGTGATGCAAAAAATGAGAAGTACTTTTGCTGAAACATTACAGTGGGAAAAAAGGGGAGCTTTTGTTCTTTGTACGTGTAACGTGATTATTTTCTCAGAGCGGGAAGCCAAAGACGACAGTGTTGGGGCTGTGAGGGCCAGCTGCTCCAGGAGGGGTGGGCAGCAGAGGGTGACCCCAGCATGGACCATGCCCTCACCAAAAGGCACAGTCCCCTGGGGGCTGGGCATGGTGGGCAGAGCCAGGTGCTGGTAATGGGGACCACTGATAACCCCAGACAAGGCAAGTGATGAGCCAGGTCCAGGGGCTGTTGGAGGGCCCAGTCAGGATTAGCAGGAGATAGGGGTGGAGATGAGACGACAGCATGGGTCCAAGGCATCCACCCAGGAGACAGGGACAGAGAGAGGGCTGGAGACGGGCACTCCTGCAGCATCTGGGGCAAGGACCAACATCCCCAGGCTGAGCTGAAGTGGGGCTCCTGGGCCATGGGCTGGGGTAGAGACGGGTGCCAGGGGAGGCTAAGCAGGGACAGAAAGGCCATCAATGCCTTCAGAGCCATGGCAGAGAAGTGTTTGAACCCCTTTTGTCAAACAGTCACCAAGACATGGCAGATAAGGCCTCCAGGCACGAGATGAGCCATATCCATGAGAAGCTCTGGACGCTGTGACGCAGATACCTCTCCTAACGTCTTGGCGCAGAAAGAAGAAAGCTCAAGTTCCCTAAAGTCCCAGCAACGTGCCCTAGCTGGGTGTTCATTTTGAGAAAGGCAGGGCGGGAGAGTTTTTTTGAAGCCTACAAGTAACAGATTTAAAAGTAGATTCCTCCCTGTAAGGTGAGGGCTCTGCAGGCCATGGATGAAGTGATGGATTAAGACCTCTTGGAACTGCTCTGGCTTCTGCCCTTAACATATTTTGTGGCTATATGAAAGTCTATGATTGTTTTTCACCTTCAAAAAGTTTCTTAATTATTCATCATCATGGGATCTGCCGTGGAAATACTAGCACGGATTACTCCTAGTAAAATTTCTTTTTCTGACTGGAATTTACATATTTATGAAAGCACTGCCAGCCTCATTTAACCTTAGGATTGAATAGAAAGAGGTCAGGAACGTAGAGAAGTAGAAATACAAGGAAAATGAAAACACATTTGAGGGAACATCCTTTAGTAACAAGCTAAATTAAGTGGAAGAGTAGCTTCACCACACAGTTCTCTGCTGTCAAGCTTGGAAACCTGTCCAAATCTAAAATGCATCTAAAATGCACGGTCCCCTCATTTTTAGCACATTTTATCACAAAGCTTCTAATAACCTAACTAGCCATAAAAAAAAAAAAGATCAAGAGCTTTATGCATAGTTACCTAAAATACACATTGCTTCCTTTGGGAAAAAAACAGCTGAACTCTGTGAGAAGTATCTACTAAAATCTGTTCTTGGAAGATACTGAGCATCATTTCACAAATATATTGCTGAATCTGTCAAATTTGTTTACACGTACGCAGACAGGCCTGCGATAAAAATTACAGCATTCGTTACTGCTCTGAACAGTGTTAGTGTTGATAACAAGATGTGTGTTTGAGTTTTATTGTATACATTAATTCCCACCAGTCTGGCATCATATACCGTAAAATATCTACTTATCAGACCTAAGCTGGGGACACAATATTAAAAAATAACTCTCAGAATTGACACATACTCAAGATGCTGCCTTCCTGCTACATTAATGCTAATAGTAATGGTAGGGAAATTTCAAAAAGTCACATTCTTCTCCTAGAGAGACACAGTTAGGGAAGGAACATGATGCTGGCAGGTAGACAAACTCTGTTGGTACAAAATGGTAGTCTGTTAATCTTTGCCAGCTCATTGTGTTTGCACAGGCTAACAACGAATGTGCTGTCACTTGGAAGTATTTATATCAAGGTACTACAGTCATCCCTTATGCAGTTGAGCAATATCTGAAATAGAATCGATGTTTGGCTGTTATTACACCGCCTATTTTTGGTGTAAAAGAACACCTTACAGACTGAGCAGGGCCTGCTGTATCCCTGTTTATCTGCTCATTGAGGGACCATACATTATGATAAATCTGGTTTTACCATTAGTTCAACTAGTACGCAGCATAAAGCAGCCCATAAGACAAATTAAAGAAGCAAGATTTTAAAAGTGAGAATGCAAAGGGGTTTCTATTAAATCATAAATAAAGTTTCACGTGTCAAAATATCTCCTCCTTTTCCTTTTCCTAAAGAGACGAGAAGCAAAAAGAGAAAAGTGCAACAGTTAGGGTAGAAATACAGGCAACGGATTGGGAATTCAGTTGCTTTTCCCCAGGTTAATGCCCTGAAAGGAAAGGCTCCAGCCATGGTGTGACCCCAGCTCACAGCACCCACCGGCTGCAGAGGAGAAACCCAGAGGAGGAGCAGATCCTGCTCCTGCTAAGGGTAAGGTGTCAGCGCCCTGGGCCGGGTGTGACCTTCAGAGCCAGCGCAGCACCAGGGCTTCTGAAAGAAACCCACAGGCAAAAGGCAAAGCTTGGGCAAAAAAAGAAAAGGTTTGGAACAACTGTGAGAGACCTTTATTTTCAACTGCATTTTCCAGCAGTTATGTCCTCTTATTTCCAAGGGATTCAGATAATGCAACCCAGATGCTTCTCTGGCTATCACTTTCAAGACCCCAAAGCTTTTTTCAGCCAGGAAATGAAAAAATCTTTTTATAGCTGTTTCATTTCAACAAATGATTTTGCCTTCAGCTTTTTAACTTCCAACTAAATACAAAATCAAAATGAAAATGAAAAGACATTTCAAACGACAATCAAAGTTTTCTTCCAGAATATTTTGGTATTTTTGCAGTTTTCCCCTTTTCACTGAGATTTTATGTTGGAGAAATGGTGAAGAAATTCATACACGTCAGAAATATATTGAATTAGAAGTAGTGTCTTTTTTAAATGCAAACCAGCTTTTCTAGTAGCTCCACCTCCTGCACTTTTAATACTAAAGTCAAACTACTCTTTAAAACATTTGCTCATGCATGCTGCAGAACTGCTAGGCATCATTTGCTCACTTCCACCTGTGCAGACAGTGTGTAACACCTCAAAGCCTGAGATATTTAGAATGCAAATAAACAGGCGACGGGGATCTTTTTTGTAACGTTTACACTGTGGACTCTACTATCTGTGTTTAAGAATGTATTTTACCAACCGGCACCAACCGGTTTAAACAGAATTCGGCTTTGAAATGCTTTAAATACTTAAGTGGCTCTGTGGGCCTAAACCTTACTCCCTCAGGTCTAATGTGTATCAATAATGGTAATTCAGGGATTATGGCACTGAAAATGGGAACAAGAAATGTCACCCAAATTCAAGTAAGAACCAGGGCTAGAGAAGAAGGTTCAGTAACAGCCACCTGCACCTCTCAGTGATCCTTGCCCAAAGCCTAAAGAAAACTAAGTTTGAACACTTAGAAAAAAAAAGAGAGTTTTCTTTCAGCCTGTCACAGTTCATGCTCCTTGCAACAATTTCAGTTTTTTATACTGGAAATAGAAATAGCAAAAAATGCCACAAGATATCCTACTCTGATGATCCTACCAAAATCAAGAACAGAAAAATTACTGGAAATCGCATTAGAAAAACCTCACCTAGGAAAATTGCCTGGTTCGGGAAACTTAAATGAGTTTCAGTTAGAGCTGGACAGCTTTTTGCAAGCTGAACAAAGCCTCTGAATAGTCAGGTCTATGAATTTCCTTTTATTTATGAAAACATGTGTTTTAGTATTTATATTTACATATATAAAATCAGATTTTATACTTTAACGAACAATTTAGGCAACATAGGAAGCCTAGCACGTGAAAAGGTCACAAAACCAGTCACTGAGTTTACTGACTTTGGGCAGAATTGAAGGTTCTTCCCTTTGGGTCTTGAATGCTGTTCATTTTCCGCACTGCAAAGAGCAAATACCTCAAAAACCTTCTCCTCTAAGGGTCACAAGACAGCTGTTCCTTTCTACTGCATATAAACCGTGAAACTCAACAAAACATTCCTATCCCTTGCTCCTGTTGCATTTGCTATTGCTTTAGCAAAACTATTCTTCCGCCTCAATTTTCTGCTTTACTTCTGCAAGAATTCTCTATATCCCCTATCAAAAGGTTACATCCAGCCGAGTTCAATGACAGACGTTCACCCATTGGCAAACACGTCTGCTTCTGAAATTGTGCTTGGCTGGAATATATCCCTGTGAGGTGAGCAGGATAATAAGGTTTTCTTTCCTGTAGCAAAACCTTTGTGTGAGTCTGTTCCACATTGTCCTACAGAACTAAGCTAGTTAAGAATACCAACAACAGCCGCAATAGCTAATGGGTTTGTAAGCTGATTTGCATAATGAAAAATCTGTATAACTAATTAACTTGGAAAAACAATATTTGAAAGAAAATATATTCTTCCCTTTGGAAAATAGTAAAATATGTGGACAGTTCATATGATCACCTTATTGCCAAAATAGCTGAGTATCAGGCTAAAGGTGGTGGAAAAAATATTATTGTGTTATAAAATATGGTGATCCAAAATAAAAATGTAGGTCAAATGTTAGGAAAATTTCACAATGGATCCAGTAATATTGTGAACTCTTTGTGCAGAAATCTTTATTATTTTCCATACAGACATGTCAGAGACATGGTTATCAGCTGCGGAGGGAATTCAGCTTACCCGGGATCACCGGCTGGTATGGCCAGATTTCTAAAGGTGGAGATAGCACAGAGTGAGCACTGGGGACAGGAGAACTAGATTAATCCCTTGCACCAGGAGACACGCCAGACACTCAGTACTTATATTTGAGGGATTTTACATACCAAAGCCCCGTCACTTCCCTCCATAAATGTAAATCACGGACCGTTCACCAGTGGATTAATAGGTGCTATTACTCTTGCAATCGTCCACAAGAACAAAGATGGAATAATGACAAGGTTAGAGGAGGAGTTGAACCAGAAAGGAGGACTTCAAGCAGGTTTGGAGTTATTCCCTTCAAAATCTCTTACACTTTGGACCCTGAAAGGGCAGGAAAGAGTGGGGATTCTATCTGCAGCCCTTTTTTATGTGAATACCCGAGCAGGTGTGGGTTTACCCCCTCTGCCTGCCAGTTCCTCTTAAGGGGCATGAAGGAACACAATTACAGGTTGTGTCACGCTGTATACCCTGGCTACCTGACCTGAGCATTTGGGCCATTAAAACACGGCAGCCAGAAGAGAGAGTGAGGGGCTCTTTGCCTACCGCCTGCATTTGTTGTCTCTGACACTGGTACTCATAGTTCCTGGGTAGCCTCCTCATTGTGGTAAAGAAACTTCAAAGAGCATCCTGTCCCCCCACCCAGGGACAGCTGGCCAGCACGGACCGCGAAAGATGCTTGAATGTTTGTGGCTTCAGGCATTTTGCTGCCTGACACATCTCATCTTTTACTGACCTAAATTCATGTTTTTGCAGTCGCTTCAGGGCATTCACGGAAGGCTGACTCCACTTTGAAGATGGAAGTGTTATAAATGTCGAACACCCCTGTGATTATTTACATGCAGATTTGCATTGTATCAGTTATTTGCAATATAGCAAACAAAACGATAAGGTCAGAATTCAGCAAAAGGTCAAAAGTCAGCATTTTCTTCCTGAAAACAGTGTGCCACTGAAAAATATTCAACTCTAAACTGAACTCATGTAGAACAACTGATAGATATCACACCTCCTTTCCTCAGATATCAGTCACAAAGCTTTCAAAACTACAAAGAAGCTGTTACACACTGCCTTCCTGTGGCTCCTGAAAATATTTTCACTCCAGATTTCACCACAAAAATGCATGACTGCAGCGCAGTTGTTCCTGTGATCCATTTACAAAGTAATCCTCTCCCTCAGCTCATGGCAATTTAACAGCCCTGTTCCGCTATATTCTTTACATTCTGAAACTTTAGGTAACTCTAGAGCCTGGTCTTACTCATAGTAGAGTCACTGATAAAAAAAATACGTTAATTTTGAGTGCACAGGGTCAGATCTTAGGCAAGGCATTTTAACAGCTTTTTTTTTAGAACTGGTAATGAATGCGGTGAATATATAAATATAGGAATAAATAGATATATAAAATATATATAAATACAAAAATAAATGAATGCAGTAAATATATAAATATATATTTACTTGACCTCCTCAGTCAATATGCATTTATTCTCTTTTCTTTGTTCCTTTCTATTAGCAACCAATAATTTTGTAGCATTTGGTTGCCTTTTTTTACCCTCCCATCCTACTTCTGAATTGCTCCTTAATTCTCCCATATAAGGCCAAGTTCTCTTCCTTTCCACCTTTTATTAAGAAAATTTGTAGTATAAGAGGGTGCTGATTCTTTTCAACCTATATTTCTGCTCTGCAGTGTTTTAGTTTTACCTTGCGTAAACAAACTCAGAGTTATTCAGAAATAAAACCAAGAAAAATATCTCTCTCTGCTTGATTTTCCCTCAGAGACAAGAGGAGCCACTGAATAAGTAAGTTGTATTTGCTGGGAACCAGAGTACGTTTTCTGAGTCAGTAGCAGTTCTCAGGAAATTAGTTGTAGTAAATTACTCGAGTTTCATGGGCTGGTGGGTGTAGGGTAAACGTCGCGGTAGCGATCAGAGGAGGAAAAATCTTTCTACCTCAAGGAAATAAAGATAGTTGGAGAAAAATAATATAAAACATTTTCTCAGTGAAAGAGTTGTATCTAGGAAAAGAAATGCTAAAAGAGGATAACAAGTATCAGTGGCTGACTAACTGGTGACTTCACCTAACTGGGAAAAAAAAATTTAAATGTTATGTAGTGGTGTGGCATGATGAAGCAGTAGCCCTGCATTCGCAATATTGCACACTGATCTCAGCAGGACCCTNGATAGTCGGAGAAAAATAATATAAAACATTTTCTCAGTGAAAGAGTTGTATCTAGGAAAAGAAATGCTAAAAGAGGATAACAAGTATCAGTGGCTGACTAACTGGTGACTTCACCTAACTGGGAAAAAAAAATTTAAATGTTATGTAGTGGTGTGGCATGATGAAGCAGTAGCCCTGCATTCGCAATATTGCACACTGATCTCAGCAGGACCCTGCTCCAAAAATATGGTAAGCATTATAAGCAATTTAGGGAAACAGAACATGAACAGGCATTGAAGAGACCACCATATGCATAAAAACCCCATAAAGATCACTGATTACACAATGATTCATGGTAAAAGAGGACAAAACCGTAGGCTATATTAAAAATTGCTGTAAGTACAAGGAAAGGGAGGATGTATCTTGTGTGATGTCAAAGGTTATAAAGAAAAAAGAATGCACTAAACCTAGGAAAGGAGGGAAAGTCTAGTGACTATTAGGGTCATTATTTTGTTTTGTTCTATGGGAAGTATTCAAAAAAATATTGTTAAAGAACAGACCTGATGACCTACTAAACTTTACCTCACTTGTAAGATTTTGACAGCTTTATTCCGAGAATTAAATGTCATTAATGTTAATATCATTGATACTTCCAGTAAAAGAAGTTAGCCTGGCACCTTGTTCCTGTATAAGAAAAATAGAAAATACTTTATTTAATAGGCAAATTATCATTGTCTGAATTATTCAGGATGAGATCTAAAAGAACTGAAGCATTTTAGGCCATCATAACTCATTCTGCAGTTTTCTAATCCCTGCAGTGTGATGCAGAGACATTCACTTGCAACTACTGCGCGATTATCTGCAAAAAGATGCCAGGTTGTTTCACATCCTCCCCTTGCAGAACTGATGGGGAGAGTGATGCTCATTGTCAAACACACTTCCATGTGCTGGGCTGAAGACAATTACACAGGCTGGCTTAGACCTGCTTAGGATCCAGCACAAGCCAATGCTCACCATGTTCGGAAATGAATGACGAGCATCATCCTACTGATGCATGATGTAACCATTAACTTGAGAGCAGTCACAGAGCAAGCTGTAAATGAGGTAAAAATCAGTAGAGCATGGACACTATTTGCTAAGTGCCGGCTGTTAGTCCGGGGTACCGAGTTAATTTTTAAAGGAAGAGTTTGCCATAAGAGAGTCATACATACTTCCACAGCTCCCAGATAGATTGCACCTTGCTGGGATACGGAACCCAGTCTGGGAGCAACAGCGAGGATGGTGCACACAATTTTTCTTCCTGAGCTTGTCAGCTGTCATTACCTATTTTGCTAAATTTTATGACTTCTATTTCCATACGACAATTTATAGCTTAGCTGAATAAAATAAAAGGGTAATTTTTCTCCCTGTTTTGCAGATATATTCTTTCATTGTGATATACAATGTCCATCACAGCAAATGCTTATTGTGTTTTCAAGTGCTGCTGAAAAGGCATGGGCAGTACAGTAGGGTGATTTCTCCCAGAGACATTTTAACCTCTGGCACAGAGAACAGACCGAAGAAACTCCATCTCCTTTCTGCCTCCTCCTGCTTTATGACTGGCTGATACAACATGCATTCATTCACGTGTGTGCCATGGCCATGATCGTATGCAAGGGCAGCCACTCCACAGAGATAAGGATGGTATCTGCTGTTGCATTTCTACTGGGCATTTCCTTTATAATGGCTTGCTTTAGCATCTGTTTTTGAAAGTAAATTACTTCAAGAGGGTGGTTCCTTTGCTTGCAAAGTATTTTAGGCCCATCTTTTGGTAATCAATCTGTTACACAAACCAATTCTGCACTGTTTCCTTTGGTTTATGTTATGGGGAGATGAACAAGTGCTTGGAAATGGCACTCATGACGCGCTGGGGATTTGTTACAATTCCTGATCTTCTAAGACTAGATTTCTAGCCCCACTAGTGTAACTGATAAAACCAAAAGGTTTGTATATGCGCATGCTTGTAGTGGTATCTGCATTTCTTTTCTTTGAGTCACTATTATTACTTAATCTGCGCCAGTTGCTGCTCAGGCACTATTGATGACCACGCTGATGTCCTACACTTATTCTTTATAAAAATAACTTTTACAGTTTATTGCTGAGCAATTCGACAATAATTTTTTATATAGGGGGCATCTTTAGAGCTAACTTGGTGCAGGCAATGCTTTGATTAAACTGTCTAAAGCTGTATGCTCTTTGAAAAAGTTATCAATATCCATGCTTTCATTTTGTTTTTTGTCTTTTTTTCCTTTTAAGTAGGTAATAAATAGAATTAATCTTTATATAATGTTATTGAAAATTAGGCTAAATGTCAGGTATTCAGTTATGCAGAATCTTGGAGAAAACATAGATGAGCCTCTAAACCAGACGGTTGCTGCCCCAGTGGGTCCCTAGCACGCCTTCAGCCTGTGCACTGACTCTCAAATTGAGTGATTTTGTATGATGATGTTCACGTTGTCCTTTATCACATCCTGAGTTGTGCAATAGAGTGCGGAAAGCGCTTCTATCTCCTAGGGAGATAAATTACTTTTCATTTTCTGTGTGAATAACTGACTATTTAGGTCTTGAATTCATCTACATACCTTACCTTTCATACACTAATTAGAGGCCTGCTCTCGTTAGGCACCATCTGCAGGCAATGGAGAGAGACAGGCACTTCTGCAGGGTGATTCCTCCCCCCTCACCCATCGTTCAGAATTTGAGATGAAATTGAGAGGTTCCTGCAGAGCAAGTCTATGATGACTGCATTCCTAAAGTAGGCACCTCAGCGAAATGCCTGAAGTTACCTTGGTAAACTGCACCGTAGCATTCAATTCTTACCATTTTGCCCATTTATGTGTTAGGTCTGTGGACCCAGCTATGTATCCATGATTTATTCAGTCATTAGAGGGAGAAGTTATCTCCTGGCAAGGATAAATCTACTAGATAGATGTTGTACATAGATGGGATGAGTCATGCTCTAGGGGTTTCTGTCTTTTTCTGTCAATGATAAAGAGTGTCTGGAATAACTACCTTGGAGCAGGGACCTAACTTTTAGATGGCTGAGAGAAACCCTACCCTAAGTGATAAAAGAAAGTATCAATTTGGCAGCTCAATAGTCATCTTTTAGTTTATGCAGTAGGATAAAACAGGCAGCAGGATGCAAACTTCCCTGTAACCTTCTCTGAGTATCATTCAAGGTTATTAGGCTCTGATTTGCCTGCAGAGTGGGAAAATATCTCAGTCTTCATTGCCATTAACTCAATTACTTCCAGCTGTACAGCAAATTTTATGACAGACAGCTGAACAGTCACTATAGCAATTTTATATCGTGCAGGAGGTAGCTAAGATACTAACTGGATAGGCTGGAACTGAACTTTCAACTTAGTTGTGATGCTGTGATAGAGGAAAAAAAATAGATTTAACTGCAAATGCCTTGAATCCATTAAGAGAAGGGATGGAGAAAGGACCAGTGTTATTTAAGTATGGAATAAGATTATAGGTTTCAGGAATATTTTAATGTTCTCAAGCCTTGATCATCTATTTTTGGTGACAATGCCTGCGATGGATTCTTAGTGGTTTTTATATCTTAGGTTTATAGCACTTGAAGTACTTTAAAGGTCCTAATAATTCCGTAACCATCTTGCATGCAAGCATGAGCAACTGGCTGCTACGCTCTTAAAATTCCTCAGAAGGCTACACAGACCAGCCTTGGACACGTTGCTTAGTTGCTTGTGCAGTCTTGGATTAATTCTGCAGTGCAGAAGCAAGATCAAGTGTGAGTTTAAAGTTTAGGTCATTCTAGTGTTACTGGCTGCAGTGTGCAGAAGTTCGGTCTTGCTCAAGGAGGACATAAATGACCCTAAACCTGGTGTTTTCATCTGGGCAATTGGAAAAAAAATGCAGGCCTATATTTCTAAACATAGTAATTAATTCTGGGTGGTGCAATGTCTAAGTACCGATCTTGAGGTACTGGCGTCTAATCCTTCTGGAGAAAAATACGTGGCCACAGAAACTGGAAGGAGATTTTGAAATGGGGAGTTCGGTTCTCGTGTTTCTACACTGGTTTGCAATGAAAATATGAGTAGCCTTTAAAGGCTTTATCTAGCAAACAATCCTGCAGTGTGTCTCGTCTCCTGAATTGTAATGTTGTCTGATGTATCTGCTGCCAAGAGGTATTATGTATCAACCAAACTAAACAAAAGAATTCTAAGTCAAAGAGATGTCTAAATACTGCAGAATTAAGAGTACAAATCCTGAAAGGGATCACCTGATTATCCCTTGCTTTCTAAAGTTAGGATTAATTATACCTGCAACTTCCTTGAAAGATTTCCCAACTCTCCTAGGCAAGGTACTCTACTGTTTATCTGCTCTTACTGCTGCAGAGTATTCTAACATTAAATTTAAGTCTTTGTTAATGTGATTGAGATTCATGAGTCCTTGTCTAACTCCTAGTGGATGTGGAGTCCTTTCTCCCTGCCTATTAAAACTATTACCATTTTGTCCTAATAATCTTCTCTAAAGACTAAAGAAATGTCGTTCATTCCTTTAGTTTTACCGTGCTGTATTTCCTAGACCTCTGTTGATTTTCACATTTTACTGCATCTTTGGTATTTGGTTGGTTTCTTCTGCCTGCGTATAAATTTTTGTGTATGTCTCTACTGAGTTGAATCCGACATTTTCCTGGTCATTCCTTTCCTTTCAGAATTTTTTTTTTTTTGCACCCTAGGCCAGACCTCTGGCAGACCTGTGGGCCCCCCCCCAATTTAAAACAACCCTACATAAAACTTTTGAACTTCTTAATCTCTCTCTCTCGCAGTCATGTTCTGTTTGTTTCATAACGATCTAATTACAGGTGGTATTGTTAGCAAGTTCAGATAACTGTAATTGAGATCTGAAAGATACGAGTGGAAATAAATGATTCACTCTGTTTTATATAGGCGTTCCAGCAGTTCATATATCATCTTTATATAGACAGTTTCCATGTAGAGTCAAGCACAGAAAAAATTGTAATGGTTCTCAAATGACTAGTTGAGGAGTATAAAAAATACCCTCCAGAAATCCTACTTCTGTATCGGAAAGAATTAAACTATTGAAAATCAAATGTAGTCTAGACATGAAATTCTCATGGAAATTGCCATTTCTCAAAGCTATTCCTTTAGGGCCTAAAAATATTGGACAATGCCATATTGAAGTGTAGCACAATTTTTATAATGTACACCAACATTTTAAGAGTATGCAAGATAAATAACCCATGAACACTGACACCGCTGCCCAGAATCACCATTTCACTTGCCATGGGTCTTCCTGAATTTGTTTTGGCACTGGTCTTTATGACTCCAAGTAGTTCTTTTTATGTCTTTAATATGTAGATTGCTAGCCTGGGNATCCGTGTTGTAGGCCATGCTAAGCAAAACACGAACACTTGTCTGAAGACACAGTTAGGCTTCTAGTAGGATTTTGACGAGGCTGTGCACGCTCAGCTGGCAAGTAATTTAGTGCACCTCAGTACACACACATATGAACATAAACAGCTTTCTGCAGTTTTACCTGTGGTGTGCATGTGTACGTCTCACACTAACTCGAGTTCTATTGCTGCATGCCCCTAACAAACAACAGATACCAATTGGGCAATTGGGCTTTCCCATTTGGGAGCTTTTTTCACATCTTTCTGATACCAGTTCATTTTCTTGATCATTTTTTTGTATTTTCTTGGCAACAAATTATTTCAGCATAATCTTCATGCTCATATCTAACCAGTATGGAAATATTTCCAAGCAAGAAGAAGCTATTTTAGGCCAAAGGAAAGCTATAAATTAATAATTTCATAATTCAAATGAGTGGCATGTTTTAGATTCACAATTACTCTGGCCCAAAGAAGCTGACCCAGACTGAGTTTACAGAAAGTGAATCAGTAGCTCTGGACAAGTTCTCCTAAAATGGCCACAAGGGAAGACTCAGCTTTCTCTCTCTGCTATGGATAGCTGCTGCATGCTTTAGCATTACTCCTGTAACTACTTCCTCCCATGCAAAGCTGCAGCAGGTATTCAGAAGGCAGAATCACAGCAAGGTATATATTAATATGAGATATCCAGCATTGGGTTATAGACAATTATGTGTTATAAAACTGTCTGAAGTATCAAATAAAATGTGATCTACTAAATATATTAGCAAAATGGTTGTGCATCCTGCAGAGATTGGGAGTGACTTTGAAAACTGATTTTGAAAATAATCATTGTTCCCCTAATCTTTCCTTGAAAAATTAGTATTATATAATCCCAGTTTAAGAAATAAGAGACTAACTACTGTCTAATTCATTATTA
>VZSC01007213.1:66002-119996 GCA_013398225.1 Steatornis caripensis
TCCTCTTTTATGGCTTCCTAATATTTTTGCATTGTTGATATAATACTCAGAGTGGAGTTCCTACATTTGTAGGATTTCCCCAGCTTGCAAGATCTTTATCCTTTTTCAGTGAATTGATTTTTTCCTTTATGTTCAGAGAAACATCTGTCCTAGATTAATTACTCTGTTTGCTCAACAGAGAAGCAAGGAAGTAGCAATCCCCTCCCCCCCCCCCCNACCGTGCTGTATTTCCTAGACCTCTGTTGATTTTCACATTTTACTGCATCTTTGGTATTTGGTTGGTTTCTTCTGCCTGCGTATAAATTTTTGTGTATGTCTCTACTGAGTTGAATCCGACATTTTCCTGGTCATTCCTTTCCTTTCAGAATTTTTTTTTTTTTGCACCCTAGGCCAGACCTCTGGCAGACCTGTGGGCCCCCCCCCAATTTAAAACAACCCTACATAAAACTTTTGAACTTCTTAATCTCTCTCTCTCGCAGTCATGTTCTGTTTGTTTCATAACGATCTAATTACAGGTGGTATTGTTAGCAAGTTCAGATAACTGTAATTGAGATCTGAAAGATACGATTGGAAATAAATGATTCACTCTGTTTTATATAGGTGTTCCAGCAGTTCATATATCATCTTTATATAGACAGTTTCCATGTAGAGTCAAGCACAGAAAAAATTGTAATGGTTCTCAAATGACTAGTTGAGGAGTATAAAAAATACCCTCCAGAAATCCTACTTCTGTATCGGAAAGAATTAAACTATTGAAAATCAAATGTAGTCTAGACATGAAATTCTCATGGAAATTGCCATTTCTCAAAGCTATTCCTTTAGGGCCTAAAAATATTGGACAATGCCATATTGAAGTGTAGCACAATTTTTATAATGTACAGCAACATTTTAAGAGTATGCAAGATAAATAACCCATGAACACTGACACCGCTGCCCAGAATCACCATTTCACTTGCCATGGGTCTTCCTGAATTTGTTTTGGCACTGGTCTTTATGACTCCAAGTAGTTCTTTTTATGTCTTTAATATGTAGATTGCTAGCCTGGGAAGACACTTACCTTCTCTATACTGCTTTGCAATCCAAATGAACTGCTACCTCTGCAGCTTTCCGAAGTCATTTAAATTCGTTTCACAAGCAGGTGAAGTGGTTCGGAGGCAGTTTAGAATGCAGATTTTCTTTAAGGCCATATTCCAGCTGTGCTAGGTGTGGAAACTTACTGGCCTAAGAGCTAGCTGAAAAGGAACCTCCTATCCCAGCTCCTGTGAAAAGCCTTGACTTTTTAAATTCAAACTCAGGTAGTCATTTTCACACAGAACGTTTATGACCTACTTTAATTAGCACTTTTCTCAGCAGGCTTAGTAAATTGGACTCTTATTTTCTTGAAGGTAACAGACCGGTGGATCTGTTTCTTCAAGCATTCTAATAAATTCAGATTCCTATTTATTTTAAAAATTAATTTTTTCAAAGTTATTTTACAAGTGCATAAAGACTTTGTCAGACTGGGTTTACAATTACTCGTATTATTGTTCTTCATATGGAAATTACAAGGAAAATTCCCTGGGTCTGATTCCTCTATTGTTCTGGCAGAAAAAAATAAGGAATACCCTCTGGCAGTTTGTGCAAGATGGGCAGACCATTTCTGGATAGATCTAGGTAGAAATGGGCACTAATCTATTTCTGATTTCTGCAAAAGTGATATGTAAGCCAGCAACAGGTAAATAAAAAACTTAAGTGAGGCCTCTGCCGCCCTTGAACTTTTTTGAAAACAGGGCAAATATTGATCGTAACCTTTTAGTACCTACATTTTGGAACTTCCTTCAACTGCACAAATAGTTAAGGAAAAGCTGTAATGAGTTTTTACTCTCCTTGACTTCACAAGCAGGGTGGGTGTATGTGGGACGCAGGGCGTGGAGAAGCAGACTCAGTAGAGAAGTTTTGAGTGGTCAGGAAAAAAGAGCTAGTTTAACTGCAAGAAAGTCTCAGAAAAAGATCCTTGAGATCAAAGCTCAAATCAAGTTCAAGACATGCAAAGGTGTAGAGAACAAAAACTTCCTGGTCAAACACACTGTGAAGTACTGCTGGGTGGGAACTGTTTGATGAACCTTTTTTTTTTTTTTGACAGAAAATGCCGATCTCTTTAAAGAAGAAAAAAAAAAGGCAGAGAACCAAACAGAAACTAGTAGGGAATATAGGCTTCTCTAAGAAATTCATGCAAGTCCACACTGACTAGTCAAATCCTGTTTCTCACCGTCAGAACTGTGTAGTCACAGCACAAGAGGCACCGCTGTCCCATGCCTATTGCGTTGGGTCAGAAAGAGCTGATGGTGATTTCGGCGGAGGCGTGCTGCCTACACCTGTGTTAAGCATCTCTGCTGCACAGCAGAGAGCTTTCGGCCAAGAGACGGGAGGGCGGCTGGGGACTGTAACACCTTCAGTTGTCCCAGACAGAGCTGAGAACTTATTTCCAGGCACTCTCCTCCCTCCTCTCCCACTCTCACCTGACTCCTTTTACACACGTACGCAACCTGTCGCAAAGCAATGGCCAGGAAATAAAGCCTCCTCCCTCATGAACCTGGCATGTGTCTTTGCTTGGGGCAGTGATACGTCTCTGTGTTTGGGGTGGAGGTCAATATTATTTACCAAACTTTATTCCTGGCCAGTTATTCTATGTGATATTTTCTACCCCTTAGTACTCTCTGTGCCTGGTTAATAGAGACAGTAGTATTTTAGAAAAATGTGGGTGGAGAACATCAACATGTATTTTGCATGTCTACCAAATGAGTGACTTCCAGGTGGGTTATATTTCCATAAAATGAGACAGATTCTGGCCCATAAGACACATTCTGGCACAAAAAAAAAAGTGAAGTCTAGCAGCTGAGAGCAAGAACCAGGATTTCCTGGGATCTGGTGGTCCTGGTATCCTGCATGGCAAGAATTTTGGAGTACAGGGAAGACTGGAAAGTGCTCCTTGTACTCTCCAATGGCAAAGATGCAGAGTCGTTTAACTTCTCTGTTTTTCACACATGTGCGTTTAACTCGTTCATGTGGAAGGGATCCTTTTCTTGACATCCGCATCAATGCACGTGAATAGCCCAGGGGGCTTACTCTTGCTAAAGGCATGATCCCCAATGTCCACTGTATTATTGAATGTGGGCTCACTGGTATGAATTCGCATAGGTACACTAGAGTTACCTGCACTGCACGGATTTTCATCAGTGAGAATGTGGTAATTAGGTAAGCTGTGCTATTGCTATTGGTTTAAGCTGGAGTTCATTTTCCCAAACCTTTTTGTACTCGGGCTGGGTGAGGGAAGGGTTGTCTCCTTCTTTACTCCTTTATTAAGGCTGCTGCTTTCGGTATGTCAGGTATGCCCTGACGCACAGGAATATCTCTTTCTTGACATAAAACCATTTCACTCAGATTGCTTTTAGCTTTCACATTTGAAGATATAACTTGAAAGTGCTTTGGCATAGATTGACATAAAAGAAAACGAGACATAAAAGGCAATCAGGTAAATAAGAAAATTCTTATTTACTAATTTTCACAGTGCCTATTGTCACGGCAGCTTGGCATGGGATTAGAAAGATTTAAATGTAAATTAGGCATGTCATTCTCAAAACTAAAATGAGTTAGTTATTCAAAATTGGGGGGGGGGGAAGGAAAAGACAAAAGAGATTTCTATGTTGCCTTTAAAAGCTTAACTCTGAGTCCTGGAAGGCACTGAGCGCAAGCCACATTGTAGGAGGCCTCCTGGGAGAGAACTGTGCTGCTCATCGCAGAGTTTCTGTGAGTGCAAGTCAGAGGTAGCTTTGCATATGCACATATGCCAGAACAGGAAAAATGATAACTGCAGGAGTGTGGTGCTGTGTCCAAACTAAAAGTTCTGCAGAGACAGCAACAGCACAGCTGCTCTGCAGAACTGAGTGTGGGACTGAAGCCTGCCAGTTCAATCCATGTGGGCTTTTAGGCTTAGAAGGTGCAGTGCAAAACTATCCCACAGAGAGACCTGCTCTGGTCCTAAAAGCAGTCCACACAAACTAAAAATGTTCTGTGCTGAATAAATATGCTGCAGTTTTTCATGCTTTACCAATTTCAAGACCCAGGCTGGTGTCTCTGCATTACATTGTACCACACAGTTAGGCTGCTTTATTTGGAAGTAAGAGGAAACTCTTCTTTGGGCTCCATTAAATGATACAGACATACCCACAGAGTAGTCAAATGCCACGGTGGAGAAGGGAAGTTTTCAGAACGGCTTTAACTGCTGTAATACAATAGAAGGCTCTAGAGCTTAGACTCCCTGTCTTGCCAGCATTCAGGAGATACTTCCACCTGGAAAATTTATGCACACGTAGGAAGGAAAATATTCTCTCAGGTTAAACGCTCCTAAGCACCCTGGTTTTGTTATATGCTTAACCTACACCCTGGGGCAAGGCATGGGAGTGCACTGATTTCCATGTCTCTCCCCGAGTGACCTCGTTTCTGTGGTAGGGAAACCTGGTGACAGAGGCCAGAAAGAGACCATGTGAATTCAGGTCAGATCCCTGACACAGATGCTCAGAGAGTAAGATTCAAGGATGTCCACAGTGTGTGCTTGTTGATCAGACGTCATACAGACCTCAGTCCTAGAAAAAGTAAGACTTACATCTTCACTAGCCACTAGAGCGTCTCCTTCAATCAGAAGAGAAGACAGGTGATAGTTGCTTATGATGTCCCACCTCTGCGGGTAGCTGAACCTTGTACCAGATGTGGGGTCATGGCAGAGTTAAGCCACAGTTCTCCAAAAAGCAGTTTGAATTCCTTAGGTTGGAGCTGACAAAGTGCTGTGGGAAATATCTAGAAAGTCTTGACTAAAGAGAAAGAAGTGGTAAATTGTGACAAAGGCAACTGACAAAGTCATGTCTAAATGGGGAAAGCAAATCTCAGATGCGTACAGGACATGCCAAATATACATAACCAAAGCATGGGACCTGTAAGGGATACAATGCTGGCTGTGAGCGAGGGCAATGCACACCAACATCAAGAATTCTGGGAGTGAGTTAGGGGAGTCAGCCCCATATTGTGAAGGGCTGAAGGAAAAGAGCATCCTGAGGGATGTAAATTGGAGGACGGCTCTGTCCCACAGACATGGTGGGCGAGCACACCATAGAGTAGGTCTTTCTGCCTGGAGGATGCAGAAGTTAAGATGGGCACTTTGGAGAAATGAAGGTTGGAAGTGAGGAGTCCCAGACTCTGCTGGAATAGAGAAAGAGAAGGGGACCTCAGAGAAGGGTGGGCTTAGGAGAAGGTGATATGGTGTGTGCAGGGTAGGATCTGCCATGTGTGACTGAGGCTCAGAGGACAGATGCTGAGAAACAGGTTACAGTTGCCTTAGTGCCTTGCTCTGCTGAAAGATGAAGTGCTGGGGAGGTGGGATTCCTCTCAGCAGAATCAGACTGGCTGGAGAGCAGGGGACGTGTGGAGAGAAGGGAAGGGAGACACCACATCCTCAGCTCAGCCCTCTGCCTCCCTTCACTCCACCGAGTGCCCTTAGCATTGCAACCCATTCTGCCGAAATGACAATGTTGAGTTTTCCTACTGATTAATAATGGGATCAATTCCACCACAGTTCATTCTCAGGACAGCAAGAGTTCAATTTTTGCCTACACTGCTTAGAAACTTTGGGCCACCTCTGCCTTTGCACATTACGCACCCTGTTTTTTTTTTATTTGTAGCATTCAGTGATATAAACTGGGTGGTATTTGCATATCTTTACCAGCTTCTCTTCCTTTCTGGCTTCAGACACCTCCTCTTTTATTAGCTGTCAGCTGTGGCTTTTCTATTTTTCCATCTTCTCCCGCTGCCCCACAGCCAGCAGCAACAACTTCCAATTTTTGTTATATCAAAGTGAAATTCGGAGCCACCCAACAGCCATACCCTTATGATTTGGAGTACAGAAACATTTAGCACTGGGTTATTGGGTTGAATACATATAATTCAGTAGCAACTGGAAATTGTTAGAGTCTGCTGACAGGCTGGCGGCTGCGGGGTGTGACACTGATACTGGTGGCTCTTCTCCAGTTCTAATGGACAGACGTCCACATCATAAAAACACAAGCAAAATTAACACTTCTGCTGGCAGCCTCAGCTGGGCACACATTCGGCAGGCAGTGAGGCTGTTCTTAACATGGGGCAATGCCCACAGAGAAGCCCAAGAATACTGGAGTGAGTTTGCAGACCACCCCTATGCTTGGCTTGTTCTGGGCATGAGAAACTTCTGTACCAGCACCTGCAAGTCTTGTCAAGTCTTGTTTTGAAAGAAATAGTTTGATGATAGAAGCCAGAAGGGATGTTGCTGGATGTCTGAGACAAACTAGTAGGTTAATGAGGTGTGAAGAATCATTTGGTTAAGTTCTCCGCACCTCTTCTTTTTCTTTTGTTTCCCCGTACCTCTGCAGACCCATTTCCGTATCTCCTCAGGCTCCTCGACTTTGTTCTGTTCCACACCATCACTTCCACCAAGCACAGCAATGCTTCCTTCAAACATTGAGAATTATTTCACTTATTTATTACTGCAGCCAGCAAGAGATTGCTTATTCCAGAAGGAAATTCCTATTTGACCAGGGAAGTGGATGCTAGACCACAAAATGAGTGATAAAGATGCTGGATGGGGTTCTGGCTGTGAGACTCCAGGGGACTGAGTGGACCCTGTACCATAAAGATGCAGTGTTACAGGAGAGAAAATCTCTGCTACAGGTCAAGTGGAAAAGCCTTGTAGTCTATAGCTTGGGCTGACACAGCAGTGGCTTCTGCTAACTACCACGACGAGTCTCTCAACAGTAATTTGACCTACATAGTCTCATTATTGTGCACCTTATTTTGCTTGTTCTTCTGACACGTAAAGCTGGCTCCATATTTTCCATGAAGAAGGACAGTATTTCCTTTTACGAAAACAGCAGGTGGAAGAATTCAACCCAGACAAAACCAAATTTTAGCATTAACACTTAAAATTCCAAAGTGTTATTTTAATTTCTTCTAGACTTTTACCAATCAATATTGTTTTAAAATTCTGATGTAAAATAAGACTAATGTACAGTAGCGTATTACTGAGGAATGATAATGTGAAAATATATATTTTGAAAAATTCCATTCCATCTTCATCATAGCAAACTGCTTTAGAGTATTTTTTCTCATAATTTTATGTTTTATAAACTACAATTTTTAAAACATTTTTTCTATATTTTTATTCTAAATAATTATTTAAAATAATTTGTCTACAGCTGACCTTAAAAAATAAGACAACTGAATATTTTGACTATTTTGTCATTTTTGGGATTTATCGTTATATACGTTTAAGGATATGTCATGGAGTACCAAAAACTTAGTAAAAATATTACACAAAGAAAACATGATGTATGACATTTAAAATGACAAAAATGTTTCAATATTGAAATGAAAGTCTTGAGACTGCAATCAGTTCCAAAGACAAAATTGGTTTTATGCTGAGGGAGAAAAAAACCAGTTTTTAAATTGCTATATTGCAAGTATAACAGAGAGTCCACAGCTCAAAATGGCTCTAACCCGTGGGACTGCCAGCCATCCCATGGCTGTGGGAAGCCCTCAGCTCAAAGTGCTGTGTGAGCATAATCAGAGCTAGGAGTTTAATGAGAGAGTGGAAGGTTGTTTAATTAACTTTATTTCTCGAATGTGTCCAGAGGAGGGCAACCAAGCTGATGGAAGGGCTGGAAGGCATGGCCTGTGAGGAGTGACTGAGGACTCTGGGCTTGGCTAGTTTGGAGAAAATGAGGCTGAGGGGCAATCTCATTGCTCTCTACAGCTTCCTGAGGAGGGGATGTGGGGAGAGAGGTGCTGATCCCTTCTCCCTGGTATCCAGTGACAGGACGCATGCAAAAGGTTCAGAGCTGTGCCAGGAGGGGTTTAGAGTGGGCATGAGGAAGCATTTCTTTACTGAGAGGGTGGTCAAACACTGAAACAGGCTTCCTGGAGAGGTGGTCGCTGCCCCAAGCCTGTCAGTATTTAAGAGGCATTCAGACCATGCCCTTAACAGCACTCTTTAACCTTTGATCAGCCTTGAATTGGTCTGGAAGTTGGACTAGATGATCGTTGTTGGTCCCTTCCAACTGAAAATTATTCTATTCTATTCTATTCTATTCTATTCTATTCTATTCTATTCTATTCTAGGTGTTAACAAATCCTACATCAGCATCTGCTAGGAATGCTCTGGTGGTGTTGCTGAAATCTCTATGCAAGCAACTAGAGGGCCAAATGTGGTGCTCAGTGGAATGATCTCCAAGCCTAGCAAACCTCAGTACCCACTCCAGGGGAGGATTTCTTCCTGCGACCTTTTTTCCCGCTCAGCATGGATTCACTGCCTGAGGGTGCTTTATGCTTTGGCAATGCAGAATGCAGTTTTGCTCCCCCCTACCCCGTTCCTGCAGAGACATGAAAAAACCTTTTACCTTCATTGGTCAAACCACTGCTGCATCAAAAAGCAAAAATAAGTAAAACTATAGAGTATTTCTTACTTTAGAAAAAAGAGATCTCTTTCAAAGCATTCGTTTGGCATTTGCTCAGTAGACTGTAAGACATGGTGCAAGATCTCTGACAGGTAATGTGTTGTTATACTACTTACTGCAATCAGCTGTGACAGCAGACACTTTTAACCAACTACCCTGTAATTATGCTAAGGTTTTCACCAAGTGACAAATCCCAATTGGCTGGGCCAGAGCCCTGCCTTTCCAGACAAAGCTAATTATTTTGTCCACTCACCCGTTCATTCACTCCAGCAAGCCCTGACCTGTGGAATCATGTAGGTGAGTATTTACTGCTTATTTTTATGTTGCTAAGATTTTTAGTATTTAGAAATTTACATCTCAGAGAGAGAAGGTAAATTTCGGTAGGATTTTCCAGAAAGATTGTCAGGAAACACGAGGTGTAACAACCACCGTCACGAACCGTATGTGCTACTATCACCTATTTCTCTCTCAGCTTTTTTTTCATTCCAAGTGATTCATTGAACTATTACACACACAAAAGATTACTTATAAACTGTAACTATATAGCTGTCATAGGTATTGAGTAAAATCTATTATCTCCATACCAACAAAATTGCTAAAACAATCTTACTTTATGTAACACTTGTTTCAAGCTTTTTAGGTTAAGTTGTTAGTCTAGGCAATTTTTCTGTGGGGGTGGGAATAGAGAATAGTAGTTTAATATGGATTTTTCTTTCTTCAACATAAATAAACTGGAATAAGCTTATGCTTGGGGAAGTTTAATAAGCTATTTGTCCCTATTGAATACTTCTAGTCAGGAGTGAAAGAAAAGACACTTGAATGTTTTCAGCCTTTCAACTCAGGTAAATTATACATTGCAGTGTAATAGTTGTTTTTTATATGAAGCTACAGACGGGCAAGGCAGTCCACAAACTCTCCGAGGCAAGAGGTTTGAGTCAGAGTTGCTTATAAACAACTGAGCGCATGCTGGGCAGCCCCTGCACAGGTGTGGGCTTCTGTGGGTCTCTACTGAAGCCTCCAATGAGGAGAAGTGTCAGAGAGGGTGAGGACGCAGGTGATGAGAGCCAGGCCTGAATAGCACACGCTGTCTGAGTCCCAGCTCCCACGGCAAATGGTCCAAATTCACTGTGTCGGCATGCAAGATATTAAGGCCTTTTACCCTTAAAACTAGTAGACTTCATTGTGTCTCTCAACTTTGCTGTTTAGCCAAAATTTGTGAGGATTTGCAGGTTATTTCAGTAGAAGAAGACATGGTGGTGAGGTCGGCTATCCTGGCTGTTTGTTCGTAAGGACCGCACCAGCTTTGCGTCCTTAGCAGTGGCAGGTCCAAATAAACAGAAATTGCTCTTTGCTCAGAGCTGCAAGCCTCTGCTTTCCAGCTTCCTCACTGTAAATCCTTTTCCTTAGGCTTTCTCCAAGGGTTATGATAATGTGCTTGCTCAGGCAGGTCCAGCTGTGCTCCTTTCTTCTTTTCAGTTGAAACTGTTAATTCTTTGCATAACCATTTCCCCAAACAGTGCTAGATAATGCTAATGTCTCCTTTAAAAATCACCAGTGTTCTGCATAGCTTTGTACTCACCTTTGTTTTGAGACTTTGACATCTGCTTACCCATCTCTCTCTCTTATCTCCAGGGATGGGTGGCAATTACACTGGCTCCTCGGTTTATCAAAATAACAAAAGACTACGAGGATTGTGAAGAAACAGCAGGTGGAAAGGGAAACAGTAGGAAAGAGAAATTACTCTTGAGGGAAGGTTAGTTTCTTTACTGCAGTTTCATATTTTCCTCAGGTTATATTTATTTATGTACAATAATGTGGGAGAAAGGAAAATGGAATGAATTACAGTCCCAGGAGAGGAAGTTTAAAAAGAGAGAGCATTCAGGTATAGCACAAGAGAACTTGAAACCACATACCGTGAAGACAGATGTTAATATATAATCTGGTACTGAGGTTAATAATACGTATTTATTTCCAAGGATAATTCCCTTTCAGGACCCCCCTTCCTTTGCCTCCTGTCGCTCTAGCTATGAAGCGTTGCTACTGAAAATTCAGGAACAATTTCATCCATGCAGGTCCTGGGTTTACTCCAGTGGTACATCTGCTCCGGTACTTTTAAAAGGGAACATCATTATAATCTTTCTTGAAAGATCCTCTTTTTTCAATTTTTTCAAATTCTAGGCATAATTTTGTGATTGAAACAGTTTCAAGTTTGGAATTGGCTGCTGTGTTAATTTTAAAACTGGATTACTTCCAAAGATTAAGCAAAACACAGTTCTGCCTCGTCCACAGACATCCTCTAGAACGGTCTCACTTCTTTCAAAAGCACAGCTACTTTTGTATAGAGCAGATAATTTTTTCATATTAATCCCTAGAACAGGGTAATGATTTGCTGGGGTGAAAAAATAAATTTTTTAACACAGATGTGAAATGCCATCTACTTTGACCAAAAATGTATTGCAGTTATTTCCGTGCTGTGTGAAGGCTGGGAAGGAAAGGAAATCATATATTTTTATGTTCAGCTCAGACTTCAGGTTTTCAAAATAATACTCCTATGCAGAATGATGAACATAGATGCTCATTAATAGAGTATTATAATCCTCCATATTATGGGCTCCCTTTGGTACTGTCTACACACTTGTAGGTATAACATTGTCGTTTTTGGAAAAGCTCACTGAGAAGATACGGCAAACAGCTCAGGGAGCCTGTTTTTGTACTGTGGCTCCAAGTGCACAGTGATCTGCATTACAGCTCTTTGTGAAAATTGCTGTCCACAAGAGTTTAAAATGGTACAAGATACTGTTGCAAAAACATGCCACACAGGGCATCTTACGTGGAATTTCAAGGCATTATCTCGATGAAACAATGTGATGATTATTTACTCAGTTGATGTCCCCGTAGAATAGAGGAATCAATGAAAACTTTGCCTACAACTTTGTCAGGTAGTTGTAAGAAAAACCACGTTGAATATACAGGCAAAACCACAGAAAACAGGAGTTGGTTTTGTTTTGGGGTTTGTTTTTTTCTTTTTTTTGAAGGCTTCTAAGTAGAATTATTCAAGAGAGTTCAGTGTGATACAGTGAAAAATATTTGACTAAAAACGAACCAAAGAAAACCACGAGTTGCTTTTAAAAATTGGGCTGTGATTTGCCCAGTATTCTACATTAGGCTAGCAGTAGTGTTGAGAAATGTGATCCAAATATACTCCCAGGTTGACCTGTGCTTTAATTAGCTGTATATTAATAGATATTAGTAATAATAGATATTAGCTGTATACTAATAGATATTAGTGGTAGATAAATGACTATATTTTTTATATGATATTGACTAGTAATGCGTATTTTCAATGATTTCCAATCTTGCTATAGAGAGTATGTTTGGGCTCATTTTGCATAAAGCAGCAGAGATTCAGTAGACAGGGAACATTTTGCAGAACAACCTTAGCGAGATGGAATACTTTGCAAAGTGACACATGATGGACTCTTTATCTCATCCCTGATTCCTCTGCAATGGAAACTGTCATTACAGAATCTGTGTTCTGCCAAGCCTAATTATAAACAACACAGCAAAGGAAATTTTCCAAATACTCTTGGAAATGTTTTCTGACAGTTTATTTGGCTAACTTGCTAAAAACCAAATCAGAACATCAATAAACAGGCTGTTAGGATATTAAGAATTTTTATAAAATTGAGAACTAGAACTTGCAAGAGCATAAAACGGGAATGAAGAGGATGTAGTTTTTCCTAACATTTGAAATTAATCATGGAACAATGCAGTAGTCATCATAAGACTATAAAAAATAATTGGGACATATTAGTAAAAACATATAGTGGACTATATGGTGGACTATATTTATATAATTCAACAGTAGCTTGACTAAAACTTTTGTATACACATTTTTAAGGGGGGCTGTCTACAAACCTGGATGCTCAGCTCCTGACCTTGACATCACTGGCATATTTTTATTTCTTCCACAGGCAACAGTCAGGAATGCCAGCACAGAAATTTGTTTGGAGGTTTTCTCAAGCTTCAGGTCCTCATGCACTCATTGCCCTGTACTCAGAAACAGAACTCAAGAGTGGGAGTAAGCAATGATGAAAGAGATTGTCTGGCAGTTCTTGATGATAGGGACAGCCACAGCACTGTGGGTGTAGTTTGACAAGCATTTCTTGCATCAGACATGCTGGCTAAACTAGCCAGTTTTGCCTGTTCATGTACTTACTCATAAAAAACCCCTTCCTCTCTTTTCTTTTGGCTCAATTTCATTAGGTGGCCTCATAAACAGTTGACCTAGCCCAACTGAGAAGATTATACTGAAGTCAGGGTGGAGTTTTAGAAACCACTGTCAAATCAGTGCTTATGAAATTCTGACTTTACAGGCAAGTGCAGCTTAACGAATTCGTAACAATGAGGCTAAATCCTGCTGTGCAAAGACCATCCTCACACTTAATGACTGATAAGGTTAAACTTGCCATCAGTTGTGCAGCACACATGGTTCATACTTCCAGAGGTGGACCTTCTTTCTGCAGAGCTTCCTATTCCTCACAAGTGTTAATGTTATCCTCACAACATCCATGTGTGTTTGTGTTAATTGAATACCATTGCCTTCTCTTTTAGAAATGCCAAAATGACCCAAGCGGGGAATACATTGTAACTACAAAGTTATTCTTCCCTTTCTTCTGTGGCTGTGTCATGACTGACACCTGTTCCTAATGAACATACAGCCTCTAGCCCAGGACATGCACCTCTAAAAAGAGCAGGAGGGTTTAAATCCTCTCTAAACATAAGTTCCAGCAGTGATATCGTTTCCTTCATCCAAAAGAAGGACCACTCCAGAACAGAATGTAAGAGAATGAGGCTGTTTATCACAACAGCAGTATCTAGGGCACCTAAGGACAGGGCAGGAGGGACGTCAGACATTTTAAGTACTTTCCACTGATCTCTGAAAAATACTTTGCTAGCAGTGCAGCGTGCCGGCTGCTTTGATCCTATTCAGAGAAACTAAGTCTACGGACTGTATCAGTATTGCTGGTACCTTTTTTTAATTAAAAAAAAAAAAAAGCTTTGGATTCTGTTTCAGGTTCCGAGTTTAAAAAGGTTAACACTTAATTAAACATATCCTTAGTCTGTTCCTCTGCTCCTTAGGAGTCTATGCTATTTCTCCTTAGGACTTACTCAGTGCTGATCTCTTCATAGAGGCTAGAATTGAGTCTTTAGGCATCTTTCACAACTTTATATTTTCATAGCCTTCAGATAAAGGAAGATACAAAGAAACTTGCCCCAAGAACTTATAAAGTTACACTGTCTAGTACTGTATTTTGTCTGTAATGTTGGGAGTTATTTTTACACTTACATAGCTAGTGTTTATATGAAAGTGAAAGAATAGGGACTACAATATTCTGGTCCCATCTGCATATTTGACCACGTATCTTACACCACAGCTTTACAGGGATTTAAAGACTTAAATTTAACGAGCTAGATTCTTCTGCCCCATCAAAAAGACCAGTTCCATATGCAAACTTCTGTACCGATATTTCCCCCAGCACAGGGAAAAGACCAACCAATTTTCACATCAGTACTTTCCGTTATTATTTCATGTCATTAATTAATAGGCAGTAACAAACACAGTGTTTGCAATGCAAGGAACAGTTAATAAACGTTTGAAAACTATGCCATCTTAAAATGATAATTGTATTGATGATCTCAGGCTTAGAAGTGTTATGTGCTGCTGCTGTTCAACCAGATACCACAGCTCAGTGATGCTTGTCTTCTCCCTGGGAAGTCACAAAAGGCACCCCTGCTTTCTCAGTGTTCAAACTAGAACAGGGAAAGTGAGATTTTATGGATTTTTACTTGAAATTTGAGAAGTCTAGTTAAGACTATTAACATAAGAATATCTGATACTGGCTGCTTAAGTTTATTTTTAATGTTAGTGCATCTGACTTGACTAAGTGATGTCTAATTATTTCAAGGCTAAACGTGGACTCTTATGTCAACTTTTCATAAAAAACCCAAAGCTGAATTCTTCTAACATTCAGTTGCACTTCTTGAATATAAGCCGAACAGCGTACTATTTGCCTGAAGTTCAAGCGTATTTTATTTTCTAACTGTCTTTGGCCAAGTGGGGCATTTTTTTTCAGGGTCACGTGGCATGGCCCATATCTATGATCGTGTAGCTACCAAAATAAGGGAGCATACTTGCATTTTCAATCAATCATGTGTGTTTCTGCAGTCCAGTTTATGCTGTGAAAAATGATTAAATAATTAAATCAAGAAAATTCATATGATTTCCTCTAATATGTAACCTTTACAAATGCCAAATTTGGGAAAATGTAGAGCATAAGCTATTTCCCTAGACTAAGGGCATTTAGATCGATCAGTATGTACTTCTAGTCAGGTAGCCCCACAGCAATTAGTGTTAATATATTGTAAAGATATTGACTTTTTAACAAAGGCAGGGGCAGCTTTATGAGTGAGCTCACTTAGACCGACGTTCAAGGAGACTGAAAAGAGAGGCATTTATCAGAGCTGTCATTGTTAGGCTGGGCCGAAGGCAATCCTTTTAACGGGAAACTATCAAGTAAAATAATCTATTAATTTATACCCAGCAGAGTACATTGCAGCAAGATTTGGAGGAGAACCATTTCCCAACAATCAGTTAAACCAAACTTTTCAAGATTATCCAATAATAAATGAGTTCTAGCTAAATCAGTAAATATAGTACTCAACATAATGCTTTCCTCTTTTCTTCTACATCAAATCAGCCTATTACTGAAATCCACTTAAAAAAAAAAAAAGCTTACAAAGAATAAACTTTATTTCCTGTAGTTTTCTGACTTTGATGGAGGCAAGAAATCTTTCATAACCAGAGCCAGAGGCATAGTAAAAGCCGATTTACTCCTACAGCTCCTTTCTGTGGTGATCTCATTTTGTTACGACAAAACCAATTACATAAAGGATCTGTCCCGGCAAATGTCAGTGTATCTATCTCATAGAATCATAGAATCATAGAATGGTAGGGGTTGGAAGGGACCTCTAGAGATCATCTAGTCCAACCCCAGATCATCTAGTCCAACCCCAGCTCTTTAAGTGTGATAATTTTATTTCATTGTAATAAGCTGTATTTCTGTAAGTGGAAAATATATTCCCCCAGAATTTCTGTATGGAATTCTTTTAGTTTGTCCCAGAAGTCTCAGTCTGTACCATCTCAGGAAACGTCACTTTGGATAATGTAGGAGCCAGCAAGGGGAGATGCTCTGTTGATCCTCATAGTTACAATCAGGGAAGGTGAATGCTGGAGGCAGTCTTGGCTGTAGTGACTTATGAGATAGTGGAGTTCAGGATCCTGAAAAGAGGGAAGAAGGCAAATGGCAGGATCACAATCACTGACATCAGGAGAGCACACTTTGGCGTCTGCAGCTATCAGCTTTGAAGAATCCCATGGGAGAGTCTTGGAGAGAAGTGGTGTCCAGGAACTGGTTGATTTTCAAGAATCTCATTTTCCAAGCTCAAAAACAGTCTATCTGCACATGCAGAAAATCAAGCAAAGGCAGGAGGAGTGGATATTGTTGATCTTGATTTTACCAAGGCTTTCAACAATGTCTCCCATAACATTCTCACTGATTAAGTACAAGCTAGATAAATGGACAGTGAAACTGAAAACTGGCTGAACTGTCAGGCTCATAGGGTTGTGATCAGTGCCAGGAAGTCCAGCTGGAGGCCCATCAAAGTCCAGCTGGAAGCCCGTTTCTAGTGATGTATGCTAAGGGTTCATACTGGCTCCAATACTATTTAACATCTTGCTTAATTGTCTGAAGAACGGGACAGAGTGCTCCCTTGGCAAGTTTGCAAACAATGCAAACTTGGGAGGAGTAGCTGATGTGCCAGAGGATCATGCTGCCATTTAGAGGGACGTAGAAAGAAACAGGCTGATGGAAGTTCATGAAGTTCAACAAATGCAAATGCAAAGTCCTGCACCTGGAGAGAAAAAAACCCATGCACCAGTACAGGCTTGTGGGCCAACTGGCTGGAAAGCAGTTGCACAAGAGGCTCTAAGAGGTCATGGTGGACATCAAGTTGACTAGAGTGAGCAATACATCGTTGCAGCAAGGAAGACCAACAGCCTCCTGGGTGGCATTAACCAGAGTATGTCACCAACAGGTCACGAAACATGTTTATTCCCCTCTACTTAGCACTGGTGATGCCCCACACTTGGAGTGCTGTGTCCACCCCTGGGCTCCTCAGTACAAGAAAGAAATGGACATACTGCAGGAAGTCCTGCAAATTGCTACAAAGATGAGTAAGGGATTACAGCATTTGTCATATGAGAAGAGGCTGAGAGAACAGAGATTGTTTAGCTCAGAGAAGAGATGGCTTTTTCCTGCTGTCATCTCTGGGCAGTTGGGGAGAAGTGCATGAAGCCCCATTTTCTACAAGTATCATCAAGCAGATGTAATGCAAATGAGGTATTGTTCCTAGAGCAATTTCTATGAACAGAGCAGACCTTCTTTCCTGATAATCAGATCTATGATCTAAGTCTAGCTTATGAAACTGCTTCTTGGCAGGGTTTCTTCAGTTATCACATCAGCAGCTGTGGAATGGTGAAATATCTATACGGATCTTTAAACTCCAGTCCAATTGCTGCTTCTTTAATGAGAACTTGTTTGCTTCCTATGATTGTTAAGGCTTTTGTAAGGTAAAAGTGAAATGGACCATCGAAAGCTAGGTGAGGGAATCCAAAACAGAACTGTGAGAACTCCTGTCAACTGCTGCTTGTTCATCATCCCAAGAGAACCAAAGAGCTTGATCATGAAAGATGATCTAACTTTTTTTTTAATTAATATGAAAGCAATAAGCAGTCATATTACACACCTCTTGATCACAGGCTCTCAGGTATCTGTAGAATCTGCACTTTTCCTTTATAGCTTTTGGCCTTTCTGACTGGTAGTTTAGCCTTCAAACCATTGGTTTCCATTTCTTCCAAAATGTTGATGAAAATTTGTCCATTGNAGCAATAACCAGTCATATTACACACCTCTTGATCACAGGCTCTCAGGTATCTGTAGAATCTGCACTTTTCCTTTATAGCTTTTGGCCTTTCTGACTGGTAGTTTAGCCTTCAAACCATTGGTTTCCATTTCTTCCAAAATGTTGATGAAAATTTGTCCATTGAAGAAAGAATGAAAATATTTATGGGGTGGGGTTGGGGGGGGGGAGGGGAGGAGCAGGCAGGGAAGCAAAAGCTAAACCAAACAAAACAGTGCAGAACTACATGTGACTGCAGCTCAGCTATTCATGAAAGGCCATGGAGAACTCTGCAGATATGTGCATAACACTGTGGACACTCAAGGGTGGTGCAAAAGCTATTTGCTTTAATATGTTGAGGGAATGAGGATGACAGAGACAAAATCCTAGCTGAAAGTTTGTGTTGGTCTGTGGGCTCTAGGGGCTCAGGGAGAGAGCAACTGAGGAGACAGAGGTGCTGTCATGGCTGGTGGAAGTTGTTACAGTTCTAGCTCTGCTGTACGTTGAACTCACCACCTATGCTGCATTTTACTTCCCGTCCTTACCTGTCTTTCATGTACCTGCAGATGAGTTCTGAAGGGATGTCTGATACTGCACGGTTGTACTTTCTGTTTCTTCTACTTGCACTTTCCACTCCAGGACTATAATATTCTGTTTTGAAAACATATTCCTCCTCTGCTCCCAAAACCTCTTCCAAGAATCCTGGTGCTTGATTGCCAGTCTTTCAGCTGTGTACGTTTGTGTCTTTGAGTAGCTGGTTGCAGTCATGTGTGCTGGCAGCTCTAAGCCAAGAAAATTGAATTGGCTGTTGTTCCCTTCTCAGCTAGGTTGGGGATTCAGCACAAGGAATGGCTAGCAGCTCTGTGCTTCTCCATTGACATGATGATCAAGAGCTGGCGGCATGCCCAGGAAGAAAAAGAATAAAAGGAAAAATATCCCTACTGCCTGTTGGATCCAAAGTGATGGATGAGCAAGAAGCAAAGTGGGGTCTGCTACACAGACTTGCTAATCTGGGAAGCTAAGTGTCTGGGTTCTGGCATTTTTTGACGAGCTCTGTAATGCAAAACCCCTCCTTTGGGAAACTTGACTACGTAGAGAGCTCCTCCTTCAGTACAACTTTTCCCTTTGTCCTTGTTTTTCTCCTAGTCCTCAGAAGAGGCAAGCTACTCTTGACTAAAGAATCCCAGAGTCATCTCTTGCCAGTGTTATGTCCATGACCGAAGGCAGGGTCTAGTCCATTTGTTGACATAGGTTCTTGCATTGTTTTAGTCCCTGAGAGGTCTAGATTTCACCATTCTGGCAGCAGCTGTGCTGCTATTCTATCAGCCACACTGCTCTGCCTTCCCCCCACCTTTCACACATGCTTTTCTCCCAACATCAAAGCAAATCTGGAGTTTTTAGAAGATTCAGATGTGATCAAACTCAGTGAACACACAGGGAATCTCATTGTACTAATCCTACAACAATCTCTGCTGTGAACCTGGCTTGAGACTGGATTTAGGAAGGTTCAGGTCTCCATCAACCTCTCATTATACTGCCAAGCTTTTTTAGGCATGCAACAATTTGACGGATGGAGGCATTCTGACATTTCATTGAAACAAATTAAAGAAAAATCATGCAGCCAGAGATATGATGAAAAAAAATGCAAAGGGATAATATCTGCAACCTGTTCTTCATATGCATGCACTGTTGGGGGAAGAGAGATCTACGATTCTGTGCCCATACTGCTTCTACATTTTATACTAAGTACTCACAGAAAAGACAAACAGAGGGAGAGAGATAATTCAAGGTGTAGGGATCAGAGCTTTGTGCTTTCCACTCCTAGCTGAACTCAGTAAATGCAAACCAAAATCTTGTTTGCTTTTTTTAATCTGTCCTCAGAGACTTTACATTTCCAGCCACCCTGTGGCCCACTTCATGGTGACTCCTGTATTTTCATGCACACTCTTACATACTCCTTAAGACACCCTATGGCCTCATCATGACGTCTCTATGGAAAGTGACAGACGTAGGTTGGAACCATTTCAAAACCAGGAGGAAAGTGGATTCAGGTGAATTACTGCACAGAGGAATGCTTTAGCTACTGAGCTACTGCGTAAAAGTTGCGGACCACACCATGACTATCACTACTACCACTACGTTCTTGAACAGAAGTGTGACTGCTCACTATGGGCGTACGGACAACCTCAGCTTTCCTAATCAATTACATTCTTGGGTGAACTTGGACTTGGGCTCACTTAATCCATAGACCCCGAATGGTCTCAAGCCACATACAGGTGGCCACATACCAAGATGATACACAGCTTCTGAGCCTGTTTAAAAGAGGTCTGGACAGAAGATGGAGCGCCTATAGCATTTCAGATACCTCACTGAGTTAAATGAGTGTACATGGATTCTTTTCTTGCATGTGTACAACAGTCCAGGTTCCAGTTTTGTGTTGCCTTATATCTTCCCTTAAATGCCCTGTAAAATTAGTGAATTAAGACCTAGAACTTTATTTTGAGATCAGTGAGAGATATTACATATAGATTACTGTTGATTAAGAGAAGACATTGTAAGACTGTTCACATTTACAGACATCAATCACTGGCACAATCAGGACTACTACCGAGCATACTCATTCTGATCCATGACTCACTGGATACCATTCCACTGTCAGTTTTATATCTACTTTTTATATATATACAATTTTATATATAGAGAGTTTATTTAGTCTGTGACTGTACATTGTGCTTTTACTTCAAAGGGGAATTTTATTCAAAGGTTATGATGTATTCAAAATCACAAATGGTATTTCTTCAAGGTTAGAAATGAAGTATTTATCATTTCTTACTTTATCTACATTTGTTTCTTTTTCTGCATTAGGTCTCAGAAGTTGTTGAAAGGTCTTCTGTAGTCTGAAACAACAGGGAGCCTCATATAAAGGACACGCCTATTTTTGCACCTAAGGAATATTGCTTAATAGGTATTAATCTGAAGAAATATATTGTATGGTAAACATTTTGACAGATTTCCGACCTTCTGAACACCCAGAGAGCATTTAATTTTTGTCTGATCAGAAGCATCTAATGTCTCTGCACATGCTACAATGGAAACTCTAAGACAAATACAAAGTTTTTGTATCTGTGTTACCCGTACATTTCCTATAGCACCTGGTATGGTGTTTGCCACTCTTCTAGTTTCTTGCTGCTCATCTCCGAACATAAGAGCTCGTCCACTTGTTTCTAATTCACCTTTCGTTTCTATCTGGAATGCTCCTACAGAACTGTGTACTGAAAGGACTGGAGTGCAGCTGGACATGAAATTTTTTTCCCTCATTGGAAGCACACTGAAGACATCTATTGGGCAAAACATCACTCTCTTCTATCCAGACAGGCTTGGCTACTATCCTTACAAAAATGAAGTCACAGGAGAGACGTTCAATGGAGGACTCCCCCAACTCTCGCTGCTGGAGAATCACTTAAAAAAAGCCAAGGAGGACATCCAGTTCTACATTCCTTCAGATGAACAGTTTGGATTGGCTGTCATTGACTGGGAAAACTGGAGACCTGTGTGGATAAGGAACTGGGGATCAAAAGACATTTATAGACAGGAATCCATTGAACTGGTTCAGCAGAGAGACCTCAGTCTATCAGAGGCTGAAGCCAGGACTATAGCTAAAATGGAATTCGAAGCTGCAGCAAAATCAATTATGTTGGAATCCTTAAAGCTCGGCATAGAAATGAAGCCAAATCGTCTGTGGGGATATTACCTTTACCCAGACTGTTATAACTATGACTACAAACAAAACCCACATAATTATACGGGAACCTGTTTAGATATTGAAATAGAAAGAAATAATGAGCTTAATTGGTTGTGGGAGGAAAGCACAGCACTTTATCCATCTGTCTACCTAGAGACAGCCTTAAGATCTTCCAGAAATGCCCAACTCTTTGTTCGCAACAGAGTTCAAGAAGCCATTAGAATTTCGTATGTCTCTAATTCTACTCATCCCCTTCCAGTTTTTGTATATACACGTCCAGTATTCACAGATGTCTATGAGGAATATCTCTCCCAGGTGAGTGGAGCTAGACCTTAAATACTTCAAATTTAAGTGGAAAGAAATTATCAGGTGACACTCACTTAGCAAATATGCTAACTAACTCATATCAGAAAAAAAGTGTGTGAATTTTTTAATAAAAAATTAAATTAATGCATCAAAGAAAATTGATCAAATGGAACACTAAGGGGTCTATTTTGAAACCTTCCTCATATTAATCAAATAGCGTTTTATTCTCTGAGTAGTTCTCACATGCAGCAAAATAGTACAAAGCTAGAAAACACATTTAGTACATTATGTCAGAAGAAATAAATTCGTGTAACCTCTTCCAAAGACAGTTAGTACAATTGGGCTAGCCTGATGTCTGCTTTTTAGATTATAAGAAAAAAACAATAAAAGGGAGTCTTCCTTTTTCTTAAAAAATGGTTTAAAATCTAATGAGAAAATTATGTCCTTACTTGTACTCAAGTAGCTTTCTAAATTGTGTTTCAGCATGTCATGGGTTAGTCAAGGTCAGGTTCTGATTAAGGTCTAATCATCTTATTGCAGTTCCAGCTACACTCTTCCCTTCACGTTCTTATATACACCCACCCTATAAGAGATACCACCAATCTGGGGAACCTCTTCCTGGTCGTCCAGGCTGCAAGGAAAGGGAAGTCAGAGGTTGTGGTCCTGGTGATTGCATTGTGTCTGGTGTCCTCTCACATCCTGGATAGACCAGGCATTGCCTCAACTCCATGGACACCTTTAGGGAACAAGGGGTGCTGCCAGGGTCTCTGCTGGGCTCCTAGTTAATCATTTAAATCCTGTAATCCTTACATTCTTCCTTTGCATGTGCTGAGCCCTGCGGTAAATTGGTTTTTTCCTTGTTCTTTTTCTACCCATAGTCCTCTCCCATCCCAGATGGGCTTTAAGATTTTGTTAGGGCTGGGCTAATAGCTGATCCCAAAAGCAGAACTGAACAGGAATACATTTCCCAAATCAATCTCTGTAAAAGGCCAGAGCCATTCTCTGGAGAAAAGAGATTCCTGTGGGTGAAAGCCCTTTCTCTTGCTACTTTTCTGCTTTAGCACTTTCTGGTAACTGAAAATAAGTTTAAAAAAAAAAAAAAGCAAGCTGTGCTTTGCAGCCTCTGCTTCAGGCAGCATTACTGAAACCAGTTACTACCAACTCTGAGCAGTCAGGAGGCAATGCAGCAAAATAAAACTTAAAATGGTTGGAGGAGTGTGTGTCACATGCCTAACCACTAGCTCAGTTCTACAGCCTTGTTTTTCTAACCAGATGACATACATAAATTGGAAATAGTTGGCAACATTTTCTGGCATCACCGGTGCAACCCAATCCCAGAATAAAATAGTGTAATTGAGAGCAGAATGTTTGCAACACGTGTAATTGTTTGCTGTCTTCCAAGTAGTTACTTTGGATATGTAATTTACTATATGCATTATACCTTTTGCCCTTATGTTATAGCTTACTTACATTAGTGTGATTCTTTGCACATTTCCTCTCAGGATGACCTGGTAAACACCATTGGAGAATCTGCTGCGCTGGGTGCTTCTGGAATTGTGATCTGGGGTGATATGAATTTAACACAAAATAAGGTATGCCAGATTAATTATTATATGGCATTTTTAAAGAGCAATAGAGAGAAAAGGATATAAAGCATCATGATTACTTACATCATATCTTCTGCTTTTAAAATTATGACTCCATACTGCCAGCAGTCTTCTCTAGTTAAAAACCAAGCACATCTGAGGCTTATGAATATTGTCAATGACTACACAGAATAAAATACTAATCTTTTAAAATATCAGTGCTGGCTCTGAGTAACTGGACAAGCTACCACGATAACTGTAGGCAAGTTAGCACTTGTTTAGTTAATTTAAGGAAAGAATTCCTATATCTTCATTACATTCAAGTCATGAGGTATAGAAAAAAATTACTTTTCCTTGCCCAGAACAGTTTTTAAAAGGCTCTTGGGCTTTTTAAAGTGGTGCGCTTAGCAATCATATTTAAAGCACTAGGAGGAGTTAGTCTGTGAAATTTCAGCCCTAGCCTGTTCTGTGTGTTGTAAGTAGTACTGTATTAATTACACTGTAAGAAAGATCTGAGTCAGAAATGGAAAAAAAATCCTGTTTGTTTTAGGAAGGTCAAATACATAGTTTGAGAAATGTTGATATAAGGATGTCCAAATAAATCTTTTGAACTAGCTCATTCATACCCAAGCAAGCTAGATATAATAAACTACTGTATGGGAAGACTCTTCTGAAGTCTTTTAAGAGCAAAGAACTGAAACTCTTCAGCACTGCTGGGCCTGCTGGCACATGGCCAAATAAACTTTCACAGCTCTGAAAGGGTCAAATTCCCAAAAGCATTCCACTTTGACCATTTTTTGTATGTACCTGCCTTTGAGACAGCACATCAGTTGCACCTGAAGCTTTTTTTCCCGTTACCAGAACACAGATTAGAGACAACTTTTATTGCTTGAACTTTGAGATTTGTATGAGCTAACAGAATTTTTGACAGACCAGTCAGACTACGTATTTGTAAACTAATCACACTTTTTTCACAGCTATCACAGTCTGTAGCCTTTCAGCAATGAAATACTGCTGTGAGCCTCACTTCCGCAAGAATTGCATCAACAAAAATTTTCACGCTGGGTTTTTATATATACCTAAAAGAAAAACAAAAACCCTACATATACCCCAGAATCACAGAAGTGATCTCCATGGGTGTAAATATTAGCTGTATTAGGCAAACGCCCTAAGGAGACATAGCGTCAGAAACAAAGAAAAAGTTCGCAAAGCCTCTGGTTTTTAAACGTGCCAAGCATACACAGAATATATGCCAATTTGATTATCAGTTAGAATGATCAATTCTCTTAGCATACTTTCCATTTGATCATCCTCCCCAAATGCTTTCCATTCAAAAATGCCATGAAAGCTCCCTACTCCTGCAGCCTAGCTATTCAGGTCAGGGGAAAATTGAAGAGTCTCATAGAGATGATTTGATAGAAAAATTATTTGTTCAGGCTGAAGAAGTGAGATTTTATTCCAAGATCTCTTCAAACTATTTGAGACACATAAAAAGGAACTTGGATCCTTCATATAACTTCTTTAAATGCATCTGATTCAAAATGCTACATGAAACATACGGATAAAATGAAAGCTTAAAATCGTCTCCTTTCTGATGCTTTTCATAACATCTAACAAATGCTTTTCATAACATCTCCAGCAACGACCCAACATAAATTTGCTGTCATCCTTGAGCTATATAGCAACTTCTCAGATAAACTTGCTTCCAACAACCGATTATAACTATTATCAAAACCTCAGGAGAAACATTCACAGATGTCCACTATGGTACTGTTACTAGAATAACAGCATTTTAATGGTTTCCATACTAAACACTGCAGATGTGATGCTCTTTTCACAGAACACCTGTAGGACTCTGGACAAGTACCTTAGGAGGACTTTGACCCCATATCTCATCAATGTCACGATGGCAGCCAGAATCTGTAGTCAAGTGTTATGCCAAGACTCTGGTGCTTGTGCACGGAAAAAGTGGAATTCCAGTGACTATCTTCACTTGAACCCCGAGAATACTGTCATTCAAATGACAAAGGATGGAAAATACACTCTGCAAGGGCAACCATCATTCCAGGATCTGCAAACATTCATAGAAAAATTTGAATGCCACTGTTATGCAGGGCACAGTTGTGAACCTAGAGTTGATATAAACAACATCCATTACCTCCATGCTTGCATTTCAGAAGATATTTGCATTCACATATCCTCAAATTCACTTTCTAATATAGAAGCCTCTGATGAAAATATCCTGTCTAACAGAACTGTATTTTCATTTACCTCTCAGAGTAAGGTGACATTATCTACACATCCTGAAATAGAAGATTTTCAATCTACCTTTGGAAATAATATACTCAATATAACAACTGCAGAATGTAATACTGTCACACCTGCCACTGTATATGATTTAGAAGCAAATGATACTCGTGCTTTCAGTAGCTCTTCATCCTGTAAGAGAAGGGTGTTTAATCTGTTTTGTCTAATTCTAATTTTGAGAACCTTAATATAAATGACCCACAAAAGTGAGAATATTCTTTTCCCTGGCTGTGTTTGAAATTCTAAAGGTTTTATTTACACAGCAAAACAATTCCTGAAAGGCATAAAAAAGCTGCAACTCTGTGGTATTATCTGTATCAGGTAACCTTTTCTATTCCATAAGAGACACTTCAGCTTGGATGTATTTCTTCAGTTTAGTTCTATAAACTACTATTTGTGCCAAAGATATACTGGTATGTATATACTGATTTTACCACATGAAAGGATAATCTAGAATAAGGAACATATTTTTACAGTTTACATTTTTAACAGCTATATTTGAAAAAATAATTGTTGATAATGCCGTTTTGTATACTTCAAGTTAAGCCAGTTAAATACATCTCAACTTGGATTTCTTTGAGTCGCAGCAGTCAATAGGTTTGACACTCTGTGCAGGAATTAATTTCATTCCATATGAAAATTAGTTCTTCAAACTATTTGACTTAACTTTATATCAGTGGGAATTGCAGCATAAAATTTATCTGATCAATGTAATGTTTCTCCACTTTTCATAACATCTACAGGGACACTAAGGTTTTTCTTTTAATTAAATATATTCATAACTTCAGAAGGTTCTAACTTTAATGTAAATGTTGACTTCAAATGTTTCAGCTTCATTATTTAAAATTTGAGCTGTAGAGGTTTATCCTTTTTTCTTTCTTCTCCTTTTCTCCCAAGCCCTCCCCCTTATTTCAGATTTCCCCTCCCTGGCTTTCAGCCGTTTTGTCTGGCCGACACTCACAACTCATCCAACCTGCCTCTGCAGTCCCTACCGGCACTGGTCACCAGTCCTATTTTCTCCATCCATCCAGCCCTAGCAACTGGATAGGACTGTCCATGCCATCTGGAGAAAAGCCTGTGGGCATGGGACTTTCTCTGTGCCTGACTATCTCCTGAGCAGTCTCTTTGGTGGAAACCAGTTTGTTCCCTGGGAAGCCTCAGCAGTGGAGGCGGCAAGACACAGTGACGCTGGGAACCTGGGGCTCCCTTTCTTCGCTGCTAGTGCCAGTGATCCCCAATTTCAGGACCACCTTTTTGATATGTCTGCTGATGGAACTATGACTATTTGCTTAATATTGCTTAATATTTGCTTAATATTGCCAAAAGAAACGTTAAAGTAGCAGAGATACCTCAGAAGAAAACCACTCCCAGTTTCACAGCAAGAGTCCAGTTATGATGTATGTATAGTCAGTTTACGCATTTAGAAGCTATTAACTGCGGTTCATTTGACAAAATATCCTTTCCAGATTATGTCAGATGATTAACAGATGGCTGGACTTCTGATGGGTGAAGAGTGGCTGCTGGCATAGATAGATTTAAAAAGTCTCCCTAAATCTAGGCATGATCTGCATAAATAAATCACTGCTTCCCACAGATACAACCTGCCTCACTAAAGGAAATACCTGGGATTTCAATATAGTAGCCCTTTATTTATGAAATGTTGATGCCTAAATTTAGCAGAAAAAAGATATTATATCCACTGCCTTTGAATTTACAGGTTGTCAGTCATAACAGACGTGCAGAAAAATAGGCAAAGGCTTGAGATTTAACATCGAGAAATCATGTTTTATGGCTTTTGGACAAGTTATCAAGAGGAAGTGACAATTTTCTCATTGTAGTTATGACGTTGAGTCCACAAGCCAAAGCTATTTCTGCCATCAATATTCCAAGGAGAATAATGAATAAAAAAATATATCTGTAGCGGACTGTCCAGCACAAAAGAAACCAGCTGGTTTTGATCACCTCTGCAAAAACATAGTTTCTTCACTGCAGCTTTGATTTTGGTTATTTGATCTTGAGTAAACAAAAGCCACGGTATGTCTTCTGCATAATTCCTGTACCTGAAGTCCCTCCTTTTCACACTGGACTTGCGATAACTATCAAAGAGTTTCTAAAAACTGGAAACATCACTGGTAATGCTTTAGTGTATTTTGTATGACTTGTATGATGCTTCATTTTTTTAAGCAGAATCCTTAACATGGTTAAGATTTTATCTTGACACACGAAGTTCCAGTTCAAACACCGCACTGCTTTGTTAAATCACAAATTTGCAAAGTTTCCTAAAGTTAGGCTTGTTTGTAGCTAGTGCCCTGAAAGACACTGGATCGGTAGCACTTTGTGATGAGAGCTTGCAGGTTCACAAAATCTACAAGTCTTGCCATAAATATTTTTGGCTATCAGCAAAGCAATAGCAAGCAGAGCATTTGTGATGAGGAAAGTGTGGAATCACCAGAAAAGGAGGAATGAGAAGTTAAAATCACAGAAGAGTTAAGACAAGCACCCAGGACCTCCCAGTGGATGCAGAGGAAGTGAACCGCAGAAATGAAAGAGTGAAGCAGTGGGAATACGGACAGACCAGTCTCTTCCCATTCAACACTTCTAAGAGAGATGGCTATTGGCAGTTACAGAATCTGAACAGAACTGAAATCATAGTCTACTCCCTGCCTCACAGTTTTTCGTTTCTCTGTATTAAAAGTAACAACATGGAGAGAGATTTTGAGAGACAGGCCAATACGACCACTTTGTAGACAGCCTAGGATGTGACTAGCATCCCAAGGAGTCCAGCAAAATTTGCTTTAATCCCTGCATCACATTGGGACACTCTGTTGCATATATATCAGCAAAGAATTGTGTGGAAGATTTCAGACCTGTGCAATAAGTGCTAGACAATTCCCAGACACAGATTAGATTTGTACATGTACCTATCCATCACTTTTCAATACAAACAACAAGACAGAAAAGACAGTTACATAATTTTAAAACATATTCAGTTATGGAGCATTGGTGACCTTTTTAAGAAGAAAAATAAATTCTGTCCTTCAAGTACACACTCTGAAAACTTAACCTGAAAGGTTTTCACAGCGTGCTTGTGCAGGCCCCTTTGCACTGGCAAATACCCATTCTGCCAAAGCAAAACAGCCCGCAAAATTAAGGTCTGAGATTTCAACACAGGGTCATGCGTTTCATTCTAAAGAATAACATTGATACAAAACAGTGTTGATTGCATTGCTTAAAAAAATTACTGCTTTACTAAACAATAATCTGCCTCAAGTAAATTTATTTTTTGTTGTTCTTTCTTGGCAGTTTTTTTCCTGTTCTATTGAAAACCATTGTACAGCTGGCTGAAAAGAGATTCAAAAAGCTTACTGGTCTAACTTCATCCCTTAACACTTCTAAATGTTTCTTGATGCGTGGCTGTCCCAGACTCTTCTGTTTTTCTGGAAAGACTACTGAAATTTAACCCAGCATCATGTTATTTTTCTTAATGATGATAATCATGTAAGCATACAGTATTTGAGATCAATCCTAAGTTTCTGTGTACACCAGTCAAGGATCAGGGTCTTTAGGGAACAGTTCTTTCATCGTAGGTGTTCTGGACCTCTCACAGCTACTCTCCACCGTAGCAGGACTGCAAAATCTTCCTGCATTTGTTGTCCCCTTGTTACATATGAGAAAGTAAAGGGCAAAGAGGTAAAGGGCACCTATCAATATTAGCATCCTTAAGGGAATAACTTTGGATTTCATTATGTTCACTAATGTGTTATCACCGTCATGGCGTATTGATTATAGTTCTCCTTGGCCAGTAGCAATTAGATGACATTTTTCAGTGTATGCTTGTATACCCCTTAGTTTAGAACCGATAAGGTATTTATTGATTAGTAATCCGACACAAACAGACAGTATGAAAATTAATGTGAATCACTACTTTATATATTCAGTCAACATTTTGTTTCTGTGCACGCAGTTACAGAGCGTAGTGTTCAGCCACATATATATGCGGACATCAGACAATATGCAGTCTGCCTTTGTTTTCATCTCAGAAATTTTCATCAACAGAATTTCAAGATTCTGCAGAAGAAATGTACCATATGTTGGCAGTCTCCTTCTGGAGCACACTGCTCCCTCAGGCTCCTAGCAGGCTGAGACAAGATGATAGCTTGCCAGTGTCAAGTGATGATTTCCTGAGGCAGGGACCTAACAACCACCATTGTAAAGGGAGACTAAGGGCACCCTGCAGTCCCATAATGATAATACTGTTAATATCACAATAAAGCACGAAGTACCTTACTGCAAGAACTAATAATACACAAACTTAGGCTGTAAGTCCTATGCATTGTTTCAGTTTTCATGCTGCATATACCAAACTTAAGTACTCAAAATGCAAGGTTCTTGAGTTAAAAAACTTAATCTTCCCACTCTGTCAGTGTAACAATCCCTACAGAAACCCATTTCACTCCTTCCTTCATTGGAGTGTGAGAAAAATTACTAAGATACATGCTACAGAGCCTCAGAGGCTCCAGCCAGCAGAGGGCACGGACGAGGCACATAGACACTGGCCGGCACATTACAAAGCTTTCACTGAAAAGTTCAATACAGTCTTCCTATTCTCTTTAGCAAAGCAGCTGCTTGACTCTGGCCTACAAACAGCAAAGACGACTAGTCTCTCACTAATGCAGTGCCTCATTAGCAGAAAAGATGTACGGCTTATTCTACAGGGTTTTTTTCCCAAACATCTAGTATGTCAGGACAAACCTGAAAATACCTGAGTGAGACATCACCTCTTCTCATGCTCTCCTCCCTGGAGATTTCACTCAGCCGAAGGCTTCTTCTCATTAAGGTCTTCAGCTGTCACTAAAATGCATGCTAAAACTACAGATAATGTGATCTGACCTCTTGAGTAGCACTCCGAACTAGGGATGTGGGTCCCGAACATCTTGTCTCTACCCAAATATGGAAATATCTGGATATGCAGTGTTGGTTCAGGTCAAGTTTACTGACTGTATTTATAGCATCACCACCATCATCACCTGAAACATAAGACCCATTGTTAGAAATTTTTAGAGCCCAAATAAGTCTCTGCAATGGAGTAAGTTGCTTTACTATCACTTCAGAGACAGAGCACTTGGAAGACTCAATATGCTAGGTGCTACATTGCCCCATGACACTGCTGAACTTGTCCTGAAGTGTGTAAATCTCAACAGAAAAGACAGAAAAGTGAAATATTTGAAAATGGTTAAATGTTTCCCTGAAAGCGCCTTGTCTACAGTCACGTGTGATAATGAATTGTAGCCTTCTGTGCCCCAGCGCAGACTTTTAGCTACAAGAACAAATGTCCTCTGAGCTGCTAATTGTAGCAAGGTAGCAATATTTTTACATACAATGTTCTATTACCAAACTGTCTGCAAAATAAAGAATTGCCTTTCATAATCATACAGTTTTGCAAAAGATATAACAGATTTTAGAGCAAAATAACAGATCGTTGAACTTGGACAAACCCTCCAAGACTTTTTCACGTATTTTATTTTGACCCTCTAGACACTGCAAAAGACTTCAGTCAGTGTACAGCTAGCTGAATTAATGTTTTCGAATTTACCTGCCCATCCTCCACTGGCCTTTCATGAGGGTATGACTGAAATGTATTCTTTCAGAATATGTTACTGTATCTGCAACATAGTGTTCCTTTAAGCTTGCATCACTATGAGCCTTAAGCATTATTGCAGAACTTACTTAAAAATTCCTGCAAAAATTCTTGTAAAAATAGAGACTGCTCTATTTTACATGAGTTTTCCCCCGTGCAGTAATCAGAACTTGTTCATTCAAAGACACCACTCTCACAAATGGACTGTCTCTATTCCACACATCGCCAGCTGGGTGATATGTAGAGATGGAAGAAATTCTTACATTTTCCAGTTTTAAGGCAGCCAGAAACATTTCATCTATTCACTCAAAATTCGATAATTGCTTTGGCTGAAACAAGTTTTAAAAAATAGCAAGATGCACAGCAGAAAAACAAAAGAATAGTGTTTTGCCTGTGAATTATTTCCTGAGGTCCTTTTGCCCATCAAAAAAAATAACCCTTTTCCTCAATGTCAACTTTTCCACCCTTGTCTTCAGTGATCCTCTCAGTTATGTTTAGCCAGTAAATTTGTGACTGCTGCCTAGAGGCAAGGATGTACGTATGTACTGAACGGCCATCCAGGTGCTACCAAGAGGCGAGTAAAACAGCGGAGTTCTGCTACACTCTCCCTCAGTGCAGGACCCCCTTTCCCCTCTCAGATCCCTCTCTTTCACCATGCCACTGATTTTTAAGAAACTTTGAGAGCTGTACCATGCCCTGAAACTGCTGAAGACACCATCAATGCCTCAGTTTTAAGAGCAGCATCCAAAATTCTTACTCTAACCCAGATCACCAAAGCTAGGGACGACAAAGGGAGTACCTGTATCAAGAGCAGCACCTTATGCTACTGGGGAAAAAAAAAAAAAGCCCCTCTCTGTTTGTTTGGGACTCACCACTTAAATCTGTATGCCTTTCGCCAGACTTTATATTAAGAAAAATGAAAACTAATTCCCTAGCATTAACATTGGGTGACAGGACCAGCTCCAGTGTACAATTTCCTTCTGGACATGTTCAATTAAATTTACACGGGCAAATAAATATCTATAAAGAAATCTTAGAATTACACTATCAGTAATTTTGACTGTATCTACAACCAGGGCATGAAAAAGCATAAAGGTTTTCACCTTTACAGCTAGCCCATGACCAATTGCTCTTGACAGCAATGTCACAAGAGCTTCCAGGTTTTATGGTCTGACTGATGTAACCAACAAGGTTTGTCACAAATCGCATTCTCTAAAATGCTGAATTATGTCTCTAAAAAGAACACAAAAAAACAGATTTCAAAATGCTTTGATGAATTTGCTATGTTTCAATAGAAGAAGTAACAATACTAAATTTTTGAAGTGCCTTGTTTATACCTGTAATAAAGTCCTTCATCGACCAATACCACCAGCACTGTAACCTTCTAGAGCATCACATGTAACTTCAGTGACAACTTCAGAGACTGGCAGATGCACACATGCTAAGTGTTAGCTCTTTATGAGGAAAACAAGCCCTTCTCTACTGCTGTGTGGCAAGACTGTACGCTAAATGTCACTTATCTAGTGCAGGCAGAAGATTCCGGGTGAAGTGCAATGTCCTGTCATTGCCCACTGCACAAAACCACCACCACAGGTGTCTCTTGTTGAGTCAAGGAAGCATGCTAAGGGAGACTCTCCAAAAATTGTCAGAGAAGAAACCAAGTAAAACCACGGTAAGCCCTGGGTCTGAAAGCCCGTCCCTACACGATGAATAATTCAAGAAGAGTTTTGTGGGAAGAGTGGAGCTCCTAGGGGCATAAGAACGGCCATCACTAGAGGTGAACAACCTACAAAATCCATCCTGTCAAGGATGATGTCCTGCCAAGGTGATGACCTACAAAATCCATCCTGTCAAGGAGACCAAGTCCACGAACCCTCACAAGCCAGCGCTGCAGACGCAGCCCTTGGCCATCCCTTGGTGGCTGCAGGGTGCTGGACAGCCACCCCACGGCGGGCAGACCTACGCCGGGCGGGCAGGTATTTGAGATCAATCCTAAGTTTCTGTGTACACCAGTCAAGGATCAGGGTCTTTAGGGAACAGTTCTTTCATCGTAGGTGTTCTGGACCTCTCACAGCTACTCTCCACCGTAGCAGGACTGCAAAATCTTCCTGCATTTGTTGTCCCCTTGTTACATATGAGAAAGTAAAGGGCAAAGAGGTAAAGGGCACCTATCAATATTAGCATCCTTAAGGGAATAACTTTGGATTTCATTATGTTCACTAATGTGTTATCACCGTCATGGCGTATTGATTATAGTTCTCCTTGGCCAGTAGCAATTAGATGACATTTTTCAGTGTATGCTTGTATACCCCTTAGTTTAGAACCGATAAGGTATTTATTGATTAGTAATCCGACACAAACAGACAGTATGAAAATTAATGTGAATCACTACTTTATATATTCAGTCAACATTTTGTTTCTGTGCACGCAGTTACAGAGCGTAGTGTTCAGCCACATATATATGCGGACATCAGACAATATGCAGTCTGCCTTTGTTTTCATCTCAGAAATTTTCATCAACAGAATTTCAAGATTCTGCAGAAGAAATGTACCATATGTTGGCAGTCTCCTTCTGGAGCACACTGCTCCCTCAGNGCCCTCCACCCTGTTGCATTTGGGTCCATCCCAAAGATTTGCTTTCTGTCAGAAGATGGAAATGAATGTATATGTTATATATAGTGAAAGTTCTCAGTGGATACCCTTTGCTGCGAGGTGATCACTGCTGTTAGATGTATTGCAGCTTCACCCGCCATGGGATGCAGGCTTCCAAATGTTCTTCAGTCCTTATCCTGAGAAGTTACTGGATCGAGAATCAAAACCAGACTGGGAAATGTATGGTCCAAAGTCAAAGAGGTTGAGACAATGATGAACATAAGTATATGATATTTGTTCTTTGCTTTCATATATAATTATGGATTAAGGGAAAAATAAGAGATTAGTGTGCGTGAAGAAGTGGAGACAGAGGAGAAAAAGGAATGGGGCAGGGGAAGTACAGAAAGCAATGTAAGTATGCATTGGGGAACATCAGAAATCAATGAACAGGAAATATCTGAAACTGTTACTTTAGTTAGGGCGGGCTTTGCTGAGGAAGGGGGAAAAGGCGTGACAAATTATATTGCTTCTTGAATTGGTTTGATAAATGGAGCAAAGAACACAGCGGTTGTGAGACCTCTAACAGTAGTGTGTGGTATTAGACACTGTGTGTGTAACTGTTTGTCCACTCATTTATACTACACCACCTGTGCAATGGCATCGTATGTGTTTGTCTCTCTTGTGCTAATGTCTTGAATACCAGAGCATTGCTGTTGCTGCAGGTCTGATTTTGCCATCAAATGTATTGCTTAAGAATACATCCATGTTTTTCTGCCTTGGGGAGTGTCACAGATTGCAGGTTTTGTAGCTTTTGGATCTGGAGATGAAACACCATGATAAACACTGAAGAAGGGTGGCTGAAGAATTTGGGAGTAAGACAATGGGTAATAGCTTACTCTTAAATACAGTTGATATGGGGATGGCAAATAGATTGGGAACTCTTATGTGTATTTGTGTCTTTATGGCAATAGTGTGACAAGATGAAAATACCTGTCACAGAATAGTGGCTACTTAAAATGCGAACTGCAATGGATCGTAAAAGCAAATGGTAGGAAATTACTATTTTTTCCACTTTGCAGTAGCATTCAGAGATCCTATCATGCTAACACTGAGTAAGACCCTTTGAGACAGTCTCCTCCCTGAAGAGCTTGAGCCATGTCTAGCCCTCTGCTACCAGTGAAAACCTTGAATAATGTCACTGCCTTTTACTATGGGTATGCAGTGGTGTAATGGAGTAGAATCTGGCCCATGGTCATTATGGTAAGGGGTTATGGCGGTATTTATTATCAGTTCAACATTCAGCAACATTTAAAGAGGACGTTACAGACTTCTTAGCATCAGTTGTTTTCATCTGTGTCAAGATGTAATCTCTTTTTTACTGAGATACGACAATAAACTTGTTCACACATCCTGAATATTCACAAAAACAGGTAATATGTCATGTAAAACTTCCTTAGCAAGCAAAATGGAACAGATTTTTTACTTTATGGTGCTGACAGCACTTGAAACAAAACACAGTAATCAGAGTTTTTGGACTAATGCTGGCAAAAGATTCAACATATTACTTTATTTTCTTCATTGTGTGGGAAAATAAAGAATTGTAAACATAATATTTTCTTCTTAGCTGGTTCTGTTCAACCAGAATGGAAAATTTTTAGAGGAAAAAACTAAAGACCAATAAAGGGGACATGAATTCTTCACATTCTATCCCCAATAGCAGAGCAGTTACGGTTTAAAAAAAAAATTTGTCTTCCACTTTAGCGTATTACATATGGTGTATGATTTGCTAAGAAAAGTGGAATCTTGACTTTCTATGAATTTGTTTAAACAACAGCCTCCTGAGTTGGCTGGCTGTTTTCCCTGGCGTTCCTTAGGCTTGAGTAATGATGCTACATTCTCAGGGTTTATGTGTTTGTATGTCTGTCATCCACAAGTAAATGTACTACATATTTTAACAAATTATGCTGGTACCTGCTACAGGAGATGGTTACTGATTGGCTTTGTCTTCCTCCATCCAATTAAAAACTTCTGTCACCGCTGGGTGTGTGAATCTGTATGAAACTGCAGGTGCGTTTGTCTTCCCCCTGTTTTTCCCTACTGCTGTTGACAAGTAATTGAAGCAAGGAAAGAGGAGGAAAAAAAGAGGCTTCTAGAAACAAAAGATGGGGATGTTGTGTAGTACAGAATTTAGCAAGAAGATTCCCATAGGTAAGGTTGAACAAGTAATTGATGGAAGTTGTTTCTTGCCTAAAGGATCTGATTCCAAACCTCAAAATCCTGTGAGAGGATCAAGTAACTGTCAAAGATTGTACAGCTTTTATAGTCCCAGGTTAAAAATAATTAATCTTAGTTTGTGAACACAAACCGGAGGCATAGTGTGTTCTCACTGTGCCACAAACAGTGAAGAGAAAAGTTGCAGAAAGCATACAGAGACCAGCAATAGCATTAAGGGTAGCTGGTGGCAGCGTATGCACTGTGAGGCATGTAGCTGCTCTGGTGCATCCTGGAGCTCTGATCATCTGCTTCTCAGATAGGAAGGACCTGTTGAATCATGTCTGCTTCCCTCCTTTTCTTCCAAAAAGACCCCAGGGCACATGGGATGATGAGATGAGTGAAGGGAATATGGGCAGATAGATATGAAAGGGCAGTGGCAAGTCCAGAAAGTCCTGCTCTCCTTTCTGGATGACTGGAAAACCAGAACTACTGTGTATGTTGCTGAGAGCGCCTGGACCTCCGTGTAGACGTTGCTTTTAAGTAACCATCTGCGTGTCTTAATGCATCACTCCTAGGAGACAATACCATAACAATGATACATTTTGAAAAGGAAGAATGAATAATGACTTACCTACTTAGATCTGAGTTTCACCTTTCTCCTCAAAAGCTGTCTTCTGTAGTGGGTAGATATGTGTAAAGTTTCTGTTGGCTTGATGACAAGCATCTGTGTTGTAAAAATNATCTGTGTGTCTTAATGCATCACTCCTAGGAGACAATACCATAACAATGATACATTTTGAAAAGGAAGAATGAATAATGACTTACCTACTTAGATCTGAGTTTCACCTTTCTCCTCAAAAGCTGTCTTCTGTAGTGGGTAGATATGTGTAAAGTTTCTGTTGGCTTGATGACAAGCATCTGTGTTGTAAAAATATTTCTCTGAACTGGGGGAGGAGACAGCACTTTGGTTTTATGTTTTGGGTTTATGGTATGCTGAGTTAGTACCTTGTATTTTTCTGTCTTAATGATGTTCTCTTAGCTTCCACAGCAGGACTCCTCTGCTGTCACCTACTCAGAAGAAAAGGGTCTATACGTAGTACTCTCTACATGAGTACTCTTTCACCATTTATTACTTTTGGAGTTAAACCATTGGTAAAAGTAGTGAGAAACCACGGGGAAGAATCCTGGTATAGTCAGTTTTATCATATTTTGTCATATTGGAGGTTGGACTAGATGACCCTTAAAGATCCCTTCCAACGCAAACCATTCTGTGATTCTGTGATCCTATATTTTGACTGTGGTGCTTTCTGGTTTGCTTAGGGATCAGATGAAAAATTGTCTGAAATCTCGTGCTTTCTGGCATGATCTTTGTTGCTGAGGAGAATAAAAGATTGTTTAAAGGGACTGAAATGAACAGTATTCCTTGGCATGACAACGCATTAATTGAAGTGCTGGCCAGTACTGTTGCAGAAATTTAATGTGATATTTTACAGTGTGGTAAAATAAAAGTTCTAGATTGCAAACAAGAAAGTCATCTGCTGTGTATCAACTATTTTATAATAAATACAATATCTTTTTTGTTTGTATTCTAGTCAGGGCAGTTCACAGAAGATATGATTCCTACAGTAGGCTTCAATATGAGAAAAATAACAAAAGGAAACGTTACCATAAAGGTAAGCATGCATGTTTGAATTAATACAGAGTGAATAACTAATAGACAAAGTAATTTCAACTTGGGATGTGAAAGCATAGGAAGTTTAAGATGCTAGGATCATTTATCTGTTTTTCTAGCTCAAAACTAACTTTTTAAAAGCACAGTCTTATATTTCTCTGTTACATTAATATGTTTGATTTCATTATATCCATGCCAGGCAGAAGATTTGTTGCACTCTTCTGTGTTAGAAAGATCATAAAATTCTGAGATACTAAGGGATGTGAGTTGACTCCTGGAGGTACCTGTCTCTTTTCTTCTCTCTCTCTCTCTCTCTCCCTTTCACAGCTGTAAGTGAAATATGCAGCAACTTCACTCCTAACTTACGCATCTCAGCAGAGAATGCAGTTTAGCTCACATAATGTGAGCTATATGGAAATAGAACATCTAATATAAGTCGTTTATCAAGGAAGTATCTCTTAGGCCTATAGAGAAATATAGATGATGCCAGTTTGGTTGTGATTCATGCCGTAGGCATCAAAATAGAGATAACTATCTCCATCAGCATTAGGTAGCATCTCTCTTGTTTTATTATGAAGGGAGCCTGGTTGATTAGTCTAGATTGAATTCATAACTTCTGTCTAAAATTAGGGGAAGGGAATACAGGTTTTTGCTTTTACCTTGACTTTTCCCTCATTTTCCTTCATTTCCTCTCCTTTCTCCCTCAGTTCTGAAGATACTCTTTTTCCTCTCGTTTGGTGTGACTCCTAAAGCTAGGGAGGTTTTTCAGAAATGACTTGTAATGTGAATATAAGAGTTGTTAACTGTCTACCCACTGGCTCTAAACAGTGAGCAGGTAAAGTGTGGTAAAAGGGATAATTGACTTATGTTGATTGGGAGATGTTAAAGCTGAACTAAAAAAAACCCTGGATCTAAAATGGCTGTAGGGATATAGATACTGTGACTCTCTGTCTGTTTCTGGTCTTTGTATCTTGCTATACTTTTTGAAAATTTCACATAACTATAGGGCCTTCAGCTATACTTCCACTTGTGTATCTATCTATCTACTTCATTGTTACAAGCTTGCAGAATAATCAATAGGGTCCTCTACAACTGCTTGCATGTTGCAGGGCCTAGTAAGCTAGTCTTTTGAAATCTATTGAAGTTGAAAGTCTAATGTCACCGAAGTCATCACCCCAATGGTGTTTCCCGTATACCGTCTTGAAATTCATGTCAGATTTGGCTGAAATAAAAACTTAACATTACCCATGATTTGGTCTGATTTTAGTTTCCTGGTAAATTTTAGCAGATTGCCAAAAATAAATGATGGTAAGCATCTTAAAACTAGGTCCACAGTAAAGACTGTAAAAGGCTGAAAAGGAAAGTGAAGTAAAAGTAAAGTGGAGGAGAATCATTATTGCCTTGGTAACCTCAACTTTGTGACTTTGTGCATGATAATTATGTTAAGTACATGATTAGAGCCTACTTTGGGAGAGAATCTGACCTCACTGTTGTCGCAGAGCAGGTGAGCAAGAGGACAAAGTAGCATCATATAAGCTTTTTTAATTCACGCATTTCTTGAAGGGTAAGTGATTGACAGAAGCCTAAATTTTTTTTTAGAGTGTATCATGGGTGTGTGTTTGTGAGTTTAAAAAACCCCAAACTATCACGTGATGGGCAGTACAGTACTCAATGCAACGTGGCCAAACTCTTCTTTGAAGTAAAACGTCTGTCCTTCCAGGACACAAAAATTTCTGTAGAGAATTTTTTTCAGTAGGGAAGGCCTTTCTGTGGCCGTGAACAAATAGCTTTTGTGTGATAGTAGGAGAAAATGTCCTATTTTGTCCTTTAAAATAAATACAAATTATTATAGCTTTATTACATTTTTTATTAAAATGTATTATAGCAAGAAGAGCACATACTGCAAGAGTTAGAGGAGTGAAACCTCTGTAATTTTGAGAGTACAACACACTCGCTCTGCACAGATAATGGAAGCAGAAATAATTTTTGTATTGATTTCTTGTTTTTCCTAGATTCTTCAGGGATGAGTTGAGAGCTGCTTGAATTGCTAACACCTACGATTGTGAGTGTGCAATGGCTCTCATTTTACAGTTTATACCCAAAGACCAAAATTTTCAGCATTGTTTTGATGGAATTCACTATTAGCAATGTGTCTAGCAAAGCCTTATATTTGTGTGCTGCTGCCTAGTGTAAGGTAAATACATAGGAACTAATAACATCATGGTAATGAAGTCAAATTAAACTTTGAAGTTTGTCTGCTGGAATAGGTAGCCAANTGCTGCCTAGTGTAAGGTAAATACGTAGGAACTAATAACATCATGGTAATGAAGTCAAATTAAACTTTGAAGTTTGTCTGCTGGAATAGGTAGCCAAGGCTAGCATTACTTTATGCAGTGGGCAGGTCTCTGAAGACACAGGAATTTGTATGGCAGTATGAGTAAGCCTGCACCAGTTGGACTTTATCTCGGGAAAACGTAGGTGACCAAAATCAAAAGCTTCTCGGCACTAATACTTGCAGCCAACCCTGTATGCTCAGTTTGCTTTGGAGACCCAGGAATCAGCAAGAGTAGAATGTAACTGAACTGGTCTTTCAGGAGACAGAAGTAGTGCACAAGGTACACGTTCTTCTGAGTAACAGTTGTGCAGCTTTTTCTTGTAAATGGAGGTTGCTATTTCATGATGCTTTCTGTTAATTCTTATGAATGCTATGTTTGAAACTGGTGAAAAACCCCACAGAATTTTGTTGATGATGAAGTTTAACTTCTGGTCTTGGCCCTTTTTCACCTTCATTCTCAGTATATACAAAAGATCATCCAAGCTCTACCTCATCTCTGCTCGTTCATTTCTCTGTGACCAGCTGTTTGTGGTAGTTTGTACACTACACTTAAGGTAAGACTCATAAGGGAAAATGTCAGTTTACAAGAATATCTGCTTTGATTGCAGCAGGGCAGTATTCATGCTGCATAACCAGGAGGTATACTGATCGTCGGAGAGCTGTTTCCTCTCTTTCCTTGCTATGGAGTTTTCCTCCAACTCTCCTCATGCTGCTTAGCCTCTCCTCATCAAACATGTTCCCCTCTTGCACTGTGTGGTTTCTTTGTGCCTTATCCCTTTGCATATACACACAAAGACCAAATCCTAAACACCTAATTCCTCAAAATACCGCTCAAATACCCTTAAAGAGGAAGCAACAAATGCCCTCGCTTAGCCCAAGAGAGAGTTTGTCAGTGAATGAGGGAAAAAAATAAGTTCTAGTCTGCGTTGAATGCGTCTCAACAACCATCCGTGTGTTGCTGAGCAAAGAGCTGAACTCTGCTATAAAACGAGCATACTTCATCCTAGCAGTAGCTTGGTGCATTCCTATTTATCTTCTCCCAAAAGAGTGCCTTTTTAACCAAAATCAGAACTTCTGTGCATATTTTTTCCTTTGGAGTCCAAATTCTGCTTTCCAAACAGAATCTTTCTTGTAAAGGGAAATATACCAGCCTCTCTTAAAAGAATAAATCACAATACAGCCTTTTAATACACTCACTTTTCTACCTGTAGTAGCACTTCTAAATCTCAGTATGATGTTCCTCATGCTAGGGACAAACTAGACTTATCTTCTGGAAACCTAAGAGGGAATCAGGCCAGCCTAGTGAGGGTGGCAGAGATTAAAGGTCAGCTTTTGCAATGAACTTAAGTAGATCATGGTGTGAAGTTTTACATTCTGCTTTAAGCCTGGCCGTGCACCCTTGTGCCCCTTTTCCATCAGCACCAGTGATCACATGGCAAATTGGTAGTCAGGTCAGCCAACTGATCTAGATGAAAGCAACCTCCAAAAAGAACCAGCAACCAACCAAACGAAACCTGCCCCCCTGCTACTTTGTCCCCAGTCAAATTACCTAAGTAGTGTGCTCCCCAAACAGCTGTGTGAATGCTGGTGCCACCACAATGTGGGGAGAGCAGGATACAGACACAGGCAAAACAATGCATTTCAGGGGCAAGCTGGATCGATAGACTAGAGCACGGAATCTGAACAAGAAGAAAAGCAGTCTCTCCGTTTAGTGAAACAAAGTTTTCCTTCATCCTTCCACTCAGGTAGCTACAAACTTTTAAGCACAGTTAACACAGCCTGTTGCTAGAGGGCTGACAGAATTATGTGTTCAGTATGCGCACATGGACTGATTGTGGATTCAGATGGATCAGTGACGATATTTTTAAAAAAAAAGCTGAATGCTGTATTGTTAGGATTTAGGAACATTGGATGGTGTTAAGTTTTGTAGTCTTTATGATTAATTCGTATATTAGTTGCGAAAGAGAACTTACGGAGAAGGCAGTGGGCATTGATGTCAGAAGAACAGTCTGATTGATGTGCTAATTGTATAGATTTTCTCCCCCAAGATTCTGTTTATTATATACAAACAGACATGTACAGAAGCTGTGACAGCAAATCAAATAGTGTATTTACAACAGGAACATCAGAGGTACTGCCTTACAAGTGCAAAAGCATCCTAAGGCTATCCCATGCTTTCTTGACCTCTTACACACCAATAGCAGATGCGTAGAATGGGACCAGTGGCAAAATTGTGATTAGCATTGTGATACGAAGCAGCAAATGCAGACTCAGAAGGAAATGCTGTTTGTTGGAGCTTAAGTGGTCAAACTGTCATAAGTTTTCAGATATTCAAAGAGGGAGTTTTTTCTTACTGTTCTTTCAGGCATGCAGGCATTCTTTGTCCTCCTGCCTGAGCTTTCCCTTCTCTTCCAGAAGATTACATTTGTACTGAAGCAGCACCTTCCACTGGAGCTTTAGCAAGGCTTCCCAGTTTGTCCAGGAGAGGATTCTATTTTAGTTATTCCTAAACGTCAGTTTCATACACTTTTTGTTGCATCTGCCTTCCTTTACCACTGATCAAAGAAGTCCACAGATGCCACAGTCAATGAAAGTTACATAGTTCACAGGTAATCCACAGGAATAGGAATTCCCTTTTAGTTCCTGTGTTTTCTGTCTTTTGCCTAGAACAATAAGACCGTGATTTGGAGTTTATGTAGAGAAGGTATAAGGATAGTTGGAGTGCTGTACTGATGCTGCTACAGAATTGTTAGACATGAAAGAAAATGAGAAAGCTATTGATGGTTCATTCAACTAGACAAACAAAAGTAATTTTCAAGTAGAGTCTTTGAAGGAAAGTATTTTTTGAGCCAGGACAGTTAAAGTAGGTGAAGGAAATTACTAATAAATTTGTACTGGATTTGTCTGCACAGATGATATTGCAAGATCGAGTTCATGCAGGGGAGAGGTGTGTGAATTTCTGTGGAACTGTGCCTTGGTTTGCACTTTGATCTCAAAAGTCATGTTATAGATAGTTGTTATAATAGAGATGTTAAGAATAAGGCGATAATGCTAACATTATTAATAATGTTTATTAGTTTCAGAAATGATGCTTGGTTTGGAAGCCAGTCTGCATAGGAAAATATTTTTTCTTAATCAGTTGTCATGGTCTCTTTGCTACAGCAGCATACAGTGACAGTAAGAGGTGTAGGGGAGTATGGCTATTACATGTGGATGCTTATTTCCTTAAAAGCCTGTCAAGATGAAGGACTTGTACATCATTGTTCCTGCATCTACATAAGATGTTAAAATCTTACAGCCTAATTGCTACATAAAGTTTCCAAAATTATTCTACTGTGAGAAGAACAATGTCATTTGTTGGTAAGCTGATGACTGAAGAATGGTGAAAGGGATGCCTCTTGCTGGAATTCTTTGATAAGCTATTTGCAGCCTAGTCAACAAGGATTCAGAGTGAAATTTTCTTTAACCTTTTATGCCAACAAAGTAGGTTACCTTTCTCCTAGGAATATTATGATATCTGTCAGCTGTTATTAAAATTCCTGGATAAAGTGTTATTTTATTAAACCCGTGAAGTCCTTCAAACACAGCAGGAATGATCTTCATGGTAAGCAGGTAAGTCTTGCGTCTGACCTTTTTCAAAGGTCTCAGGGGACACTGCGAAACAGAATCGATTAAACTTACTATAAGAGTAAGGCTGAGAAACCATCTGGGTCAAAAAGTTATCAAGTGGAAAAATGGCATTCCAGAAGGCCAAGACTGATCACCTTAGGCAGAGAAAGTTGCAACACCAAGTAGTAGATGATACTAATCCTTTATGTAGTTTTTGCCGTACTTTGGCGTAGGCCACTAAGAAGGAAGTACTATGCTAGTGCAGTGTCACTGCGGGTTTCTAGACTACAGTGCTGTCTCTAGATTCCACACAATCGCAGAAGGCAACAAGAACTAAGGAGCCCACAGTCTTCTTTACTTTCTTCTGATTTTGGCAGTCATTTTCAGAAGCCAGCCGGTTTATTTTCATATTTGGTCTCTAATCTTAGAGTATAAAAGTATGATCACTGGCATTGACTCTGTGTATGAGTATTTATCTGAACCATACTGAAAGAAGACCACTGATTTTTGCAAGTGGAAACATTTTGTAGGAAGATGTTGATTTCATATGCTCTTTAATTGAAGTTGAGCATGATCAGAAATGTAAAGCTGTCAGCTTTAACCATGAATTGTCAAATTTTGGTTTGTCAATGTGTTTAATAAAACCTGCCACCTGTTGTTTCCAAGAAGAGAGTAGGCAAAGAGGAAAAATTTTACCAGGCAATATTTGAAATCGAAGCAGGAAGCTTTATGGGAGGTGTTAAATCACAGGATGATTTCCAGCATGAAAATACCAAATGTACTACAACTTAGGGATCTGTTAAAACTTTTTTGATGAAATTCATAATAAAACTGACAGCTGTCACTTTTTTTCTGGCAAAAATATCTATGACTGAATTAATTTGGGTTTTTAATTGTAAGCAAGTTTTGTTTGCTGAGCGATTTGATTTTGATGGAATTTCTCTGGTTTTGGATTAGCTCATCATTAGTAATCTTTTTGCTTTGGTGAGATTTACTGTTCAACAAGCTAGACAGTAGCTAAAAAAATTCTTTTAAGAAACCAAATTTTGAGAGCCTCGGCAGACATGCGACATGAACTGTTGTTTTAAATGATTGTGAAGCTCCAACTAACCAACCTTTGGTTCTCTTAAGCATAAAAAAGAAGCAGAGCAACCCAAGACATGACCATGCACAGGCAACGCAGCAGCTTCATTTTCCTTGCTCTTGCACTTCGTTTAAGTTTACTGTCTTAAAATAGCCCTGCCAGCCAGTTTCTGCACCCCGCTGGGCATGGCGGTCCGTGGGGAGCAGGGAGCAGCTGCTCAGGGGAGCGGAGCTGCCGAGGTCGGAGGGCATCACGGCGGCTGTCACTGCGGCTGTCACCGCGGCTGTCACCGCGGCTTTCACCACTAGAGGCCATCGTTCTTCCGCGGGAGCCGCAGCCCGGGCTGCTGCCATCTCTGCCTGCAGTTTGCTCCGGTGTGGCAGAGAGGGAGGAGCAGGAGTATCCCGGGCGCGCGGTGTGTTCCTCTTCCAGCTTCCAGCGTTGCAGCACTCCACCCGCCTCTGGGTAGCAGTCTCCAAGACTCCAAACATCCTGGTGGAATGCTTTGTAATGCTTCATCCTGCTATTCAGCAGCAATTAAAAAGCACCGTACCTGTTGTGTCACCATCTCACGTGTCATGCAGTAATACAAGCCTCTGTGTGTACTGCCTGTATAGCTCCAGCAGTGTTTCAGCGAGTACTGGCTAGTCCATATAGCTTGGGTCACTCTGAAAGGCCGTGCCGTGTCGTTATTTATATAAAGAAGAATTTTCATGGGATGTCTCAGTGATTTATGATAGTTGTGTTAAGGAAAAGCTGTACTGCTGGGTTCAAAAGGGCTGTAAGCCACAGCAGAAAGTCCAGTTAGTAGTGATATACCCCAGGGACTGCTTAGTGTCTTCATTAGGGACCTGTATGATGGGACAGAGTGTGCCCTCAACAAATCTGATAATTATACAAAACTGGGAGGGGTGGCTGATACAGCAGAGGGTTATGCTGCTGTCCAGAGGGATCTCAACAGGCTGGAGAAATGGGCAGACAGGACCCTTATGAAGTTAAAGACAGGAAAGTATAGAGTCCTGCACCTGAGAAATCATCCCCAGGCACCACTACAGGCTGACTGGGTGAAAAGCAGCTTTGCAGAAAGGGATGTGGGGGTCCTGGTGGACGCCAAGTTGACTGTTGCCAAGCAGTGTACCTCTGCAGCAGAGAGACCAACGGCATCCTGGGCTGCGTTAGGAAGAGCTTTGACAGCAGGTCAAGGGAAGTGATCTCCCCCTTTTACTCAGCACTGGTAAGGCTGTACCTGGAGTACTGCATCCAGTTCTGCGCTTCCCAGTACAATAGGGAAGTGGAGCAACTGGAGAGAGTTGGGCCATGAAGATGATTCAGGGACTGGAGTATCTTTCATATGAGGAGATACTGAGATACCTGAGACTGTTTAGCCTAGAGCAGGCTCAGGGAGATCTCATTCATGTAGCCAGATGTAGCCAAACTTTTCTCGGTGGTGCCCAGTGACTGGACAAGTGGCAATGGGTACAAACTGAAATATGATAAATTCCATTTAAACTGTAAGAAAAAGTGTTTTTACTGTGAGGGTGATTGAACATTGGAACAGGTTGACCAGACGGGTTCTAGAGTCTGCATCCTTGGAACGGTCTCCTTTAGGTGACCCTGCTTTGACTAGGGTGAATTGGATTATATAGTCCCCAAAGGCCCCTGCTAGCCTCAGTGGTTCTGTGGTTCTGTGAAAATGAGTTAAATGAGGGTTAGAGATTGGCTCAGAGAATATCTGTGGAGCATACTCAGAATTACTCAATACTCAGCTGAGAAGGAAAAGTGTGAAAGCACTCGCCCGTCTAATAACTTGGGAAGGGAAGCCTTGGAGACTCTGTCTTGTGCTGGGAGGCGTGCGCTGCAGAGCATGAGACAGGATCGTGCATTAGATAGGAACCTGTGCAGTGGCTGAGACAAAGGCATGTGGCCAGAAGCCAGTGTCCTGAGTCAGAACAGGCAGTGTTGAGTGTCTCATCAGTCATTCAGACTAACTGTTAGGACTCCTAAAAATGAGGACCAAGAGTTGGATCTCAAGGAATCATCGAAACCATACTTGTGCTCTGAGGTAAATCAGATATTTACCCAAATACCTTAGGTAATTGTTTCTTAAAATTTGTTCTTCCTTGAAAAAGTTCTACAATATCCCTTGTTTTGTACAATGTTCTTTCACGTAAGTGTTAGAAAGGTTTTTTCCTAATATCTGACGTGAGATGCTGTCATCACAAATTGAGCTGCTTTTTTCTTGTCTTCTATATCTGGCAGCCATTTCCTGGGAAGCATTATGGTTTTGCTCCCTCCTCCCCTCTTTATAGGTCGTATTTTCAAAATAGCTTCTTACACTTTCTTTTCTCATCTGGACTTTTTCAAATTTTTCTGTGTCTGTTCTATAGACTGATGTGCAAAACCAACACAGGAGCCTCCTTGACACTTGAGGACAGGGCAGTACATCCTTCCAAAATTGCACGTAAAATGCTTCTGCTAGTACATCCTGATTTAAGATCTGCAACACTGTTCAAACCCATTTTTAGTTTATTAACTGCTCAAGCTTTTTGTCCTGCAGCTCTGCCTGTTTATTATCCATTTTGTGCTAGTCCATTTGGTTCCCTCTGTCCAAATGCAGCATTCTGGACTTATATGTGTTAAATTTCAGCTGTCTTATTTCACACCATCCCGCTAGCTGGTCTGGATACTTTAGGATTCTGATCTTTTTATCCACTCCCTTCTTGAAGTTATCTGCAGCGTATGTAAACATATGTTCTATTCCAGCATCCTGTTGGGACACCTGGGAACCATAAATGCTACCCCTGGTTAGCTCTGTCCTCAGCAGCTTTGCCTCGTGGATAAATGCTGGGAACCTGTCAGGCTTGCTCAGACCTGAGAGGTGGAGGGCAAGGGGGACACATGAGGAGAGTGCCAGGGAGCTGCTCTGCGGGGTTAAATCTGTCATGGGAGAATGTCCTTTTCTTGTCTAATCTACCAATATTAGATTACCTTTTCCCAGCAGACACACTGTTGCACATCCTCCTGTCTTTTCTCTGCAGTTCAGTAAATACTCATTTTTGCTTTCATGGTTATATATTCTTCAAGGACAAGCAAAATTAATAATCACTACAGTCGTTATTGATCAGCTGTCTTGAGTTATCAGTGTCCTTGCCTCTGGTCTCCATGCCCTCAGTCTTCTAAATGCAAGTTCTGTCTGCAACTTCGAGCTTCTGTATGCCTACTTTCACCAGAATCTCTTGGATTTTGGTGTCTAGAGACTGATTTGTGATCATGTGAAAAGAGAGTACAAAGGATTGCGCATGGTCATGCAGAAACATGGCTTTTTACTTCAGGAAGGTCACAATATTGAGGCTAGGATGGATTGGCTCCTTCTATTTAGAGGTGTGTTACATCTTGATTCAGAGAATTACAGTCTTATCTCTAAAGCTGGGTACCCTGGTACACTCCTGCCTTAGAACACAACCTGGAGGTAAGTAGCATGAACTTCAGAAAACGGTGTCGGAGAACAGACTTTGCTTTTGTGTCATGTTTAAAGCCCTACTGTTGACCCTTCGAACGTTGTATCTTGTGTCTCTGATAAAATGGCAAATATACTCTGGTTAGTGAGAGATAACCCATCCCGTTAAAATGCCTCTGCGCTTGTTTTGAGGAGTTGAAGATAGGAAGATTTTGTGTTGCAAGTCAAAGTCCATTTCCCCTTCTTCAGTGAAAGTGCTACGATTAAATTAAATAATTATAAACTATGAAGTGTTCATATAGTGGTTTTTTCTGTCTGGTGTGGCTAAAATAAAATACTTAGTTGAAAAAAATGCTTAAAAGTTGGGCTTTATCTCCAGTCAGAAGTGACAACAGGGTTCTTTAAAGGACCGACACTTATTTCAGAGAACTTAGTGTTCTGGGAAGTATTGCTTGCAGAAAAAGTAGCCATGTGGCATATTTTTTTCAACTTCAAGAGCAACTGTGAAAGCATTTCCAAAGCGTAAAGTAATGGGTAAGTAGTAAGTGTTGTAAGATAGTAAGGTATTCTAACTTCCATAACAGCTTACATGGCTGGTGCTACATGTAAGGCTCTACAGTTTTGTATCCACAGGGCAATTTATTAAACATTTTAAGGTTATTTGATTTAACTCTTTCTATTCTTCCTGTTAAATGGGGAAGCCAAACATTACTGTTTGAAGATACCAGTCTAGAATAGGTGACTATTTAGGATTTATCTCCCGTGAGCTTAGCCAGGTGAAAAGGAGGAAGGCAGCCTGACCCAGTTGTCTAAACTCGGTGGAGAGCAGTGAGTATTTTGCAAGAATGGTTCACATGGTAGGTAAGGTGGGTAAGACAGATGGAATCGTTCCCTGCTGTGGGTGCTCTCTGAGCTTTTCGGTAGCTCGGAGAGATTTTAGTCACTTGGATTCATGATGAGGGTGGTGAGACACTGGAAGAGGTTGCCCAGAGAAGTTGTGGCTGCCACCTCACTGGAAGTGTTCAAGGCCAGGCTGGATGGGGCTTTGAGCAACCTGGTCTAGTGGAAGGTGTCCCTGCTAATGGCAGTGGGGGTTGGAACTGGCTGATCTTTAAGGTCACTTCCAACCCAAACCATTCTATGATTAGGTGCCGACGTCTAGGCATCTAGGTGGCTGAAGTTGAGTGAGATTAATCCCATGCTTTCCAGTTACTCCCTGTCATTACACATTAAGTTGACTATATAAGCTATGACTGCTTGCTATGTGTGCATGAGCTCATTAGTCACATCTTAGTATACATGGACTTGTCTGTGTACAATGTGGTGCTGGATGTTGCTGATGCTACCTTATTCTACCCAAATACTCTTCTGTGTTTAGAATTTCCTCACCTGTTTGTTCAGGTTAGGTTTTATGGCTGATACTTAATACTTCCAAGCAGAACGATGTATTTCTCAGTTCAAGTATTTGTAGTGTTGGATTCAGCTTGCAAATTAAGATGCCTGAATGTAAACAGCTATATGTCTGCAGTGAGGGTTAAGCCCCTTTAATAATAGTCAGAGGAGCTCTAGTCAGTACTATCAAGCCTAGAGCGTAATTCTGTCATCCTAAAGAAACTGTTACATCTGGTCAGCCGAATAGCTGTCTAAGCTTCACTGACTATGTGAGATGGTAGGTACTGAACCCATGCATTGACGCTGAGATACAAATGTGTCAGTGTACACATCTCTGTCCACAAGAAATATCCTACCCAGTGTGTCTGAAAAAAAGCCATGTAAAACTGACCTCTAGAAAATAGTTTTTGTGCAACTTTCTCATTAACTGTCAAGCCTTCCCATAATACAAGCTGATTAAAAGAAACACAAGAGTGTTAATGAACCTGCCTGTAACTGAAAGCTTTTGAAAACCTTTGAACCTATTTCCCAGCTGCATTTTTGCTCAACTGTCATCATACGCCTCTGTGCAAAAGAAAAGGATTTGCTCTTTAAACTTAGCTGGTAGCTGTGTTCTTAACAATGAGCCTTACATCCACGTGAAGAAATTGAACAAGAGACATATCCAGAGAGATTCCTGTTGCAGAAGAATTTAATTTAACAAATAAGTATAAGCACTATGGTAAATGTAGATTCCAAAGTATGGTGATCAATCTGGTTCGCAAATTAAAACATTGCATTATTTTTGAGAGTGTAGTATCCCTTCTAGGCATAAAGCTACCTCTGAAATATTATGATTTTTTTTTTCCTGAGAGACTAATGAAAGCCATGGGAGCAATTTGAAGTCTAGTCTCTCTTCAGAAACACCCAGACAAAATAAACTTCTTTTTATAGCTAGCTATGTGTTGTGCTGTTAAGGTGTAGTCTCCTGCCTCTCCTAGTTCACCCCCAGAATCTACTTTTTACCTGTGTGTACAAGGGATTTACTAAGATATGAGAATATGTGATGTACAAAACCTGCAAAACTCATGCAAGAAAACTTATTTAACATTAAGGCCTCTCCCGTTTCCTTCCTGAGTGCCTCTCGTATTCTCACAGTTCTGTCTGTTCGGTCATGTACAGTGGAAATGGTTTGGGGCAGAGATTTGTATTTTGAATACAGTAGTTAACTCTGTTGGGTATTCAGTATAATGAAGAGTATTAGAATGTTACTTCTAGAACAGTTTTAATTCCATAGGCAAAGAGATGAGAATTTTTTAAAATTTATTTAATGCATTTATTTTCTTTCCCTATTTCAGATAATTATAATTTAATATGTTGACATAAACCGAGTTCCCAAGCACTATTAAAAACACCTAGTCTATCTTCTGCCCTTCATGTTGTACTTTAATGAATAGCTGTAAACCTTATTAGGGAAATTGACTGGAAATTACATATCTTTCCATTGTTTCGAGGTGACTTTCTCCTAATGGGAGTAATACTTGTTCTGCAGTGCAATTTGGTATAGTATAGATATATCATCAAACAAGGACAAAACCAGTATTTCTTTATCTTGTATTATTTATTTTGTGATTAGTCCAGGCTACATAATCTTGGAGATTTTTCTGGTTACCAGGAAAAATCGATGTCAGTGTCCAAAAACCTAATCTTGCTACTGGCCTTCCCTGTCCTCTTTCCCCTTCTTTCTTCTCTGATCTACCAAGAAAATAATTTGGTTTCTTTTCCAGACACACAGATGTGCACCAGATGGTTACTGATAGTTTCAAGGTCCTGATGAGTTATTGGAATAATTAGTGTTGGTGTGAGGTTTGTCATCTAACTATAATACTGAACTGTGCTTTTAAAATAAAAGGCTTCTTTTGCTAAGACTTTTGAAACAGTGCTTCCAATGTCAGCGCAGATAATAATTGATACCCAGTTCATGGTCAGAAGTTCACTCAACCCTCTTTAATGTGTAAAATTCTTGATCTTATAAAGGAGATCAAAGGCAACCTACATGTAGGTAATGTACTAATTTTATGCCAGAAGGAACAGTAAGATGTCAATCAGGGAATGATTTTAACGATGATTTGGGAAATACTTCTTTCTAAAATATGAATGTAAGATGTTGAAAATAATAGAGAAATTGATACATAAATATGATTTGTGGATTGTGGAATTAAAAATATAGTTCACATTAGCTGAAAAAGGCCTTATCCCAAGGGTCTATTACATTTTGCTCTTTTGTAAAAGTCTTTGTTGCCACAGCAGTTTTAATATGTTTGGATTTATAAAGCATAAATGTGAAAACAACTCTTAAGAAAATTTACCTCTGTGTTACTTTACTTCCAAATTTAGTTTCTGCTGTAACAGATATGCCTCCTAGATCTGGTATATAGTACCTATTGTTTTGATAGCTAAATCTGAGTAAAATAAGAAATAATTACTTCTTTTTGTGTTTGACATAGGAACAAGTCCATTCCTTTTATGTTTCAATGTTCGTCACTATTTTTGGAGGTGTGTCACTTGAACACAACTGTCTTTGGATGTAGCTGAAAAAGCTACATCGTCATGTAGCCCTTGCCGGTATGATTTAGATTCTTTCCCTCATATTTTGGTCTTAGAAACAGTCTTGAAAGAAGATTATTGTCATCCACAAAAAATACTGAGCTTTTGCAAGCAGAGTGGAATAAGTAACTCCTGTACAGAAGAATAATGTGCCAGCTTTTTAATGATAAGGAATTCCGTGGGATTTCTGGACACTAATAGCATGCATAAATATTTGCAGGATTGGAGCTTTATAAAATCCCAAGCAGAATTTGAGCTTCCTTTGCTTAAGATTCACTGATAATCACTTATCACTGTTTCCTTTCTGGTTCTGATCAGTTAATCCACGTGTCTTTTAAAGCACATTAGATAAACAAATGGGAGAGCTGTGGAGTTACTGGAGCTCCCTAAAGTATATCATCCTTTACACGGGCTCAATCTGCTCTCTGACCAACTCTATTTACTTAATATCCATCTTTATCCTGCTGAAGGCCTGATCCATTCTTAACTCATATCTCCCTAGCCCCATAAAAAATGCAACTTCATAACTGTTTTCATACAATGATGCTGTTCTGTGTGGGTTTTAGACTGTATATTTGCAGAATTCACTTCGGTATCTGAGTAAGTGGGAAAGGGTAGAGTTCTCCAAATGGACATTTGGAGCTGCTGAGGTCAAAAATGCCCCGTGAATGTGCCTGTTGCACTCCATTGACTGGAAGGGGCTGAGAAGAACAGCCTCTTGAAGAAAGTCACTTAAAAAAGTGCCTACATTTAAGCATTGTCAAGACAACCTGCATGCTGCATGTAAGAGTTCTTTTGTTCTATTCTGTTAGTACTGCATAGTTAAAAAAAGTGCTGGGAATAGGGTGCTGGTGTGGTTTAGGCTCAGCTGGCAACAAGGCACCACACAACTGCTGGCTCACACTTCCCTCCTTGGAGGGATGTGGATAAAATGTAACGAAAGCCGGTGGGTCGAGACAAGGACGGGGAGGGTTCACTCACCAGTTGTGGTCATGGGCAAAACACAGACTCAACTTGGGGAAAAAAATCAATTTAATTGGTCATCAATCAAAGCAGAGTAGGATAAGGAGATACGAAAAAACAGGTCTTAAAACACAAATAAATACACCTCCTCCCTCCTTCCCGGGCTCGAGTCCCCTCACTCCTGATGTCTCTCCCTCCTCCCCCCTCAGCGGCGCAGGGGAATGGGGAATGGGGGGCGCAGTCAGTTCACCAAAGATTGTCTCTGCTGCTCCTTCCTCCTCAGGAGGGGAGGGCTCCTCACATGCTTCACCTGCTCCAGTGCGGGTTCTCTCCCACAGCAGACAGTCCCTCACAAACTCCTCCAATGTGAGTCCTTCCCACATGGTGCAATCCCTCAGGACTGCACCGACCTAGCACGGGCTGCCCATAGTGTCACAGTCTGCTTTGGGAGCAGGCACCTCCCCTGGCATGGGGTCCTCCACGGGCCGCAGGTCCCTCTCTGCTCCTTCGTGGTCTTTCATGGGCTGCAGGTGGCTCTCTGCCTTGCCGTGGTCCTTCATGGGCTGCTCCACCTTGATCCTCCATGGGCTGCAGAGGCACAGCCTGCCCTCTCCCCACAGGCTGCAGGGGAATCTCTGCTCTGGCCGCTTCCTCCCCCTCCTTCCTCACTGACTCCCAGTATCTGCACAGGTGTTTCTCTCACATCCCCCTCCTCCCTCTGCTGCAGGTCTCAGTGACCGCTCCTTTGTCCCCTACTTAAATACGCTATCATCACAGAGGTCCATCTATTGTCTCTTAAGTGGCCCGGCTTCAGCCTGAGGTGGGGCCAACTTGGAGCTGAGGGAGCTTGGAGCAGCTTCTGACAGGAGCCACCCGCCCGTGTAGCCCCTTCCCCTGCTACCAAAGCCCCGCCACACAGACCCAACACAGGTGTTCTTACCTTTTCCAGGTATGGGACATTGGAGGGCAGCCAAGGT
>VZSC01007213.1:131507-147193 GCA_013398225.1 Steatornis caripensis
AGACTCTTCTCAGTGGTGCCCAGCGACAGGACAAGGGGCAATGGGCACAAACTGGAACACAGGAAGTTCCACCTGAACATGAGGAGGAACTTCTTTACTGTGAGGGTGACAGAGCACTGGAACAGGCTGCCCAGAGAGGTTGTGGAGTCTCCTTCTCTGGAGATACTCAAAACCTGCTTGGATGCATTCCTGTGCAACCTGCTCTAGGCTAACCTGCTTTAGCAGGGGGCTTGGACTAGATGATCTCTAGAGGTCCCTTTCAACCCCTACTATTCTATGATTCTATGATTCTATGATTATTAAAGTGGTGAAATTACTAGGCTGTTAAGGAGAAGACTGGGAGCTGTCTTCTTCCTCTGCATTTGTGATTGATGTCAATGCAGTTGAATGAGATGATAATCATTTTTCAGTGCAAACTATAGCCTAGCTAACGTTTCATCTGGAGGTGTAGATGTAAGGCTGCCAGTTTCTGTGTCCTGAGACACTGTGCAAGATGAGTATATAGTTGTTGTCTTTGTTTTAGATGCCGTGGGATGCTTTTGTCTGCAGTCTCAGTGCCTAAGCTGGTCTGCCAGGATATTCATGGAGTGCTGTCTTGAAGTTAGGACAGATGTGGCAGCAAATTTAAATTTGAGGGCTAGAGCTGTTGGTGCCCCCTGACAACCTTCCTACCTCGCTGACAGATGTTCCTGCCTTGAGGCAAGAACATGTAATCTGCTCATGAATCAGTTTGTGAACTGCTGCAGTTTTCAGCCCAATGCATTACATTGTATCAGGAGGGTACCAATTTCAGCTATGAAATTTTAGTCGTGTTGCATGTCTTTCAGAGACCTTGGACTCCTGCAGCCTACCTAAATGGCTTCTTAATGCTTTGTCAGATGTTTGCCCTTCTCTTTCCTTCTGGTCGTGTATTTCTGCCTTTGTTCTCGCTGCATTTCCTTCCAGTCTGGATTTTACAGTTCGTTGTATGGTCATCTTAAATCTTTGCTGTTCCGACAGTTCTTCATCTCTGGCTCAGAGAATTTGATATCAAGTCATCATGTTTCAAGAATACAAAATGTACATAATAGGAAAGCAATCAAAAAACCAAGAAAAAAGCCCACTTGGAGTCTTAAGTACTGAATTTTTAATTAGGTGTGAATGAGAATCTGTTGTTTCTGGGTTTGGTTTGTTTGGGCTTTATTTCTTTGTATTAACCTGGTGGTGGTCTGTTGTCGCTTTACACTCTGCAAACAGCCTGCTGAGTTTTTCGTTTTCTTTTATCTGTCCTGACAGACATAACATTACAATGGCTTATTCAGCACTCCAAATCAAGGCAATGTTGAAGAAAACTTTTGCTGAAGATAACTCTTCCCCAATCACTTTGACTCCGATCAGCTATACACAAGTGAAAAGATAAAGAATGCAACTGCATACTACCAGGTTCCACTTTGATTGTGTTTGTTAACAGAAGTAAAACTGAGTTACAGCTTGGTCTCTGTCTTGGTTCTTTTTTCAAAAATTCAGATACTTGTCTGCCTAGGTAAAATTTCTGAACGCCTTAATACAGGACTGAAAAAACTCAATACTTTTTTGGGCTGAAACGTTTGAGTTTATGCATGTGAATTGTCAAATACTTAATAATCCTTTTCTAATTTGAAGCTGAATAAACTGCACAGTGGAAACAGATATGACTGGTTTTTTTGAATGTATCATATAATTTTTCATACAGAATGTTTTCCCTGCAAACACCTATAGTTAGTTATCAATAATCAATTAAAACCATAATTAAAAACATCTTATTTGAACAAAATGCTGTTAATTTCAACACTTTAAAATACTCTGATTTGTGAGAAATTATTTTCAAAGTCATATATCTGTAGTTACCTAGTTTTTCCAGTCACTAATGTAAACTCTTGCTATGAATATTCTTTGTGAATTCAAAAAAGAAAACAAATTCTGGACAATACTGTCCTCTGTTGGGAGAGGAACAAGTCTGGAATTGCAGAGGATGGTTTTCTTTCTTAAACAGAGAGGGAAATACAGAGAAAGAGCAGGTGAGTGCATCCTTTCTGACATTACTACCTCCAAAATTAAGGGATTTTCTAAGCATTTTTATTGTGAACGAAGTAATTTTCACAGTGTTTCTAGACTACTCCATCCATTCCTGAACCGTCAGAATTTTCAAGTATTCAGCCTAATATAGCTGAGCTCTGAAGTAGGGTTAGTTCTTTTGAAACAGATTAAAGGAGCAATTCACTTCTTAAGTTCTGATGCACTGCTAACATCTTACAGGTATCTGCTTCCGAGTGCTTCACTTAGAAGCACTCTGATGGGAATTCTTCAGTGAGTTCGGAAATTCTACTAAATATGTAAAGTTCATGTCAGGAAATAGCAGATAGACTTAAAACTTACGCAAGATAGATGCTCAGTGGCCAAGTATTTCAAGGACACTTGCAGATCTAGGAGGGAGAAGTTCTGGAATGTTAGTGTAAAGCTGTGATAAATGAACTGATTGCTATAGTGTTGAAAAGGTTATAAGTAGTTTATGTGGTGCTTGCAATTAAGTATGTGAACGATAAAAATAGCAACATTTTTTGTCAAGTCTGTTTGTGGTTGCTTTTCGGCTAGTGGCTTTCATAAGCTTCTTAAAATATGCTGAACAGATTCTATAAAATCTTTTTCAAGTGTCACAGGACTGCTACTACAAGCATGATAGTCAGGTTATAGCACTTGTTCATAAATATTTCCGTATTAACCTGCAGAAGTCTGGTGGGAGGGGCTCATTTTTCTCTGAAAATACATGACAATAATTTGACTATGTGTTAAATGCTGAATGCTTAGTAAATAAGTAAATAGTGGATGTTCCTGAAATGGGATGCTGGAAATGACCTTCCAAAATCTGACATGTAATCCATCTAGTGACATTTTGTATGCTGAAAAACCAGCATTAGATGGCTATGGTGATGAATTTTGAACACTGTTGTTGCTCATGGACTTTTGAAGTAGTAGAGCCATTGTAAAAGGCACTGGAGTTGCAGTCATTATGCATACAACACAAGAGAAGAGCCACTTCTGTACCAGTGGTCTTGATACCCTTCCTGTAGTTGTGCTTTTTGGTGTTAGTGCCTCATCCTTTCAACCTACTATCATGGCATGCAAGGTCATGCTTCTTGCATAGGAGCTCCATGTCAGATCTTACTGCATCACTCCTTAATCTGGACCTCTCTTGCCTCTTTGCAGCAGGTGGTTTGTGGGGGTGAACACAACCTCTTTGCAGGCTGATTGGAACCAGCCAGTTTTCCAAGACAGCACTGGTGAGAAAAGTGATACTGGCTCCTGTCCTTCCCTCGCTTTGCTCAACGCGGTATTTCCTTGGGAGATGACCAAAGACATTAACTTCCTATATGTGATATGCACATCACCAAGTACCAGTGCAAGCTAAAGACAACCCGTGGAGGGAGGAGGTTAGGTTCCAGGTTGGCTGAATGAATCTTTGTGACTCAGACATGAGAACGAGCAATTTTCTTACTAAAATCATCCCATTATACAGCATATGGGTTTTTTTCTTCTTTTCTGCTACTGTGTGACCTTGTATCTGACCCTAAGGCAAATCGGCACAGGCACTGGCCTTACTGTTCCCATTTGAAACAGCCTGACTGTTTTTCAACAACTTGCCTTCAAGTAATTTTTCAAAACGGGCTTAGCTCGAGGTGAGTGTTTACTGTCACACTCAATAGCTTTGTGGGAAAGATGAATTGTAGCTGACCGACAACTCTGACATCCGGTTTCTGAGACTGCATACAGCCTTCAAGTGTTACAGAGGTCTAGGCCACTGGAGACAGTATTGCAGCCATGTTATTTGGAGAGGTCACAAACTTTCTCAGCAGAGGAGTGTCTGTGCAGGGAGCGCCCCCTTGCTCAGACAGCGATATGTAATGCAGTGCTTTGCATGGATCCACATTACATGTGTTTCAGAAGCAGGGAGGGCATGGAGATACGTGGAGTGACCACACTGTGATTGCGTTCATCTTCTCGGCACTCCCGAGAAGCTGACTGCAAGACAGAGCAGCAAAGGCTGCAGTNCATGGATGCACATTACATGTGTTTCAGAAGCAGGGAGGGCATGGAGATACGTGGAGTGACCACACTGTGATTGCGTTCATCTTCTCGGCACTCCCGAGAAGCTGACTGCAAGACAGAGCAGCAAAGGCTGCAGTTGTGCTCTGGCTTTGCCGGGAGGTGGCAGGTGCCATGGTGCGCTCGGGCGTCCTGGTGCCTAGGCATGCGTGATGGTGGTGATCTGGCCTACATGCACAACATCTTCCAGGCTATAGGAAGAGAGTTGGGGGATGTGGGCAGTTGAGGAACTAGGACTAACTTTCAGTTCAGGCACAGCTTGTCACAATAAACATCAAGAGCCCTAAAATAGCATGTGTGCAACAGTGGTGCAGTCATGTTTTCCTTCCCTTTTTTCCTTCTCCCAAGCATAGGAACAGCTTAACTCTCACCCAGGACTATGCAGAACCACTGGGTGCCAACCATCTGTTTTACTTTCAGCTCATTTTATTAATTTTTTTTTTCCTGCTAGCAATGTAATTTTCACCGTATTTCTTTTCCATTTGCATTGTGTATTGCAGAAAGCAATCACAAACACAAAATTCTAATTGAATTATATAAAAAAATCAAATCGAAGTTGAGTTTTTTATCAAATGCAGTATAAAGCTTGCAACATTCATTACAGAGAACAGTGACCCATACATAATTTGTTCCTGAATAAGCTGTTTTGCAAAACGCTGGTACTTAAGTCACCTGAGCAGCATACTAAGTTGAATGCCTCTGTTCTGTGATTTAGAGCAGGGTGCATGTATCAGCTGTCATGAGACTTTTGAGCAGGGCAATGGAACGTGTACAAGAACTGTGTATAGTGACCCCAAAATTTTAAAAACTGTACCCTTGGCTGGCATCTCCAGCAAGGCTCTTCAGCCTCCTGCTATGACCCCAGTCTGGTCTGTAGCACGCACACTGTGATCCTGCAAGGGCCTGCATAATAAACTCTGCCTAGCTCAGGCCATAACATCATAGCTTAAAAGCATTTAAGGGAAGTGGGATATGGGTGAAGAGCTGGCTTCTGGCTATTAGTTTTCTGCACCATGGCTTCCAGGCCAGTCCATGCGTTGGAGTCAGCATGTGGCATTCTGTACAGTATGTATGTGCAGCACTTTTTGCTATGGATTTGTCTTACTCAAATGCCTTCAAAGAGCAGGACACATAGTTTTCCCTTCAAAGATCCTGGAGTACACTGACAGCAGCCCTGGTTTCTCTCTGTTATATTTTTGTGCTGGGGACCTCAGACACTGACACCCTCTCTTATGGGGAGTGCCTGCAAACCTGGTCTAGAACCAGAGGTCATCAGCATGGAGTGATGCTGGACAGGTTATTGAAAGCAAAGACGTATGAGGAGAGATGTCCTTACATCCTCCTTACTTACGGGGAAGGATGTTTTTAAGATCTGTGGGACAATGAAGGAGAATAACATCACGTGTCATTAAATGTGGTGTGATCAAATTTTATCCCTGGCAAGAGCTGGTGGTGTATTGTGGTCCGATTCAAATGTTTCATGTCATCATGCAGTCAGGCTAGAGGCGTAAACTGACCATCACTGGTAAATAAAAACAGTATTCCAGGTTCTCGGAAGCTAATGTCATCTAACAGCCAGCAGGGCATGGGACAGGGTGGAACAACTTTCTTCCTCCAAGGAAGACACTGAAGAGTCACACGCCACTCCCTCAGTACAGACCCAAGGTCTCCATAAGAGGTGGATTTTCTCATGGACTCCATGACAGACTACAGTCTGTGAAGTCTGGACAGACTGGATGCTGTTGTGTTTTCAGCTTTCAACAAAAGCCTTTCCAGATTACTTGTGACCTACTGGCAATGGTGTTACCCTCAAAAATACCAAGCTTTACCTTTCTCAGTTGTCCCCCTGCTGCCAAGACAGCCATATTCTCTTGCAACTCAGGCAAGTGACCTCATATTTGTCCGTCCTGGCTTTAAATCTTGTTCAGGAGCTGGTTGCAGTACTGTCAGGATCTAGCGCATTTCACATGGCTTGGCTTGTGTGAGAGACAGATTCAGACTTGGTCAATTCCAAGGCGGGTCTGGGAAGGTCTTGAGCTCATTTTTGTGTGGTTTTTGCACAAAATGAAGTCTGTTCTGTTGTTCCTGTTCTCCCTGCACTTAACTGTTTCCTGGCAAAATGGGCATAGCCCACAGAGTCTTCTCAGTGCTAAAGTCACCTTGAAAGAAAACATCATGTCCCACTTCCTGAGGGCACTCTGTCTTCATTGCGGCATGATATACAGGATCCCGGGAAGTAAAGGGAGTTTGGAACTGGGCTAACGAGGAGTGCTGAAGAGGAAATGCAGTCAAAGTGGTATGGGTATGTGAGAAAAAATGAGCTTGTGGTATACCATCAGAGACAGTCCCTTCAGCGGCCCCAGTTCTGTCAGGACTGTTGATGTGCCTCATGGCATGGCTTGCAGCATTTTTGCTCTCTCCCAGAACGCGAGCATTATGCTGGAAAGGTCACTACATGAGCATTTTGCAGATACATCTACTGTGGAAGAATGTGAAGATTGAGCAGGCAACAGATGCTGTTTTAGTAGCTCTATTCCGTCACAGCAATCTCAAAATGGATAAACAAGCAACACAGCTGACCCATGGCATGAACTGATGATTACGGATGTTCTCAGCCTGAATACGGAGCACTTCTTTGTCTTCTTTGGCTTGGTCAGCATGGTCAGCTGAGTGAGAAGATACACTGCAAGAGCTAGCCATGCAATATGAGCATTTGCAAGCTGAGTAGCCAAACGTTTCTTGGAAAGTGGACTTTCTGTGAAGGAAGTCTCTCATAAATCAGCCTGAGGATGTGGATAAGCCCGGTGGGAGGTAGGCGCAAGGCAGCAGGCAGAGTGTTTGAGGTGAAGAGGTGCATTTTGCTGGCTCCTATCCCCTGAGTTCCTCTAAAAGGGGCATAAAGCTATCCCCTGATGACCCAGACTGTTCTGTCCTCTGTTTCTGATACGATCTGAAGTGGTCAGCACTTGGACTGGAAATGGAGCACTTCTGTGGGCGTTGTTGATGGTCATGGTCTCTGTAGCCAGTGCCCAGCATGTCAGCAACTTTGGCCTGAGGGAGAACAGCAGGAGCAGGGTGGGAAGAGCAGACTGAGAACTGGGGCAAAGCCAAGCAGCAGGCAATGGCAGTGCCTGTGTGCTGCACACAGTGTCCAACCCCCTGACTTTTCTTAGCCTTTTCTCTACCTGTGTGATTGTGTCTTCTATGCCGACTGGCTCTGGCAAATGCTGCCTCTTGCCTTTCCAGGTGTGGCTGCTGAGCAGGTCTCTGTTGGTCCGTGGGAAAGGGAAGAAGGCTGATGCCACCTCAGCCATATGGCAGCTAAGAGGATTGGGGCCAGCCGGCCCTTCAAGGCTCAATGCTTGCTGAGCCTTGCAGGCCTGCTGGCTTGAAAAGGCAAAAGCACAGGAGATGTGCAGCTCATGGCAGCTGTCTGTGGGTCTCTGCTCTTCACTTGAGAGGGAGCAGGATGAGGAAGGCTGTTGCTCTGTGAATGGCAATACCTCTGGGTTGTTCACCCCACCCTCCCCTGGGGTGAGCCATGTGCCAGGCTCTTCATGGCATGATTTGGTAATTCTCCTTGAAGGAGCCTGTTGCTGGCATAGGAGCACACTCAGGCTGGTGAAGGAAGGGGCTGGGATCACTGGTTACGTCTGAGAGATTTTGCAGAAACACAGTTTTTCAGAGGGTGGACATGCAGTCCTGTGGCATCCAGTGGCACAGGCTCTGCCCTGCTGCTGTTGGGTGCGGACTGTGGCCTTGGCCCCTCTGGAGGGGGCTGTGTCAGTGTAAGTATTTGAATTTGCACTGAAAAAAACAATAAGAAGGGCTAGCCGCCTCTGCGTAGATTTTTTCCAGTGGCTCTCCAAGGCCATGATAGTCTGGACAAGGTATGGAGCCTTGCAGCAATTCAAATATTTTGTTTGACACCTAAGCCCTCATTTGAGAACTGAGGCTCTGGATGATTCTGGTTCTCATGGGCTGTGCCGTGGTGTCCAGCATATCCTGTCATGGAGTCAAAGCTCCACTCTCATGAGGTGAAGAGAGAGGTGATTACTCTGTCATCTCTGAATACCTAATCCTTGCTGCCAGAGGCAATTCATCCCGGGGGCTCACAGACAGACATTTAGAAAATACTTTTGGTTTTTTGACTGAGTGGACCAGATTGCACCTAGTGCACATAGTCTTTCAAAATTGTCCCCAAGGAGGGTAGCTTATCTGCCTTCCAGTTTCGAAAACTGGAACACTGTGATACATCTATGTAGGCAGTATACTTTTTCAGGAATAAGTTATTTACAGATAAGTGCACTTAAAGTAAGCGGGTTTGTTAAGCAGCATTGCCTGACTCTGCTCATTGTTATCTAAAGATTGCTTGGAAAGTGTTTTCGCTGAAGTGGAAAGCAAGTCAATACATTTCCTTAATTAAAAAGCAGGCATGTGCACTGCTGGTATTTAAAGTTATTTATAAATAAATAAATAAAGTTATTTATCAAAGGACGAAAAATGCAAGTTTGCAGCATGTCACTTGATTTGGAGGCTGCACAGTACAGCCATATTGGACCAAGAGTGTTGTTACAGAGATTCAAGAATAAAAAAGCTTACATGTTTTGAATCAGACTGTTCCCCCTAATGCTGACAGCATTACAAATAATCCTTAAGCAGGGTTCTCCCCCTTATTTGCTATGGACAGGTTGTCCTCCAATCTGAAAAAGAGACTGTAGTAGATCCGAAGGCAGTCAAGACCATTGATGCAGCATCTTGTACCTTGCTTCAGCTGTCTTCTTCTCCCCAAAGTTTATGGCAGTAGGACTTGCACGGAATGTTTTAAAACACTCAAATACCTGTATTTTGTTTTGACAGGTCTGGTGAATCCTAGTGAAGAGCTACTGTGTGTTTGCTTTTCTTCCCCTTTTTCACTCACGTATAGCTACAGAAATCCTAGGGGTGAGTAGATTTCACGTAAGGTAAAGAGCTGCTTTGGTTCCCAGAAACACAATGTTCTGGCTAAAGAAGAGGTGATCTGACACCTCTTCAGTTCAGAAGACAGCACAGAAAGGTATGTATTAGTGCACGATGTGACAGAATGTAGATCGGTGATAGGCAAAAAGGATTTCTTGACATCTCTTGGTCAATATGTAAGCGCATTTTTCAAAAAATAGCTAAAATGAAACCTTTAGGGAAACAAACATTCAGTCTCACCAGAGAAGCAAACTGGATTTGAAGACTTATATTTTACCATTAATTTTAAACCTTTAACCTAAATTCACACACTAGATCTTGATCTGTGCACAACCTCAAATGCACATGCAGCTACTTTGATTGGATGTACAAGCGTACATCCATGTATTTTACATGTAGTTGTACATGCAGATAGCTGGTTGGCTACCTACCTATTTGAATAAGGTCAAAATTAATCAGATTTTTTAGAAGGATGGGTCATCAGCCACAACAAAGTGTCAGCCCAACATGTCCTGTCTTCTGTAGAGATTAATGCAGATTAACTGTAAGCATTTTTGCTGTAGCCATGTATTTTGAGGTCTGTAAGAGCTCCACAAAGAACCTCTCAAGACAGTCCAGGTACATTTCAGTATTTATTATACACTGTGCCACAAAATTCAGCTTCCAGATTGTATTAACTGAGAGCCTGACAGCCTTCAGTATGTGCCGTCTTGGATCAAAGTCCCATTCCTTAGCACTCCAAAGCTCAGCTCCCAAACCATCACTCTGCCCATTTCCTTGGTGCTTGATATGCAGCAGATGGCAGATGCCTTGAGCATCCTAGGGCTGAGTGTTAATCTGAAGATTGCCACATTAAGACACCTTTCATGTTTCTACAACCTCAGCTTTCATACTGAGCGAAGGAAAACAGTTTTATCACACACCTGCTTATCAGCCAGTTGTGCTGTACAGAAAACTCCACCAGTTTGCTGGAGGGCCTCCCGAGGAATGGAGAAATTGCGATGTCAAAAAGTAAGCTTCACTTGCCACACAAAACTGCATCATCTTTGAGAAAGGGGAATTACTGGCACTGTAAAGAAAGTCTGCCATGGAATGTAATGGAAGGAATCATGGTTTTATTATGAACTACTCTTCTATTTCCAGGACCTGAGTTTGATTATGTTAGTTTTGCTTGTAAGGAAGCCAGATATTCCAGGCAGCAAGCCTTTTAACCTTTTTGATACCTCAAGTCCTACCTCTTTGACTCTACACAGTCTTCATTGCTCTCTGAGATTTTCCAGTGTTTATGGCCCAACCTGTATTGAACTTCTGAAACCTTATGAATTACGAGTTTCGACCCTATGATTTAGCAGTTGCATCTTTTGTAAATGTGCTAAATGAAGGAGAAATGGATATAACATAAAATCTCTGTGTTTGGAGATTGATAGTTTTAGTTAATATAATGATGTTTAAATATGTGCCTAACACCTAGAAGTGCTTTGTGTTTTGCCCACAACCACTAGCAAATGCACATGAGCTATTCCAGAAGTCATCCACATAGCTGCTAATATACTAGGTCTATTTGTTGAGTAATCTGGGAAGCAGAGGTATCTTATCTGCAAGAAGTTTAGGTTAGCTCATCCATTCAGGCTTGGAGGTGCACAAGGCATAAGTATTTTTGTGCACTGGAAGAATGAAATCACCTAACATGTTTTAACCTTCTTCAACTTCTCAAATCCTCTTCATTCTCATATCTCCTATAACTAGAAAGTCCTAAAGCGGTTTTTCATGCATTTGACAAAACATTATTACGTGCTTCATTTGCATCAATTGTACAAAAATCGGAGCTGAATGGCCTGTAAGTGGCACAGAGAACTGTACCTTTAATGCTTCAAGAAAGCAAGATTTAACAAACAGTTCTCAGAAAGCTCTATAGTGCTAGAAATAATCATTCTTTCTTAAAAAGTTTCGGTTTTGAAATATAGAGATGGACAAAGAGCATGGAATACATTTATGGCTTTGTTTTTAAACATACTATTAAAGATATTAGTAATTGATCCTACACACATTTACATTTTCATTTTCATTGTTGAAAAACTTCCTTTCTAGTTATTTGTTTAAAGTCACATTATAGCAAGTTCATTAAAGCTCTTTTTGCCTTTATGTGATCATCATGAAATATTTTACAAGTGGCTTTATAGGTCTCTGTGAAAAAGGAAAATTAAAGGAATTAAGGAAAAAGGAAGGCTTTAATGAGGGGAGAGACTGTCATTCAAAAGGACTTTGTTTTTCTAAGAAATTTCTTACTGGTGTGTATTAATTGTTTTTTATTGAGAATAAAGTCAAAGCTGTCACACTACCTTACATGTGCTGAAACAAAGTTCAAAGTTGTAGCTCAGTCTATGTTGAACTAAGCATAAAAGAGGGAAACACTAAGAAAATAATGTTGTAGTATTCGAACTGTTGGAAAACTGATTCCTAATTAAGTCTTGCATAACTGTCAAAATAACCATGCAGTACATTTGAGAAATGGGACTCAGAAGTCACGTGTAAGAAGTCTGAGCATCAGGCTTTCTCAGTTTACTGAAGCTGTAAACTAATAAATCAATGTCTTTAAAACAAGAGATGAAAGATGAGGGAACAGCAAGATATATTTTCGCACCGTAGAGAACAAAATGCGTTGATGTAGTAGATAGTTTTAATTACATTCAATTGTTGCACTTTAAGCCTTTAACAGAAGATTTTTAATGGGCACAGTAAAAATCTTTGCCATTAGTTTTTGCTGCAATTCAATGCCTGATGCCGAGCTGTTACAAATCAGTAAAATGCCACTGAAGTCAGAGGAGTCATGGATACACTGTTTGAGGCTCAAGTCCCTTATTTTGTGTTAGGTGCAGCCAGTCTGGTCTGTTGGATAGTGTAAAAAGCGAAAATGCTGTGTAAACATGAAGTGCGGGAATGGCACCGTTCGGGGAGGAGAATTGGAGGTCATGATTGCTGGGTGAGGTTTGCTGGTCCAGGGGCTAATGAAAACTGACAGATTACTTCGTGGGAAAAAAGTACCTCCTCACAAAAATAGCAACCATGCAAATTAATATGATACACGAAGTGGGGGGTGAAGATTTATGTGATTGTTTCCCTCATCCCTTTCATCTAGCTTCCTTTTTTTGTGCTGTTCCCTAATGATGCTCATTTGTCTGCTTCACTTACTGCTGCCTGCCCTTCCTCTGATGCCACTCCTGTATGCCAGGCTCACTTGCGGCTGCACCTCCCTGGCCTCTCATTCTTGATCCCCACTGATTTTTCTTTTAATGACGGTCGAGCTGTTGCAGCTGAGGAAGCTTGTTTGCCCATCTCTTCATGACACCTTTCTGCCAGAGTTGATGTCCTTGCAGCACAGGTGGTAGGACAGGCGACAGCCCTGCACGACAGCCGCTGCAGATCATAGCCTTGGTATTGCATTCAACGGAAATGGGTAGCAATTTAAGTTAATATGCCAGGCTGTGAGATGACTGAGCCATGGGTGAACTGTTCTACTGCCTCCTCAGCTAGCCTCTGCCTTCCAGGCTTAAACCTAACAGAAACGGTGAGGCAGAGCCAGGCTGATGAGGCTTCAGCCCAAGTCTATGGAGATCAGCAGGAAGATTACTACTGCTTGTAACGAAAACAGGACACTGACTTTAGATAGCCACAAGACCCAGTTCTGCTGTGATAATTAAAAAGAATAAAGGGATCCCCTTGAGCAAAACATGAGTCAAGCCCTTGTTTCTGTCGACCATATTGCACAAAAAACTGCTGAGAAATGATGCAGTTACCTTTCTCTACTTGCATCTTCCTTCTTACAGTCCTTCTCTATCATCTCCTCTCTACTGCATCTGAAACAAGATTCAGGCTTCTTAGAATAGAGACCCTGGTTTTCTATTCAGAGTGCAAGATGTTAGTCTTTTTGAATGTGGTGAGATGATGAGTATGTCACGGAAGATGTGTTTTCTGCACTTGACTGGAGAGTAATTAATTCTAGAGCTTTTTCCTTCCTTCTGGAAGTGGTACTATGAGCTGCTTCCTGAGGATGAGAGGCAATTGGCGTCAGGCAGCCTACTTGATGAAGTAAGATGGATGGTGGATTTCTCTGCAGATAATGATATTAAGCTGGGTCTATTTGAGAAAAGAATGAAGCAGAAGGGAGGGAAAGGGAGGAGAACTGAGGAAAACCATGCCATTGTCCTCTTGTCCTTCAAAGACAGGGTTCAGGGACAGCTCACCCTGAATGTTGTTCCAATATGGTTTGTTACTGTCATACCTGCTTTCAATTGAAAGCAGCAGAACATATGTAAAAAATACGTGTGCAAGTACACACGCACACACAGAAATATATAGTATGATAGTTGATGCACTTTTTATTTAAATAGGATATAATGTATTAATGAGCTTCAGCCTGAAGTTTGAGCTTTTCACAGCCAATGTGAAAAGCTGTTGTGAAAAACATCAAACTTAGATAACTTGCTAAATTCCTTACTCGAATATGGGATAACTTAAAAAAAATGTGCTCATTTATTTTCATTTCTGCACATTTGTGGCTTTGTATTTTGCAAATGATGTTTTTTGCTCTATGTTTAGCAAATAATCACTTTCATTTGCTTTCGCCTTAGCCTGCCATGAGATAAAGCTATTTTTAAGGTCATTCAAATGTCAAGCTATCACTTCCCTGCATATGTTACCACCTTTTGAAATAGGAGACTGGAAACCTAACAACTCCTTGACTCCTCAGAGCATTGCTCCAGGTTAAGGACTGTTTAAAAGTGATGGATGTGTTTTCATATTAGCTGCACAGGTTAGTGTGAAAATTACTGGTGTGGGAGCCCAAGAGGTAAATGTATCTTCTTGTGAGAGGCAGAGTGCAGGGAAGCTGGCTGACCTGTAGCAGGGCGTGAGGCATGCATGTGAAGTGCAAGAGTTTTCAAGGTGTTATGGAAATCATGCTATTAGATGTTTGAGAAGGCTTGTGAAATCCGCTATTGAAAAAACTTCAAGAGTTTGTCTATGTTCACAGAAGATTTGGGAATGTGAAAAATATTTTAAGCAAATGTCACTGCCATCTACAGTAAAGATCTCCAAACTCTTCCATGAGCTTGTGTCCACTCTCTTTGCAAAGACTGCTGTTAAATACTGAGTGGGTGTGAAAAAACCTTAGCCTACCAGTCCACAGAAAAAAGATCATATTCATTCATCTCGCCCAATCCACAGTTTTTTGTCCTAGAAACAGAAACATTAGCAATCTACATGTGTGGAATAACATTTACCTGGGTCCTTGGCAGGTCTACCTCAAGGAAAAAGACTTCCGAATCTGCAGATTAGAAAATGAAAGCATGTGCATAAATTACACATGCTTTTTACAATTGAATAATCATTTGGATTTGGAAGCTTCAGCAACCCAGCATAAGCTGTTATTTATACCTTTGGGGTTGTTATCAGACAGTCCCATGAGTATTATCCACTTGATTCAGTCTCTTTTTCAACAAACGATGATCCTTTTAGCATACATATAACATGGAGTTGCTATAGCCAAGAAGACCTCTTTTCTGTCTGTTGGAGAAACTTCTTTTCATTGGCCCCTAGAGATATTTGTGTCTTGCTGTGTTTATTAAACTGCTGGCCTAGATATTGCTGAAATAGATAGCTTTGGGTTAACAAGGGGATATATACCAAAGATATTTTTTACCACTCATTTCCTCTAGCTGGGGTTACACATAGAGCAGCAGATCAAAGAAAACTCAGTAGATATTATTTTGCTGTCACAGAGAAGCGAAATTGCTTTGTAAATCAATGGAATGATAGTTTTGTTGCTTGTTTTTGCTTTCTACTTTCTATTAGAAGCTGAATATTTGAAAAATGTAATGCAAAATGTAATGTGAAGAAATTATCCTGATAAATGCACTATACCAAAACCAGTAAGCAATGCAATGAGTGCCCTGTTCTGCTTTCAGGAGGAGAAAAATAAACTAAGGTGTTTCGATATATACATATATATATATATATATATATATATATATATATATCTGCCAAACCAAATTTCATACTGCTCTTGGTAATACAGTCAGCATTGAGAATAGATACTACAGTTATATATTTGCAAGCTAGGAGGGTTTAGTGGCAGAAAGATAAATTGGTCGTCCAGAATCATTCACTTGTTCTGTTTACTACCAGCTGATGTACCTTCATCATTGTCCGCTGAGACTAATAACGAAATTTGCCATTGCCTTTGTGTTTGTGAAAGACCCTGAGCTGAATTTTGCATATTGCAACAAGATAAATCTGTTATAAAAAACATAAATCTCTGCTAAGGCTTGGGGCTACTTTTTTTATTGTGGGCTTTCCTGGACTCTGCCTGGCAGTATGTTACAGCGTACATGTCGCGGGGGAGAGTGGTTCAGGTTTAACGGTCGCTCAAAGAATCACCACCACAGATATGAGGGAAAGGTGATTTTTAATATGAGTTTGTAAAAAGGTGCGACTTTACAGAATTCGATGGCAAGATTCATTCTATTACTTACTGTGTGAAGGGATTGTGAAAAGGAATTGGGTCAGAGTGGTGCTTAGGTGCAACTGTCACAGTGAATGGCGGGGGTGGG
>VZSC01007213.1:147975-165128 GCA_013398225.1 Steatornis caripensis
TCTCAGATATGTGGGCTGCGACCCATGCAGGAGAAGACCCAGGCACATCCCCCGGGCAACAGGAGTTCTGGAGATGGTCAGGGAGCGCCCAATCACTTCAACTCACTGTGATTGCAGCAGGAGTTCCAGGTGCAGTCAGGGAGTGCCTGATTGTCCCAATCGCTGTGCTCATCCTGGGACAAAGAGGTACCGTATTACTTCTTATCTTGGCTCACTGCACCAACAGGCAAGGTAGTAGAGTGCCCAATTATCCCAGCTCTTTGTTCTTATATGCTGATGAATGATCTGACATTGCAATGCGGCTTGTTAGTAGGGGGAAGTGGGGCCTACACCACAACAGTACACTATGTCTGTTATTGGACAGACCAGTAAGTTTGTTTAAATGCTGCGTCTTCAGTGAAAAGAACAGGAACCAGCTCTCTGTTGTCATGTGTTTATAATTTGGGAGAAACAGAGAAAAAGTTGAACTCTTTGTACTCTGTGGAAAGCCTATTCCTCTCTTAACTGACTTTTTTGCCTCAGTCTTCACCGGCAAGTGCTCAAGCCACACCACCCAAGTCACAGAAGGCAAAGGCAGGGACTGGGAGAATGAAGAACCATCCACTGTAGGAGAAGATCAGGTTCAAGACCATCTAAGGAACCTGAAGGTGCATGTCTATGGGACCTGAAGAGATGCATCCTCAGATCCTGAGGGGCTTGGCGGGTGAAGTTGCTAAGCCAGCATCCATCATTTTTGGAAAGTCATGGCAGTCTGGTTAAGTTCCCACTGACTGGAAAAGGGGAAACACAACCTCCATTTTTAAAAAGGGAATAAAAGGAGGACCCAGGGAATTACAGGCCACTCAGCCTCACCTCTGTGCCCGACAAGATCATGGAGCAAATCCTACTGCAAACTATGTTAAGGCACATGGTGATTAGTGACAGCCAACGTGGCTTCACTGAGGGCAAATTGTGCCTGACAAAATTCTGCAATGAGTTTGCAGCGTTGACAGACAAGGGAAGAGTAACTGACGTCATCTACCCGGACTTCTGCAAAGCATTTGACACTATCCTGCATGACATGCTTGTCTCTAAATTGGAGACACATGGACTTGATGGATGGACCGCTCACTGAATAAGGAATTGGCTGGATGGTCTTACTCAAAGAGTCACAGTCAATGGCTCGATGTCCAAGTGGACACCAGTGACAAGTGGCATTCCTCAGGGGTTGGTATTGGGACTGGCACCGTCTAGCATTTTTGTCAGCGACATGGACAGTGGCGTTGAGTGCAACCTCAGAAAGTTTGCCAGAGACACCAAACTGTGTGGTGCAGTTGACAGCCTGGAGGGAAGCGAAGCTATCCAGAGGGACCTTGACAGGCTTGAGAGGCAGGCCAGTGTGAACCGCATGAAGCTCAACAAGGCCAAGTGCAAATTCCTGCACATGGGTCAGGGCAATCCCAAGCACAGATACAGGCTGGGCAGAGAATGGATTGAGAGCAGCCCTGAGGAGAAGAACTTAGGGGTGTTGGTTGATGAGAAGCTCAACATGAGCCAGCAATGTGTGCTTGGATCCCGGAAGACCAACTGTATCGTGGGCTGCATCAAAAGAAAGACCAACAGGTTGAGGGAGGTGATTCTCCCCCTCTACTCCACTCTCGTGAGACTCCACCTGGAGTACAGCATCCGTCTCTGGAGTCTTCAACATAGCAAGGACACGGACCTCTTGGAGCAAGTCCAGAAGAGGGCCATGAAGATGATCAGGGGGCTGGAGCACCTCTCCTATGACGACAGGCTGAGAGAGTTGGGGTTGTTCAGCCTGAGAAGAGAAGGCTCCGGGGAGACCTTACGCCAGCCTTCCAGTACCTGAAGGGGTACAAGAGAGCTGGAGAGGGACTTTTTACAAAGGCATGTAGTGGTAGGGCAAGAGGTAACAGTTTTAAACTGAAAGAGGGTAGGTTTAGATTAGATATTAGGAAGAAATTATTGATAATGAGGGTGTTAAGACACTGCAACAGATTGCCCAGAGAAGCTGTGGATACCCCCTCCCTGAAAGAATTCAAGGCCAGGTTGGATGGGGCTTTGAGCTACCTGGTCTAGTGGAAGGTGTCCTTGCCTGTGGCAGCGGGGTTGGTTGGAACTAGATGATTGTTAAGGCCCCTTCCAACCCAAATCGTTCTATGACTCTATGAACCGAATTGGATAAAAGCAGTGAAAACAAGGACGTTGTTAGTTCTTCACAGTTCCTTGAAAAATATAGATTTTTTTTTACACATAATCTTAGAATAGTGGCTTTTAGCAAATACCTTCATAAAATGCAAGTTGTCCCTTCTTGCAACACTAACTAGGATCATGCAGTACACAAAGAAAGTGCATGAGAATGGCTTTCAGTAGGACTGACTTCGTCTGGAGTGTGACAGTGACACACAAGTTTGGTGTGGGATGAAATTGATTTTGAGGCAGACTTTATAGAGCAGGTGCCAGGCAGATCCTGCTGGTGCTTCAGGCATAATGGGATGAGAAAGCCCACAGGTTTGGGATGGATCAATACTGTCTCTGCTTATGCCATTTCAGACAAAGCAGTTAATCATTTATTTAGAAACCTCTAGCATATTTTGGATAAAAACAAATAAAAAGTGTTGGGAATCTTCTGTATTGCCATTTTGCAGACTACAATCACCACCGTGTTCAAGATAATAACCTTCCCTCTGCCTGTTGCATCATGATAATATTGGCATCCTTTAGTCAGAAACAAGTTGGACAAAGATTCATTTTTCTGTTAAATTCTATTGCTTTTTAAAAATGTCGTCCTCCTACCCCAGCATCTCATCTATGTTGTTTTGTTTATTTTTTTTTACTACCCACAGAGAGCTGTAAGTTCTCTGAATAAGTGTCAGGACTGCATTCAGGAATTTGGAAGCCATGGGCACAATACTCCTGGAGGGGTCTCCATCATCCCAGACAGGTACCCTATATGTGCATGGGATGGTTATATGACATGCACAGTAAAATCCAGTCAGAGTCTTCAACCATATGGCATAGCAACAACTGACTGCCTGCACAGATGGAGTGAATGGGGTGATTTATCTGTTCATGTGCAGCAGCCGCTTCTGAGACGCACCACAATCAGTTTGGCTGTGGAATTACATGTAAGATGCTAGCTGGGATGAACAGCCGTTCCGGTACTGATGAATGTGTCCCGGTGACCATTCCGAGCAGGCATTCAGCCTTATACCAGAAGATAACATTAGCACTCTGTTATCTGTGTATATGATGTCTAGCATAACAGGAACCCTGAGCCAGGTTCACAAGTCTTAACATTATAGAGGGAAATACTAATTTATATTCAAATACTCTTGAAAATTACCTGGTCATTGGAGCCTGGCCTCAGTGTTTCTTTCTGCAAGCCTTCCCCTGGGATTCACTGTTTTATTAAGAGACTGAAGAAGGGAGGGAACGCAGCTGTCTTAGGAGCATTCCTTTTGTTGCTTTAGTCAATCATTTTCCAACTGACTCTACATGGCGATCTCCGCTACAGGCCCAGAGCTTTTGCATCTCCTTATGTTTTTATCAGAATAGAAGTAAGAAATGTATTATTAGGAATAATAATGGCAACCATTTCGTTACCATGTTTCAGTACATATTTCAAATCTATGTGTTTCCAATGTGTTTTTTCAAGAAACCAGTGAAGGATAGTAAGCCTCAAAGGGGCAAATAAAAAATGTAGGGATATAGGTGAATAACTGTTGCACATTTAAATCCTAATACTATTTCCAGTTACTTACAATCCTCCTAGTTGCACAGATTCTCAAGAAGCTGCAATGAAACCCAATCCTATACTGTGATCAAATAACCCTTGCCAATATTCTTAGCAATTCACAGCCTGAAAGCTTTGTTTCTTCCAAACTTTTTTTTATGTAGCTAAAATTATTATGGATATTAATATCGACTTCATAACTATTCAGTAATTTCCTTAAGTTCAGCAAAGCCTTGTAAGGTTAAGTTCCACAAACTAATGGTGTGTTGTGGGAGGGCCCTTAAAAACCTGTACATCTCTCTTTTGTTGTGGGGAGCTTTATCTCAAAAGCTACTACATGGTTTGAAGACCTGGGCTGTTGAGGAGGTGAGCAGGTTTGTCTCTGATGGGAGAAATGAACAACTTTAGTTTTACTATAAAGCTCCAGGCATTATAGACAGCCAGGTAAAATCCTGACTCTGCTTAAATGATTGGCAAAATGCCTGCTGACTTCAATAAGGTCAGGATTTCATCCACAACGTCTTTAATAATCTGTGTCAAAATGAGATCAATTCTTTGCTGTGGCTGGGAAGACATGAAATTGTTCTAAAATGGAAAATGGACAAGTTGCCAATAACTAAGAGACATCAGAGAATATGAGAAGCTTCCATCTGGGAAATATCTTCGATTAGTCTTTCATATATATTAAAAATATGTTTCCTGTTTTCTACAGCTAATTAACTGGGAAAAAAAATATTCTCCTGGTGGGTATATTCAATGATATACCAGCCTATGAGATAAAATCAGCTAGTCTATCAGTGCCAGAAATACTGCTGAAATTTTGACTTGTATTAAAGTATCATCATATCCCCTTTTTCATTAATCTGTACATCAGGCTGTGTGCGTTGAAGCAAAACCTAAACTGCTATTTAGAATTAATCCATATGATCTAATAGTACGACAAGATATTTTATAGACTAATTAAGGTTAGCAGAAAGATCCTGAGTCTTCCTAGGTTTCCAATAACTTGAGCTCCAATCCAGAAAATACAGTGTATAGCAGTGTTATTTTTGGTCAGATGAATTGGCAGTGAAGTACCGACAGACAGAATATGGTATTTTAAAGTCCTGTGAGTCAGGAATAAACTTCTCTGCCTTCTCTGAGAAGTCAGTGACACTAAGTTAATGTTGCAAGAGGGGACAAATCTCATTTCAAAAAGGTGTGCACCAAAGTTCACAGTTTCGCCATTAATTATGTAAACTAATATCATCAAAGAACTACAAGGATAAAAGAAGTTACCTGGTCTTATTATATTAATCAAGTAGTTATTAAGTGATCAATATATTTTTGTGTCAATAAAGAAATCAGGTAGGCTCTCTGGTAAGTTTTTGCCATTCTGTAGACTTCTAAAAAAAAAATATGTATATATTAACACCAAAGTTAAAATATACTGACTTTGCTGTGAAAAGCAACCAGATTCCTTTTCAAATAATGTTCGAGATTTGCCCAGGAAGTTTTATTTTGCATCTTTACTTTTTGAGAAATGGCTGGTTATCCATTTGTAGTCCTCTGCAATAATCACAGATGTTTTTTTCCTCTGTTTAATGGCATTGCTCATAAGAAGGTAACTGCTTTATCAAAGTGGCTTTCTTTTCAATTCTCTCTCAAGTGGAATTCTAAAAAGCCAAGTCAAACACTGTTGCATAAAGGAAATATTTCCAGAGAGGTGTTACAGCTACAGGTTAAACAGAGAGCATCCTCTGCTAATACTGGAGTCCTTCTGTGGCAACACAGTGTGTAAAAAGAAAACAAAACAAATATAGTCTCTGAAAAAGATGCATTGTTCTCTTCTGTGTGGTAAAGGGATGAAAACAATGCTACAGTAGTCTGGAAAAAAGGAACAAACTGTTGGTTTCCTTTATGTGCCCTTTTATTGGGCTAATCCCTCCAGCAGGTGAACCACAACATTTGGAAGAGAAAAAACAGCGTCTCCGCCCACTACTTTTACATTAGCTGCTAGTATAGTAAAATTTAACGTCATGCAAGAGAGGGCCTTTACCTCATCTACTGCTGCTTGCAAAGTCAAAGTTTCTGTAGTGCCATCTGATCTTTATGCCCTTACTGGTCTTGCTGCACCACAGCAGAGACAAACAAAGATCTTATTTAAACACACAGACGCAGATACAGCAAGCATACAGCCAATGCAGTAATGTTATACGTCGAGGAAAGTCACGTTATCCAATGATCTGGCAGAAACAATTGGATCCGTAACATTACTTCATGCATACGCTTGCAGGCCAGTCATACCTAGCCATAAGAGTGCACCTGACGTGTGTAGGACAAAAGTAGATATAACCCCAAAAGTGCAGGACATCACATGGCTTTGCCATCTTCTAATGACAATGTAATCCTCTAGTAAAAATGAGATTCTGTCGAGCCGCCACTCTCCCAGCCCAAGTCTTACGTTCCCCACCTTTACAGTGGTCTGGACTGAGCAAGGAGACGGAGGAGTGTTCCCACCATGAATGGCTCATCTTCCAACGCGTGGGTATCGTCCCTGGACCACGGAGCTCAGGCAGAAACTCTTGCAGGCTGCAGGCAGCCTGGATTCAGGGCTCGCCTTTGCTTGGCAAGGGTCCCCAGAGAGTAGGCTGCCGTGCAGGAAGGCAAGCAGCGGCACTGCTGCATTTCATGTGGTAAGAGAAGGGCTGAGGGCCTGCGCTTACTGATTGCAATCGATCAGCTCTAGCTGGCTGCCTGCTCAGCCATGTGGGGACAAGTGGCACTTTGAGTCTTTCTGTAGACTGAGAAGTTGAGAGACGGAAACTCCAAATCTAGGCTCTGTGAATTGTGCTCTGGAGGCGTTCAGAGCTGTCTTTTTCTCTCTGTTGTGCTTTTAAGGCAGTTGAGCATGTTTTCTGTGCAGCTTGCGTTACATTTAAAAGGACAGTTGCCTGATTTCAAGATGAACTTAGTTCGGGCATAAGCTTGGGGTGGGGTGCAGTCCAATTAAGGTTCACTGTGCCTATGTCCTCCACCTGCGAAACGGAAGTGACAACACTCTGCACAGAAGTTGTGTAGTTTTGCGTGCATTAAGAAACTAATGTGCCTGTGATTATGCCGATGTCTACAGCTGAGAGGCTGAACCCCTTCACGCTCCCAGCTCATTTGGGCTGTATCTTTCTGTTAACCCTAATGCCCAAAGCAGTTTTGTCTAGCTACATCTTTTGTGTGCCTTTAATGAAACATAATAGGAACATGGTTGCAAATCGGTGGCTACTAGTAAAATGTAAAATTTGTGAAAAGGAACGGCTCTATTCAGGCTGTATTTGCTGTAAACTTCCCCATGAGAAACAGCATATAGGTCATTTAGCAATTGTTAATAGGAACCAGAAGCCTAATTGGCAGCTCACCAGATGAACAAAGAATATAAAAGGATACCAATTCTCCCAGATATACCTAGATAACTAGGAATCAGAATACACACTCTGGAGTTGAGTCTTCATAAATACTGGATTTGTAGCTGAATTCAGCAGTTTCATGTGGTCAGTAGCTCTGCAATGCAGGGCCCAAGCAGTAACGTATATCAAAGTTACAGCATGTACTCTTGGCATTTTACTCTAGGACTAAGTTGCACTATGCCACACTGCAAAGGTGGACACAACGTAGCCAAACATAAGCACGCTCACGTAATAATGCTCAAGGTTTCTGTTTTTGCTTTTGTCTGCTTCTCTTTGTTTAAGGATGTGCTCTGAGACAGAAAAAAATCAGCTGAAAGTATTTAAGCTTCAAGGTAATGTTACAGGCAATTAGCACTCCAGATGGATAATAAAAGACTAATAAAGGGCTAAGGGTCAAACATTATAACTGTTAAGAAATGCCCTTCATTAAAGTAAATCACAGTATCTGGGATTATATTTTATCTCACTCGTGACACCGATGACAGAATGGGATCTCCCATCCCTTCACTATGTGTTTGGCTTTGGCTTTTATTAGTCTCTGCATGCTTTCAAAAACATGCGGCAATATTTTCAAGGTCTGGATGTATGGTGTATTCAAGTTTACAGAAATTAATTGTGGCTGTTGTGTTTTGTTAGGAGAGGCATTCAAAGAAGCTAGGCAGTTGAATAAAGTCCAGAAGGATTTAGGAGACAGCGACTATTTTTAAGAAGATATGAAAACACTGATAAGTAAACTCACGGTCTTAGGAAGAAAGGAACTGCTGAAAGGTAGTCACACTTCAGGAAGGGTCTTGCTTTGTCTTAATGAATGGTGAAATGCAATGCTGAGTCTAGACAATTTCCCCGCAGATTTAGTATAACATGAAAAAGCTGGCGTGCCTAGTAAATAGCTCTCTCCTGGAAAATGTATACGTACTGCCTGTATCACTTTGTGCTAATTAAATACACCTACCAAAACCTTACTAAAGAAATCTTCAAAACCCTTGTGTCAGTATTCATTACTTAGTCTCTTACACAAAATCTGCCAGATCCCTGCTGGGCCCAGGTTTATGCTTTTCTTCCCTTCTCCCATACTCAGGCAGACAGGGGGAGTGCTGTTATTACCGGACAGTAGAGCTCAGAGACCTCAGTCTGCAAGCCCTGCTGTGATAATGTGCACTGCAGACCATACCAGGTACCAGTGTGAACACCTGCAGCCTGCTAACATGTGAACTGACTTTGTCTCAGATATGTAAACTGAGGAAAAATCTCACTGGAGTATTTGTGCTTAAGAGCGAATGCCCTACAGTGGTTGGTGTTACGTTTTGGAGAGGTCAGTCAAAGAAGTATTATTGCATGAAAGGATGTAAAAAAAAGATAATTTAAATAGCCATGCTTCATGGCTATTTAAACATGGCTTCAGACACCCCCGCCATACGTGGCAGGAGGCTGTGTGTGCGCAGTGTGGCAGTCAGTGATGATACTGGCACACAGCCTGTCCTTCTTGTGTGTCATCCTTCACTTGTTCAAATAGGGGTTGGGGGTTGGACTAGATGATCTCTAGAGGTCCCTTCCAACCCCTACCATTCTATGATTCTCTGAAATTTATTATTCAAAATGATCCTATTCTTTAAGAGGTGTCTATGATGTTAAAAAGCATGTAGGCCCGCAACAGATGCCCACATTATTTTTTTGTTGGCATGTATCTGCATCTTCTTTTATTTGTCATGAAGATATTTCCAGCAAACAATGAAGGGAGGACAGGCTTCCTGCCCCAGCTGATAGATGGTGATAGATGGACAGTTTTCAAACATGGGGTATCAGAAATTTGTTGCTGAAATCCAGTCAGCCTGGTTCTAAGACTGGGTATTCTATCCTTCAGTGTAACTTGGAGAAATAAGGGACCGCATGGATCATCTTCAGGTAGCACAGGTATCACTCCTCTCATCTTCACATGGGAATGGGCTCAGGCTTTCTCCATCTATCTGCTTTAGCTGACAGAGCACCATCTCTTCCAGATGCCGTTTGCTGACAGATTGTATTTGCAACAAGATGTGTCATCTCAGTGTTCTATTTATGAATACATTTAATTAAAATCCATTCATGCAGATGTAAAAGCATTTACCATTTAAGGAGGCTATGACAAGGACAGAGAGAGGACTTCTATTCCTGTAACTTCTTTGCCCTTTACTTTGAGCTTTTCAGGCCCTATCTGGGTTTTCCAGGATATTCTTAGATTACCTGTTTGACTAAAGTGGCTTTCAAATATAGATGCTGCAAATGGAAATGCTTACAGAGAAACCATTCGATAATCAAAGTCTTTCATTTCCCATCTCTCAGCTATCTGCTGTTTTTGAACTGCAGCCTCATGAGTCTGACAAGGGCTCCGTGCTTAATTGCCAAGATTGAAATTGATGCACCTGCTGCAAAACCTAGAACACCACTCGACTAAAGATTTAAAGATATTTAACCACTGCATCTCACCCCCCCCTCCCCCTCAAAGCTGTCATCCAAATCAGATATAATCATACAAGACAAAGCAATACTCTAATAGTGGTAAGCTCCAAAGGGTCCAAAGCGGCTAGTGTCAAGGATACCTACGCACTGCCAGTTGTTCAGGGATGTCATGGTTCGCTCTTTGCTTACGGGAGCACATACTTTGTTTAGAGAACCTTTATGTACACTGCACTGGGCATGGCCTGTGATGCCTGGACCTGTTAATCTCTCTCATGCCATGCACAGGTATCCTCATGCTGATAGTATTAACGGTGCAGAAGGTCAGAAGGATGGAAACGGATGTCTGCACAATATCCACAGACAGCTGCAGATTATCCTCCCATGCTACAACAGCTGTTTTGAGTGTCTTGCCCTGCCTGCATCCGGAGAGGGCCAAACATAAAACCAGGTTATTAGATTTGAGTAGATGAGCATTGGTAGCTTTTGTAAGTGCTTGGTTAGGAACAGAAGGCATGAAACAGAGGAGTTGACGACTAGCACCAGGGTGGCTAGGGGAGTTTCAGAGATAGTATTTCTCGCATGAAAGAGGAAGGATAGCTTCCCCACTTGAATGGGCTTCAGTCATGGGGGTACCAGGTGAGCAGAGCAGTTCAGAACATTTTTGCTGGATAAAATGCCTCCAAAGTATGTTTCATTTAAGCCAAAATGTTTCATGAAACTGAGAAGTGCATTTAAAAATTTCCTCAGAGACTCTGCGCTTGGTGATTTGGGCATTAGAGAAGAGATGGGAGAATTCTTTTAATTTCCTAGCCTCCCTGGTTGAAAGTGATCAGGACAGTAANCGACTAGCACCAGGGTGGCTAGGGGAGTTTCAGAGATAGTATTTCTCGCATGAAAGAGGAAGGATAGCTTCCCCACTTGAATGGGCTTCAGTCATGGGGGTACCAGGTGAGCAGAGCAGTTCAGAACATTTTTGCTGGATAAAATGCCTCCAAAGTATGTTTCATTTAAGCCAAAATGTTTCATGAAACTGAGAAGTGCATTTAAAAATTTCCTCAGAGACTCTGCGCTTGGTGATTTGGGCATTAGAGAAGAGATGGGAGAATTCTTTTAATTTCCTAGCCTCCCTGGTTGAAAGTGATCAGGACAGTAAAAGAAAAATTACTGTGAATCAATGTTGTGGCTATATGACTATGCCTGTCATATTCCACCTCAAGAGATAGTTCAGTACAATTCCCTTTTTAGCAAAATATTTGAAAGATGTTATTTTATTTGCATAATAAATAAAACCACCTTTCATGTTTTGGAAGCTAAAACCTTCACTATCATCCTCTAGAAACTTCAGCTGAGGTCCCTCTGTCTAACATCAGATGCAAGGTCAATCAGGTTTGGCTGAGACAGGATGTGTTGAAGAGTATGTGCTGAGTCTATATACTCCAGACATGCAGATGGGCTGCGTGGTACCCTGTAATGGACGGCAGATTTGTGATGTATAGCAAAGCTTCCCAAATCTGCAGCAGATTTTCAGCAAATTGGGAAGAAGTCTAGAACTGCGAAACGTTTTAAGGACCCAGAACTAATGGACTGGTTTACCATGCCAACTGTCTTCACTGTTTGGTGTAGGGTGGCCATGAAGAAAACAATTTTTCAATGTGTAATACAGCTGAAGACTGAGTTCTGACCTGGTAGTAAACAGAGATTTTTTCTAAAAAAACAGCCCACCTTGTATCAGTCTGACTCACTGGAAAATTCCCAAATGTGCAGAGTAAGTCATTATTTTGTAAAAATTAAGCATACCTGTCTCTGAATGCCTACACGGTGAGTGTACATGGGCAGGCACAGAGGAAAAAACGTAGTTCTTTAAACTGAAAGGAAGAGACAGCATCTGACTCTTCTGCTAGAACAGTTGCAAAAACACAGGAAAAAAAGTCAAAGAAAGTCGAAAAAGTCCTTGGAACCAAGATGAAAACATTTGGGATTCTGGTAGCAAAACAGATAATGGCATTAAAGAAACGTAAAACTGTCCTGAATAATAGCAATTTGCTACCACTGCTGTTGAGTAAACACAACAGATTCTTCTGCCTGTGACAGTTCTGCCATTTGCACAAGAGAATCATTCATACCACAGCGCTGAAGAAAACAGAGATCCGTACTTAATTTGCAACGAAACCCTGTGACAGCAGCCTCAAGCAGATGAGGACAAAGGACCTTGGCAACACCCTCCACAAGCTGCACCTATAATATGAGTGAAAAGAATGTGTGTGCGATCAGAAAAGCAATGAGACAGCATGTGGATCTGCAAGAAACAAACCGAGAAACTTTCAAGCAGAAGCAGAAGAGGTAGAGCCTGTGTGCGCTGGGTGGGCTCACAGCACATTCAGGCAAAGGAGGGAAGGCACTCCTAGGACTGAGGAAAAGTTGCAAGAGACAGGGTATGCTACAGAGGATGGAGGTACAATAATCTGAAGAATTATCAGAGAAAATCAGATTGAAGGGAATCTAGAGAGGTCACTAAATCCACCCAGTAGCCCAAGGCACAATCAAGCTTTCCTTCTATCACCTCCCAGGACAAGCAAAAAATTCCTCATTGTAGTGGGTGCAAGGATGCTGAAATCCCAGCTCCTTCACTGAACCAAGTACGATCATTTTGCCTTACTGTGGAGGCTAGTTGGTATTTTAAAACGTCAGACAACTACTGCAGTCCCTCTCTGTATTAAGACTTTTCATTTTGTGAATTATCAATTCAACTCCAGCTCCGAGGTCAGACAAGATAACTACTCATCAAATAGATGTCCATTCCTAATGCAGGCAAGCCCACACACACAGCCCCACCGTGACTGACACGAGCTGATGCCTTCTGTCAGAGGACTTTGCAAGCGGTCAGAGGACAAACCGTTCATCTTGGGTGAGCTCTCCACTGATCCATAACGCAGGCTGAAAGGGCAGTGCAGGGAAAACAGCCTGTGTCACATCTTTTTCTGGTCAAGTAAGACTTTACTCACCAAAGCTGGCGAGGTGGCGCTTTTGGCAACCACTTGAATTCATCTGTGAAGATGTAAGATAATCATTGACACAGCTAATGTCGGTACTGATGGAGGTGCCTTTTCTCATGGACTAGCTAGTCGCTAATGAGCAGTGGATATTTCGCATCTTGTTTGGGGTTAATTGCTGCATCTAGCGCTACCCTGGCAGTTCTGTCAATAACAAAAACCTGTCAAAACCAGTGAGTATAAGGGCTGTCTAATGGAAATGCTACAAAGTGCTGAGGAAAGCTGGGCTTTGAGATGAGGATGATGAAAACTCAATCAGTGACTCTCCTACCTTTCAAAAAAATGTCCTTTTGCTTTTGGAAGTGAATAATGGTAATGATTTTTACCTGAGTAGTGCTGGGTGGAGATTCATTTTATTAAAAAAAGGTCAGTTTCTAATAACTTTTCTGCCAGCTAGAAGTGCATAATAAAAGGCAATAAATTAACCATTTCACTCTAAACAGTATCTAAGAATTACAATGAAAATTCAATTGCAAGAAAAGTCCTTTGACAGTAAATAAAATTTTATAGCACATGTAAATAACAGTTCAAGTGACTCAATTTAGCAGTGACAAAAGCTGTTTTCAATGCAGAGTAATTGTTCAAATTGCCCCTTTTCACAAAAAAAAGCAGTTAAAATGAGCCAATTTATGTAGCATTGACAAGAATTGTTTTCAACTGTAGGCATTCTGTTAAAGCTGTTTAAAATTAAGTAGATGGTTGCCAAATTGATGCAATTACTTAGACATCATAAAAAAGGTTTTAAAACTATAAATGCATCTGCTAACAGTATTAAATTGAGGCAATTAGCCAACAGGAGTTTTAACCTTCATCTAGCCACCGGGAATCTATTTGGACACAAGAAGTACTTTCGTATATGTCTTACTGTACTTTATATTAGTAATTAAAGAGGGGAATTACCTGGAGATAAATCACCAATATGAGCTTCCAGAGGTGTGCCTATCTGCAGCCAACATTAACCCATGTGTTGCAGATGCTATGTTCACATTAATTGGTGCTGCATGAACTGTACTGATATTATTCACCATTATGTTTCATGTATGTACATTTTGTTATTTAGTCAATAAGTCCTATAGTGGAAAGCAACTGGAAGCAAACCAACCCCATTAATGGAGAGAAATTGGATGAAATGAGGCCTGTAAAATTCTTCCAGTTGCCTCCATCTCCGGAGGAAAGTTTGGTGCCATGCAGACCGGGACCCTGTCTGGCTGTAGGCAGTCCCTTGCATCTACACCACTGACTTGAGAGCTGCTGTGTATGTGATGGCTCTTATGATGTTCCCAGAAGGAGCTATCTGGTATTAACTAATGTCAGACAGTTAATTAGTTATTAGTTAGTATCTGGTATTAACTAACAGACAGGATGAGGCACTGTTGCTGGACTTACAACACTCACTTCAGTCCTTTCTAGATTGTGCTGTGTGGCTTTGGGTTAGTCACATACGCCCAGAACCACAGAGTTACATCAGCGCCACTGACACTAATACAAGATTCTTGAACCCTCAATATTAATTTAAGAGTGTGAGCCACAAAACATTTAAGTAAACTCTCAGAAGTGCAGATTTCAATTACTAAGTTTCCCAAGCCCCTACGGTCCTGCTGGCAGGTGCTCATCCAAAACTACTGGGGTCCCTTGGTTGAGGAGGGCACCAAATCCATGTCTCTGTTCTTAGCTGCAGGAGGAGATCATCTCTTGAAAGAGATTTCCAGATCCAAAATGCTGTTCTGACATAGATGGTTTAGTTTGAAGGGACTTTGGGTCCTTGCCCTGAGCCTGGAGAAAGAAAGTTGGACAGAGCTGGAGTTTAGATAAACCTTTCTCTTTAGCATTTCCCAATGGCTGTCTTAGGCAGCTCCTGAGATACATTATTCAGTATAATGGGTCTTGTCAACCCTATTTGGAGATGCTTTACTTTCCCCACGCACTGCTCAGGCACTTCTGAGCAGCAAATTCCTGTCCGGGATCCAGGCAACTTGCAAGAGCCTTGCAGCTTTCAGCATTGCAACACCTAAGCCCATTTCCAGATAGTTATCCAAATTCCCATCTTTTAGTGGCAACAACAGCACTGTCTCATCTTAAAGGAGTAGTGTCAGGTGGGTAAAAAAGGATATCTGTTTGTCAGATGTTGTAGCAAAGGAAGCCATATGAAGAAAAAGGAGGAACAGCTGAGTAGGACTTGTAATTTGATTAGCCTGAATACCGATCAATTTTGTTCAGTCATACCCTCTCCTACAGGAAGCAAAAACCGCACAGAAGAATAATACATGCTCAAAAATATTCAGTTGTCTGAGTCGCACTTCTGTATGGACCTGTTCTGTGCACCTTGATAAAAATTTTGAAGCTGAAATTTCTACCACCCTGAGTGGGCTGTTAGATTGGGGAGAACAGGGGTACCTAGCAGCACTCAACTTTGGGATTACAGAAAGTAATGCCTTCTGGGGCTGAGTGTTCTCTACTGATACTGAATGACTTTCATTCAGGCTTTTTTGTGCCCACCATTTTCGCGTCCTTCCAATTTTTTTGTGTCCATCCGTTTTGTGTCCTCCAGTTTGTCAAACTATAATAGGGCAGAGAGATTCCCGTATGAGTTAGCCATGTAAAGAGTGTGGCTACATAGAGATCACTCTCTCAAAAAATGCAGTTCCTACTGCATAATCTTATTGCAAATTCTAACTAACTTGTGTGAGTTGCACGCTGTGGCACAGGAGAGAAGTCTGATAGTGAGGACAGCAACAGGAGAGCCATTGGTCATTGTTCTCTGCAGAGCTGCACCCACCAAAGAAACAGTAAACAAAAAAGTCTGGCTATCACATATAAAGGGTACAAATGCATAAAAAAATAAGGTGATTTAATGGCATTTCAGACATTGTATTACAGAGCGCTATTTATTAACTGTAGTGCAAATAAGACATCTTAGATATGTAAAATGAGAATTACAGAACATTATAAATAACAACTTGTGTTCCTTGTTAAAACTTTCTTCCTGTATCTCTAAAATTTTGGGTAAATATCTTCCTCTCAACATCTGCTCAATAATTCTTTCTACACTGGTCAGACTCTGATAATTTGTCTAAAATAAAATTATTTAAGTCATCAGAGAGCAGTTATGAATAATTAACTGTCAGATTGGAAAGTTTTCATATTGAGTAGAGTTCCATGGAGCTACTGTCCATTCAATATTTTCATTAAGCACTTGGATGCAGGAATTGAGAGTTTGCTATTAAATCTGCAGATTCCAGCTGGGAGGGGCCACAGGCACTTTGGAGGAGAGTTCTAGAATTCGAAATTATCTCAACAAATTCAAAAAATGTTCTTCAAAAGTAGGAGGCGGTTCAACAGGGAAAAGTTGATGATATTAGATAAGTGTGGGTATAATCAATGGCACAAAAATCAAGATAGGAAAAGAATCACACTCCTCCTGAAAAAAAAATTAGTAAGATATATAACTAGGAAGTAGTGTAGATCCCGTTTAACATTTCTTTCATTATAGTCAGCAGTAAACAACAACTCAACTGGAGTGTCGTGTCCATGTGGCGGTATTGCAGGTCAAGGCAAACATGGAAACGGTAGAAAAAATTCAGAGGAAATTACCAGAAAAATCAGGAAAACAAAACTTGTGGGCATAGAGTGAAGGAGGCAGCTTTGTTTAATATGGAGAAGGGAAGAAGGGACTAACTCAGGAGACATAACTACAGTCTGAAAATATTTAAAGCTTTTTGCAAAGGGGAAGCAAATATACTGTTCCCATACACACTGGAGATACAGTGAGGTCTGAGAAGCTTAAAATGAAGCAAAGAAAATTTAGGCTAGTGTCCTGTTTTGGGCTAGGACAAAACCAATTTTCTTTCAGTAACTTTATTTTTTAGTTAAGTCTCTTCTGAGCAGCTACACTCTCTGAAATGAACTGCATGTTTTCCAGGCAGTAGCTGCTTCTAGCAGTGATAAGGCTCGGTGTTGGAACATCGGTAGGAATGGTATGCAGAAAGGCTCTTGCTTATAGTTATCCCCATGGAGCCAAGGTCCCTGCTCACTTCTGCTAACTGTCTTGTGCACTGGAACTGAAAGAGCAGGAAAAGGGTCGGACCTGAGACCCTCTGGTGGGGAAGAGCAGGTCAGACATGTGACCCAAAACTGATAAAACGGACTATTCGATCCCATATGTGTCATACTTGATATAAGGCTGAGGGATGACGAGGATTAATCTCTCTCTTTTCCTATGGCCAGCATCCGAGAAGATTCTTCTGCCTTCAAACCCGATCTGTGCATTCCTGAATCCAGCTCCTGTCTGCTGCTGAGTACAGTCCAGGACTTTTCTGGGGTGTGTCCCACAGCATCCGGGTGACGTGATCGTCATCAGAAGGAGCTCGATTTTGCTTTTGTATATACTTGTTGTTGTGGTGTAGACCCTGCTTCCCCCTACTAACAAGCCGCATTGCAATGCCAGATCATTCAGCACCATATGAGAACAAAGAGCTGGGATAATTGGGCACT
>VZSC01007213.1:166165-182679 GCA_013398225.1 Steatornis caripensis
TTCACTGTGACAGTTGCACCTAAGCACCACTCTGACCCAATTCCCTTTCACAATCCCTTCACACAGTAAGTAATAGAATGAATCTTGCCATCGAATTCTGTAAAGTCGTGCCTTTTACAAACTCATATTAAAAGTCACCTTTCCCTCATATCTGTGGTGTGATTCTTTGAGCGACCGTTAAACCTGAACCACTCTCCCCCGCGACAACTTGTATATATTCCATTATTTTTCTATTATTATCATACCTTATCATTGTAGCTAGATTAAAGCTGTTTTAATATTTCCAACCCATAAATCTGCTTCTATTTTCTCTTTCCACACCCTTTTCTGGAGGGAGGGGGCTAACAAAGAGCGTCTGTCATCCCTTTAATAGCGGTCTCATCTTTAAACTGTGACAGATTGATACTAAGTAAAATCTTCTAACAGGCGGGAGTGTTCAGTACTCAATAGACTGTATAAGGAGGCTGTGAAGTCACTGTTTGTTGAGGGTTTTAAAAAAGAGATTAAACCAATCTCTGTGAGGAATGACATACTGTGTACCCTGCTATTGGACATGAGGGAAAATTAAGTGACCTCCGAAGGTCCCTTCCAGCGTTATTTGCTGTAATTCTTCACCCAAGACCATCCACAGTAAAAACCTCAGGCAAGAAGTCTTTTGGCCCAGATGGTGCTGCCCAAATGCTAGACGGTTCAGACTCTGCTTGTATTGACCATCTTCTTTCATTTTCAAAAGAAACTCAACTTTACTAGCAACCTAATTACTTTATTTGCTGCATTTATACTATTGATCAGTTATTGCTGTCTGATTCAGCATTAGACATACACAACCCTACAGGAAAAAAACGTTTGGAGTTCACAGGCTTTCATTTCACCAGAGTATGTTCTCATCAATGGACATCATTCAAGAAAACCACTTTTCTCTTAGCCTTTGCTTTTTAATCTTTTTCCAGTTTCACCTCTTGTGACATCCCAGTTCAATGTATTTTTTATGAAGGCTTATTTTGGTTTGTTGTCTCCAGGGCCTGTTCCTGCATTCCTCAGGCAGGCAAGCTTAGCCACTAGGATTTCACAACATAGTGCTTTGCCTGTTTCTTCTCTTCTTGAAGAACCAGCTTGCTGCCTTCCTGCCTTCCTTGCTTCCTTTTCTGTGTATTCATTTTGTTGTTGTACTTTCTCAGTCTGGGGAGGTCATATATGAGGCAATGGTACATTAGCTGGTGTGTAATTCACAAAGGAGTTTTTCGTGTCTTGACAGTACAAATGATTGTCAGTGTCAATTTAAACAACCAGCTTTTCCCAGAAATGTTTTCTAGACATTTTTTCACTCTGACAGCTCATCACTGGACTCTAAGTGGTCTATGGCTTTCTAATGCCCAGGAGTGGTGCAGCCCACACTGGACAGAGTGCTCCAACTGAGGCCTTAGCAGATGTAGCTTTCTTTTGTAGAAAAGAACCACATTATGTACTGTAGTATGGTTTACTCCTTTTTCTTTCTTTTTTTTTTCCCCCCAACAGTAAAGTTTGTAGGAATTCAAGTTTTAAGGTTCTTAATGGGAGAATTTCTGACTTGACATTTTTTTCTAAAGTAGGGTATCAAAATCAAAACTGTTGCTGTTTAATAGATCACAGAAGAACTCAAAGTTGATGTCTCCATGACTTTATGCTACCTGAAATCCTAAAAGTCTTTTGTTACTTCGTTTTGCCAAGCCTGATTGTATGATACTTTGGTGAGGGTTTTTTAACAGTAACATTCCTCTTTATATCGTAAGCTCTGCAGTGAAACAATTGTGTCCTCTGTCTGTGCTGTGCTTAGCACAGCAGGATTATGCTCTATTTCAAGCCTCGAGAACTTATTGTCCTACAAATAATGAATGAAAACATATCATGCTAGTTGCATGACCCAGATGCAACATAAAAAATAACCATGGAAATAACAACAGCCCTTTCTCGAGGTCTTAGTTTTCTCCTACTGTGCAAGAAAACCTCTGATTAATGAGAGTTTTGAAGGAAGAAGAAAGATATTCTACTACTGATATTTTCATTCATAGAATTTGCTGCTCTAAAAAGACCCAAAAGATAGGTGAAATGGCCAAGCAAAGTAATACTTTTTAGAAATGTCAGGAAAGATGTTTTCCCTGGGAAGTAGCTGTGACCGCAGTTTTCCCATAATACCTGGTGCTGCCCTAGGTTTGTAGCTTTTTGTGGGGTCATGTGGTCCATTGTGCATACATGCCACTGATGAGAGTCTATTGTATGCAAATGTCTGTGAATCCCTCAAACATTTCTGTATTATTTGTCTGCTAGGGTTTAAAATCTTGGACTTGTGCCTGTCATTCATTATTTATTATTCAACATGAAAAAAGTTTGGTCACAGGCAGAAAGCAAGAACAATACTAAAAGGCCTGGGTAGCATAATGTATAATTTAAATGAATAATTTCAGTCAACAAATTCAAAATCTAATTCCTTAGTAATGCTTCCAAATAAGCCATAGGTGCTGAGAAGAGATGGCATTGCAAAATTTTAGCAAATATAAAATAAACAGTGAAATAAAACTGAACATTATTTAATAAGCAAGTAATATAACCATTTGCTTCTCCATTGGCCCCAGTTCTTAAGCTTTTGTGTTACTGAAGCTATTGCAGGCTTTAAGAAGAGATTCAACAATTAGGAACATTATATTTCCAACAACCATATAGGTCTACATTAATGAATATTAACTTACTCATTAATTGCCCAACAATTGTACTTCTGACAGTTTTGCAGAGATAGTTAAACTTGTCATTTTCAGCTCTTTGATGTTGTAGAGATAGCACCATTCAGCACAGTGCAAAGGTGCAAGAACTCCCCTTAAGAAGAAAACAAAGGAGTAAGACAACTCAATGATTCCACTAACTTTGAACTTTTAGGAAAGAAATTACCTAGAATTGAAATTTCCATTGACGTATTAAAATGAAAAGAACTTACTACTTCGGAATGCTGAAGGTTCATATATTAATTTCATATCTTTACTTGAAAATTAGAATTCAAAACACAAGTAGCCTGGGATGCTCTATTGCTTTAAGTCATAAAACTGTCACTGAGAGGATGTCTGTATGTTAACCTACTTTTATTCCCTGTTACTCAGAAGCATCCCTTACTTTTAGCATACTAATGCTTCAAGTAAAAGGCAGCTGCAGACATGATCTGAACAAGCTTGATAAAAACAGACTGACATCTAGCTTCACTGAACCTCTTCTGAATACAATTTAAAAAAAAAAAAGATAAAAAGATCAGCTTTGCTAAGATGCATCAAACATCTTTTTTGAGTTTTGATGATCCCAATTACGTGCAGCAGTTCACAAATTATTATTTCAGAGTACATCACATAAAACTCAGGTACTTGCAGTGAAGGCCAAAACTTTTATGCTTAACTGGAAAAGAAGACCTACAGTGGATCTGAGTAGTAATTGTACTAACAGGACAATGTTGTCTGCTCCTCAATTTGGATGNGATCCCAATTATGTGCAGCAGTTCACAAATTATTATTTCAGAGTACATCACATAAAACTCAGGTACTTGCAGTGAAGGCCAAAACTTTTATGCTTAACTGGAAAAGAAGACCTACAGTGGATCTGAGTAGTAATTGTACTAACAGGACAATGTTGTCTGCTCCTCAATTTGGATGAACTGAAAAGAAAATCTGTGTTATAAGATTTCCAACTCACATCACAAGCAGAGTATTGTAGAAAGATCTTTGCTATCTTCGTTTCTATTCAAAATGGGTTTTGGATTGTTAAAAACACAATAGTTTAGCCCCTTCCTCAAAATCCACCTGTAAAAATCAGCAAGTTTTCTTCAGAAGTTAACTCTAGCCATCAAAAAAACACCTTGTTGGCTGAATTTATTAATTATTTATTCATTTATTTGGGATTTATGAGGTCTGTTGTGACTTAGCTCCCCAGGTAGACTGACAACTGTAGCACAAAATTATCAGTGCATCACAAGGAAGACATATCACCTTTCTGAGTATTTTCTCATCTGGCTAGAACAGATGAGCTAGAATTCCCTAGAGCTCCCATGAGCTGATGGGAGGATTCATCTGCCCTAAATTAGTGTATATCTAAATTTGTTACCCTTGGGCCCTTTTATAATCAGTGGAGAGAAATACTAACCTCCAGAAGGTCATTTTATCTAGCCCTCACAATGAAGACAGGACACATCTGCTGAAAACTCTTTCATTCTGTTGACTACACAGACCCAAGGGTGATTAGCGAGGCTCTTCAGTTAGGATGGATGAATCCCACCGTAAGTGTTTTGCTTAACTACTAAACTTCTTGAAATTAAGAGACTTTAACTCTGCAGGAGAACTACCAAGGGGAGTTTTCCTGGCAGACTGTTAATGTGTATGCACAGTGGGTCACTAAGTTTTGCTTTGGCTCATATTGCTGAGTTTTTTACTCTAAGTCATGCCCCTATGAAGATAATTACTCAAGGAGAAAGATGCCACACAATTTGCATAAGGAGAGAAAACTATGAAATGATACCAGCAATTTTAGGCAGCATTCATAAAAGTGGCCGAGAAGTGAACATCTCCATTTTCCTCCAGCTGATACCACCATATCCCTTAGTCAACTAGTTCCTTTCCACTTTCATGTGTAAATATGCAAATGAAAGTATAAATATATCTTATGAGTCTTTCTAGCTCTGCTTTCTTTCTCTAAGCAGCTTTCTGTAATTGCAAAATTCAAGAGAATTTTGGATTTTGTACTTCATACAAACAAAAACTGCAGACTTATCTGTTTGGAGGTACCAATTACTGAGGAAGTCTAGAGGGCCACATAAGAGCAAAAAAGTTAGACATAGGAGGAGTTGCATGGTTACAGCCCTGGATTGCATTTTGGCTTTGTGATCAAAAGAAAAATGCGTAAAAGTAACAAGGCAAGAAGGTTTCTTTTTTTTTTTTTTTATAAAAAAAGAAATCAAACCATGACATATGCCCATGTCAAGACGTTAACTCAGTAATTCTTGAAAAGAAATATTTCAACTCACTTCCCTCATTTTTATGACCAAAACTCTTTGCTAATTCAATCCTAGTAAGGCAGTTTTTCTGATTTTTTCAACAAATGATCAGTCCAAGAAATGTTGCCCAGCCTTTCTTCCAAAGATCCAGATTTAGTTGTTGTCTGGCTCAGCTTTTCACATGAGGTAAATCATCTAAACTTAGGACCTGATCCTGTGTGTTTCATTGCCAGATTTGAACTGTGAACAAAATAAACAGCATATATGTGACTTCCCAAAGTCTTAAAGCTGCAACAAGCACATCCACGCAGGGAGAATTGCAGGGCTATAGCCTTATTCATTAAAGAAATCCCAGAAGATGTTTTCTGTGATTGTGTTACTCAGCTGTTGTGTTCAGGTTCCTGAATAGATCATAACACAGCCCTGTGAATAGAGAAGCTAAATCTCTTGTGCCTTTGGTCGTCTTTGGATGTTTACAGCTATATGAGGTGGACGGAGCAAGCACTACCTAATCAGAATAGTAATAGTTTGCATTCATTTGCATCAGCACGTTTGTCTGCAGGGATGCAAGACAATAGGGAATTCAAATAGGAGCTGAAAAGATTAATAAGAAAGAAGTAGGAGAATGGAAACTTCAGATTGAACTTACCATGGTGAATTGCAGGAGCTTTCATATTGCTTAAAATGCATCCATGGACACTTCTTAAAGGGTTTAGCTAGAGCAGGTTTTTTTTACTAACACATAAAAACGTAGAACAAACTGCATAAGGATAGTGTTTAGAGTAGTTAAGGGGATACCTTTGTCAAGTTAGTTAATAGAAATATGTTTGTCAAGTAGAAATGTCTTAAGAAAGTGACCAGTCAAATCATACACCCACTGGTTGAGGCACAAAGAATTTTTTTATATATATATTAAGGAGATTTTATTCTTGGTTGTTGAAATAATTTTGCTAATCCATCAGAAAATTTGACAGTTTCCAGGTAGGTGCACTTTTAGCTCAAGTGCTCTACTAGCCATATTCAAATTTCTTTAACAGCTCAGTCTTTGGTTAGCAAGAATTTTTCACTTCATGTTTATAGGTTAGCATGTCTATCCTAAGAAACTCAGTGACCTCTTTGACCACAGCTAGAATAGGAGACTTGCAAAACATGTCCTTTAAATTTGGCTTGCCAATGTTATTATGCTGAAGGGCATTACTTGTCAGTACGTCCTTACTTATCTTCAGACACAAACATATTCTATTTTAGGAATACTCCTAATATCAGCAGTGCTGTCTTAGGTGATGACTGAAAGTCAGGTCCAATATTCACAGCTGTAGTGCACAAATGCCTGACAGAATTTAATGAATATGTTATGGCTCTGAATCTTTTACTTTGACTTTGTGTTTCTTCTCATGACTTGAAATATCCCTGGAAAGACAGTAGATCATAGAATCTTACCTTTTTAGCTGTGATACCTAAGGCACTATTTATTTTGGTGTTATTTCACTGCAGAGAGAAATCTGAGGTTCCCACTAAGCGTAAAAATTAAAGGCGAGCAATTACTCCAGGGAGCATGTTGAGTTGCTCCCTTTTAACACTAGAGGGAAGTGTATGTAAAGACACTAAGGACTGCGCAGCCTGCACTTGGGTAATTTGTTAGATGAACAGCTTTTCATTTTAAGCAGATGAGGATTTGGGAGCGCTGATTGATGAAAGGCAAAATAGTGTAATGTATCAGGCAGTGGTGTAGGAGTGAGGCAACCTGAATCCTGTCACCAGTCTTCTGGGTGACTTCTGGCCGGGCACTTTAACTCCCTTTTTACCTGTTTAGACTGCTTATCTTTTCAGGGTAGCAGTTCTGACCAATTTTATAGTTGACAGAGAGCAACGTGCACTCCCAGAAGCAAAAGCCTACAACTGCTTTGAGAATAAGGAATAATTTGAAAACGAGAAAGAACAGAAACACTTATGGCTTATCAGATGCTGTTCCTATAGCTGTCAGCCTGTGGCGGGGTGGCCTGTTTTATGCACAGCTACGGTAGGCAGCCCACCAGTCAGTTCCAGAAACTTTCCAGCAGCATTAAGAACTTCAGTGATTTTCCAACTCCACTTTGGTATAGGGACACTCAAGAAAACTTTGAAATAGAGGGGAAAGATTCCCAACTAAGAGTGTTATAAGGATGTTTTCTCCATGGTATTTATGACAGATTAGATGTACCCTCTCCATTAATAATAAATAGACATATTTAATCTGCTTTGTGGGGAGAGCTTTACCCCACAAGTGCTATTCTTCACTTCTGTTGGCAGATCATGAGGTAGGACTCTGCATAGAAGTAAAGCATCCCTTGGTGATTTTATGCTGACCCTTGTGAATCCTGATCCAATGCCCACTTCAGCTAGAGGAGGAGGTTTCATGACTTCACTGAGCTTTAAATATGTACATTGATATACATAATAGTACCGCTCAAGTGTCAGATAAAGAATGAAAGGAAATCAGAAGAGGCTTAGGAAGAGGAATTACGTTCAGAAGGTAAAGAACTGAGAATTATTTTCCAACTCTGATCATCTGTGTGACCATCTGTCTCATATCATTATCTCAGCAGAGGAAATGTTCTTTCTAAAAAGTTCACATGAGAGTACCATGAGAGTCAACAAGCAGGTACGGCATATAGGGTACCTGGTTAAACAGTGGTACTTCAGAAGGGGTTCTTACAGCTTGTAATGGGTGATAAAATAAGTGACTTAAATGGTATATGTTTTAAAAAATTAAAGAACTTACCTTTTGTGTTAAATAAGTAAATAGCAATGCATAACATGAGGAAAGTAGTCACTTGTCATAGCTTAATTGTTACATGAATGTGTTATAAGATTATGTCTTCACACACATTAAAAATACTAAAATGGGTGACCAGCATATTCTAATGTATCATAAATTAGTGTCTGTAATAAAGTCATCAGTCTATTGAAAACACTTGTATCTTAGTCTCAGTTCTTCCTTACATCTGTACTGCTTTTCGTAACTGCTCCTTCTTCAGATCCCATGCTGTTTCTGGCCTTTCTTTCTCAGACTATGTGAGGAATTCAATGATCCCACAGCACCACACCTCAGTCTTGTGCCAGATATGGCTTCTTCAAATCCTCATGGACTATGTTCCTCCATATGTGCTTGTACTGGACTCCACTGGACCTATGCCTGACCAGTGTTTTCTGATTCCTTTGTAATTTTTTAAAAATCCTGTTGTATTAAAGTTATAGTCCCATTCAACAATACTTATCTATGTGATTTTAGGCTTTTAAATGGAGAAGGGAAAGCGAAGACTTCACTTCTAACTGAATGGCAATAAGAAATTCTTCCTTTTTCATTTCCAAAATACTAAAAAATACAGTAATCCACTAATTCATGTTGGATGAAATACTCCACTCATTCAACTTCCCCCCCCTCCCCCCATGTTTTATTTCCAAGCACTTCTTGTATAGTGAATATGGACAAAGCTGGATTTATCATTTTACTCAGCTACAGGTAAATTTGTTTTACTCAGCTACTGATTTTCTCAGCTACTTTTCGGAGCACTTGTTGCCAATGAGTAAGCTGAAATTCAACTTTTTTCTCTACCTGAAGGAACTTGAAACTGATTGGAAGATAACAGAAAGAAGTGTGATGCTAGAGAACAGACCTTTTTTATGAGTCAGCAACAACATAGTCTGTGGATTCAGGTTATAGTAAGAAGAAACCTTTAAGAGGACCCGTCAACATCTTAAAGAAGCAAGAGAATGTAATGACACTCTGCTGGATTTGGTTTGCCAGGGTAGGAGTGATCACTATTTCCAACATAAGAAGATGGAAGGAAAAGCAGACCTCAAAGTCTCCTAAAAAATAACACTTCACCTAAGGGGCACTTTTTTCGCAACATCCAAGAGCTGAATGAGCATGGTGTGTTGGGTCTGTGTGGTGGGGCTTTGGTAGCATGGCAAGGGGCTACACAGCTGAGTGGCCCCTGTTAATTGAAGCTCCCCCAGCTCCAAGTTGGCCGTGCCTTGGGCTGAGGATGGTCCATTTAGAGACAATAGATGGGCCTCTGTGATAACGTATTTAAGAAGAGGACAAAGGAGCGGTGACTGAGACCTGCAGCAGAGGAAGGAGGGGGATGTAGAGAAACACCTATGCAGATACTGGGAGTCAGTGAGGAAGGAGAGGGAGGAGGTGGCTGGAGCGGAGATTCCCCTGCAGCCCGCGGGGAGCGGGCAGGCTGTGCCTCTGCAGCCTATTNAGGGGTGGGGAAAGGTGTTTGTAAGATCTGGCTTTCACATCTCATTATCCTGCTCTGTTTTGATTAATGACCAAATAATTAAATTGAATATTTTTTCCCCAAGTTGAGTCTGGTTTTGCCTATGGCCACAACTGGTGAGTGAACCCTCCCTGTCCTTGTCTCGACCCACTGGGATTCGTTATATTTTCTCCTCATTCCGGTGTGGGGGGTGGTGTGAGTGAGTGGCTGCATGGTGCTTTGTTGCCGGCTGGGCCTAAACCACAACACATGGGATAGAGGAGTTTGGGAAAGTTTGGATGAGCATTCAAACTTTTAATCTCTTGAGACATCCTTGCAACTTGATTTTCTGCATCATTTGACCTGAAGCTGATGTGCATTCACATGTGCCTTTGCTCTCTTCAGGCTGAAATATTAACATATTCTGTGCAATTTTAATTCATTGACTTCACTTTACTACTTACCTATCATGTGGGATTCTGTTAGGAGACAAATGGGCATGTTGCCACAACACTGCTGTGGTTCATTTTCCTAACCCTCAAGTTCACTTCTTTTCAGCTTCCAGCATATCTGTATAATTTCCATCACCCCCACAAGTAACTATCCTCTGAGCAGAAAGCAAAAGGGCAGAGGGAGAAACATGCAGTATTGGACTGTTTTAGGCCTATAGATAATGCATCAGAAATCATTCAGGCACAAGTGGCTGAATCAACTTTTTTAACCCTACTGCCAGAATGCTACCTGTTGCAGCCTCCTCTTCTTGAATGACAGCAGAGCAAAGGTCTGTAATTCAAGGGCAGCTGGAACTAACAATTCTCTACCGTCCTGTCATGCTGAATAAAAGAAGCTCAAAAGCTTCTTGTATAATAAATACTTTTTAGTTCTCTTGAAGGCCATTTGGTCTCTCATTTTTTTTTCTTCCCACAAAGACAGTTTTTCTCTAGATTTCATGTGCCTGCAGGTCTCCCTTAATGTTGTAGTGGTGAATAGCTGTGGTAAATACCAGGTTTATTATTTATCTGAACAGGAAAGCTGAGTGGGTGATAATTTCAGCTATCCAAATGAGAGAGAAAATTGAATTCCATTGTAATGGAAACAGTTTTCACTTCTGTATTGTGGGCACTAAATACTTGCACGTATCTAAAGGTTTATTACTTTGTTCATGAATTGTAGTTTAGCCAGAAAATGTGAAGTGCTATCATTTCCCCCTCTCAAGTTCTAAAAGACTTTAAGTGTCAGAGCAAATTTTGCTGCCAGGAGTTAAAACAACCTTAAACACATTGGCCTCGAATTACTATTCAAGAAGCCTAGAATGGAAAACGCAAAGGAATCATGGGCATCCATTTAGAACCAAAATGCATGCAGCTGCATACTCAAAGTGAAAAGATGGGGAACCTGCTAAAAGAGAAGAGGGACCCTTCAGATCTATTTTGGTCAGAGGTGCCAGTTCTAGTGTGCAGCAAATGATTAACAATGTGTTTCCTGTGCCCCAGCCCTGTTGTACCACAGATGCTCTTCAACTTCCCTGCAGTTTCTCTCAGAGCTGTTTCTGCCAGGCCAGTTTTACAGGCTGAAGTTTCTTTCATCTTTTTCTCATCTTTTTATGTATACCTAAAAGCATGGAAATGTCCAGGCAAGGGGGAGGTCAGCTAATAGGTGAATCAATGCTAGTTTAATACCCAACCAGAAACAGACAGGGAAGACAAGTGGAGGATTTTCCTCCCTTTACCCAAGATTATTTGTACTTTTAAAAAATGTATTTATTTTTTCTAGAAACAATTATGAAGGTTCCTGTAACCATGTAGACTTCTCCCAGGAAGGAGTCTGGCTCCCTCCTCTTTTCTGACTCTTTGGTTTCACAGTGTGTGATGGTCCCTGTCTAGTGACACCTCTTCAGGGATCCAAGAAAAGATTGCTCTCACCCTGTCTATCCCATGCCTTGAAGGTGTGTGGAACTGGAGGCATGTGGACGCAGTTCTCCTCAGACTGACTAAAGAGACTGTTTCCCTGGGGAGATTTCAAGCAATGTGTCTTTCAAGCTTTAACCGTCATCCTCTTCGGTCTTTTCCAGTTTACTTTGTAAGAGAGCCCTTTGAATGGGATGCTGGGTGGATGAAGGTGTCTAATATTTCCATTTGACTCACTTGTACTCTCAGTGAGAGGAGTAGTTTGCAAATCTAAGCAAAAGGACTCACTAGAGAAGAGAGACAGGCAGTTCCATCTGAACATGAGGAAGAACTTCTTTACTGTGAGGTTAACAGAGCACTGGAACAGGCTGCCCAGGGAGGTGTGGAGTCTCCTTCTCTGGAGATACTCAAAACCCGCTTGGATGCATTCCTGTGCAACCTGCTCTAGGCTAACCTGCTTTAGCAGGGGGTTTGGACTAGATGATCTTCAGAGGTCCCTTCCAATCCCCACCATTCTGTGATTCTGTGACCCTTTTCATAGAGTCTTAGAATCATTTAGTTTGGAAAAGACCTTTAAGATCATTCAGTCCAACCATAAGCCTAATGCTGTCAAGTCCATCACTAAACCATGTCCCTAAGCACCATGTCCACAAGAAAGACTGGACCTTCTGCAGCTAAATTTTTTCTTCCTTAACTGGGCAAGAATTTGGAGAGTTATTTGAGCAGAGTTGGAAAATAGCTCCCCTGCCTTCCCTCATTCAGGCCAACACGAAGCCATATAGAAAGTTGAGACACGAACTATTCAAATGGAATCCTAATTTTCTCTTCCTGAATTTAAGATCTAAGATAGAAATGGCACTGCAGGCAATAGGGTCATCTTCTGCTGGCTCCCATTCTGTCAGAGTATGCCATCAAGTGCTAAGTTTGGTGTACTAACTGAGCCACAGAAGTATGGAGAGAGATGGATGTGCTGTATGAACCTTGTCATGATTTCATGGAACAGAACGTCTTCCTGGAACACAAGGAAAATAATATATTATGGAACTGGTCTAGTTATTTGTTGTGCTAGTGTCAAGGAAAGCTCTTTAGTACAGGGAGATCTAAGGAGCTTATTTTGGTTGGACTTCTCGCAAAACAGAAAAACCCCAAAGAAAACAAAAAACGTAAAAGCAATTCCTGCTTTCTTTTACTAGCTAGTATTCAGTTGCAGCCTTATTCAACACAACTGATTGATAGTATTTTTTCCAGCCAGAATAGCCTGACTGTCTGTGCTGAGCACTCAAATTTCAATGCACACCTTTCAATCCAGCCCTGTTTAAGTAATGAGATAGCTGCTGGGAAACACATACGGTTTTGTATCAGAGGGAAAATCTGTAGATATTCCCTTCAAGTAAAAACTTGTTTTTTAGCTACCTTAGCAAGCAAATAAACTATATAAACTGTATAACAGTCTGCCAGATATGTGCAGTTGTGATTAATTGGTGCCACAGCTGATTCAGCTATGGAACATAACCTTATCACTTACTAGACTTCAGATTTGTCAAGAAGAAAATCCCTTAGAGACAAAGCAAAAATTGATTATATGAAGCGCATAGCACTGAGAGGTTATTTTTATCATAATTTCTGTCCTTTATGTATGTTGTTCAACTTTTTTTACCTAATTCCTTATAAGTACTGTAGTGATTGGTAGTAATACTGAATTCTGATTAATGTTTCTATCCAGCTATAGGTTGAATTATTTTAGGAGATTAATTCCTAATCTGCTAATTATGGATGCAAGTAGAGGAAACTGTTTGATCATCCACATTTTTACCTGTGCTGTAGCATGTTTGATCAGAAATTACGTTAAGGAACAACAGCTGATGGGTTTAAAAGGGGAGGACAAACTGGCAAATTGGTGAGTTTCATTCTTTAAATGTTGAAAGGTAATGAAAAGTAATAAATTTAAAAAGTAAATCTTAAGATGGCATTTCTCCATTCTCCTATTTGGAATGCAATAATCAGCTCTGATTCCTTGATGTCCAAGCTCTGATATATCATTCTAATATAAATTTTACAACTGACCAAAGTAAAAAAATTACGTTAAGAAAAATTCCTGTGGTCAAGCTATTCTATCTTATTCTGTTTTCAGAGCTTTGCTTTTGTTTTTGTGAGATCTGATTTGCGTTGTGTCTGTAGACCAGATCTGCAAATCACTTACACTTGATCAGAATCTTTTTTGCTGTATCATCTTCCTCATTTACCAAAGTAGAATCAGAGTAATTAGATAAAAATCAGGGAAGCTATGTTTAAACACCCCAAACCTCTGTTCAGATTTGAGTTTAGTCTTGAGTGTAATTTGATTGATGACAGTGCATTTACTCAGGCTAGGGTGAAACCTTCAGAATTGTCTTTCTGCAGAAATGGGGTCTGGGGAGGGTGGTGTATTTTTTGTGCATAAGCAGGGAAACAACCACCAAGCTGAGAAGAGCATCTTCGGTGATAGCAAGTAGCTAACCCAACCTCCCTTTCTCTCTCGGGTGAATGGTGCTGAAGAACAAACTCACCAAGATGGCCTGTAGGTGATGGGAAAGGTGGAGAATGTAAGAGTGAAAAAGAGCCTGGCAGAACTTCAGAAGGATAGAGCAAAAGGGTAAAAGACCTGGAAGGGTAAAGTAGAGTCAAGAGTAAGTGATATTGCTGACACCAAGGCCACATGCAAAAGGAGTCTTGATGAGTAGAAGATGAGAGGAAGGACAAAAATATTAATCATGGTGACAGTTTGAATCATACATTCAGATTATGTTCTTGCACTTTCTCACAGACTGATTTCTTTCTGAGCTGCCTTTTCTCTTTCCTCCTCTCCTGCTCAGTTGGAAGACTTGAGAACAAAGAGTCAGTGAGATGAAACTGGAAGAACTGTGAAGTTACAGCTGATAAAACTACAAATGAAAAACTATATGCCAGCACAGTATATATAATATCTTCAAAGAAATTGTCCATTAATACAGAAAGATCAGCATCTGCAGAATAGTTTTCTGCACATTTCTCGCAACTCTTTATAATTTTTTTCTGTTCTGCTGCTCACAAGGAATGAATCTCAGTAACCGCAACTTTTGCTGTGGAAGGATTTTTAAGTAGTCATTCCTTGAAAAGGTAAAATAGTACTGACAAAGAATGAATCTTGGTGATTGTGGTTCATGACAGGACTGACTTCCGTAATACTTCAGAGCTCCAGAAAACTTTTAATACGTCTTTGCTGTGTCCTGCTTGTCAAAGTATTCTTTAGAGTGAGATGAAGCTAAGATGATTATGTGTCACCGAAACAACGCCTAAGCCAAAGTGACCTTTGATCTAATTTTATCTTTCAACAGATTTTGTTTATTTTATAAAGAATTGGCTTATGTTAATGACATCAAATTGGCAATAGAGATTTCCCAGTATACAAAAAATAAACATACTTGAGTTCATTCTATCATTCATTCATTCATTACTACAGAAATAATGCACTGTATATAAAGAATAATTTATGGCATTTGGAATTGTTTAAATTGTTATTCTCTATATAATCAAATCTTTTTTGCAGTGTACCATTAATTTAAATGCAGCTACACTACTGAAGTCTTTTCATGAACATATAGAAATATAAAAATGTCCAGATCACAATGCCTGAAAAACACAATTACTTCCAAACCCTAATACTGATGAGAGAGAGGCTTAATTCATTTAAAAGCCATTTGGAGTTCAGCTCAACTAGTATTAGTTATTTAAAAGTCTAAGCAAATCACCTAGATCCTCTTTATAATCATAGCCAAGAGAAAGTGTCCAAGCGAAAAGACTTTCTTTTTAATTCTGATCTCCCTCATTAACTACAGCAGGAAGAGTGAAACTCACTCAGATAAAATGAATTGCTTGGTAGGTCCAAATGCTACATGATCTTAAGAAAAATGAACATGTCAAATACCTACCAGAAATTAGCTTAGATAGAAGGTTATGTTATTCCAAGACAATGAGATAATACTGCAAAAGGAGTTGTATGATCAGTCGATCCTGGTTTAGCCAAGGATTACAGAAGTTTGGAATTTAAGGAACAGTGGTCACACTGAATTCAGTTAGGTACTTGTGAAAGTGGTTGCAGAATAGAGATGTGACAGAATGAGTGGCAACAAGAGTGTAATATAGGGAACGCGTTGGGTTGTCTTGGGCTCTCTTTTAAACATAATTCATAGCAGAAAGACTTGAAGTAGGGCTGAAAGAAAAATCAAAGACTTTTTTCACTCTGCTAGGTACAATTGCTTTAGAATTGGACAGCACATATCACTTTGCCAGAGAGATTTTTGAGGATTTTCAGCACTCCCATCTGTCGTGTCCCACCAAAGAGGAGGGAGAGGTGACTCAGGTTTGCAGATACTCTCGGGGCAGATTAAGGTAAAACAATTACTCAAGGTCCATGCACAGAAATCAGTTTTAATGAGAAAAGTACAACTGTCCCATACAGTTTGGCATGCTGTAATGTACAGCCTTACGGAAAGTTAAAGTAATCCTTGTGGTTATTCACCACATCTGTGTGGTTTGAGCCTTGCATTATTTGCTAGAGAAAAAAGGAATTAAAAAAAAAAGAGGGAAAAGAAGGGGGGAGGGAGTGTGAGGGGAGAGAAAGAGATCACTGGTCTGGGTTCCAGCATTTGTCCAGCCAACAGCGGTCCCTGGTCTGTAGGAGCACTCATCCAGAAGTTTCCCGCATTTTCCTTTTATTCTTCCCTTTTATTCTAATCCCTCAGTGCGGATCACCTCCTCTAAAAGTTTAGTTTCTGGGTGGAATTCAGCATCCTTCTGCTATTGGTTAACTAGTCTCGCTTGCTATGTAAATTAGTACTTATGGGCATGGGGGTCAAGTCTTCTTGGTCTTGAATTGAGTCAATAGTCACGATCTCCCCCTGCCACATTTACTTTTCTCCTAGTTACTGCCAATTCTTGCTGACTTCGTTGCTTCCTGGGCAATCAAACCGCCCTTGGTGCCTTCTGAGGCAAGATGTTCCCTTTTATCAGTCCTCAGCTCCTCTTCAAGGGTATAACTTGCCTCACTTGCGAGTACTTGACATTAGCAAACCAGTTTTTTGTTCCAGGGGGCTTAGCCGTAGTGTTAGATTGTTTGGTCTTCCAGTTTGTCTCCGACACCATCCTTTTCCTGTTGACATGGTCAGCTGCAGATGACTAAATAGTAAAGAGGATAAACTCTCCAGAATTTAACACTGGAAAACATTTTATCTCCCCATGTCTCAAAGCCCAGATAAGCCACATTACAGAATCACAGAATCACAGAATGGTGGAGATGGGAAGGGACCTCTGAAGATCATCTAGTCCACTCCCCCTGCTAAAGCA
>VZSC01007213.1:184127-213170 GCA_013398225.1 Steatornis caripensis
GGTAGACAACATCCACTGCTCTCCCCTCTTTTACCTGGGCAGTCATGCCATCGTAGAAGGCTATCAGATTGGTCAAGCAAGAATTCCCTTTGGTGAATCCATGTTGACTACTCTTGATAACCTTTTCGTTCACATCCTTAGAGATGACTTCCAGGATGATCTGTTCCATCACCTTTCCAGGGATGGAGGTGAGACTGACTGGCCTGTAGTTTCCCGGTTCCTCCTTCTTGCCATTTTTAAAGATTGGAGTGACATAGTGCAACTTCTTTTTAATATTAGACTATTTAGTTCCAAAAATCAACTATGCAACAAGCCATTCATCCAGTAAACCTGCTTATGCAAAACAAAGCTTTGAACAAGCAAATGCAGAGCTATTGCCAAATGTTATTCCCTATACTGATACCGGGAAATGCACTCCTCTTTGGTGATCTTCTTTCATATAAAAGGCAACTAGAATTAAACCCTAAAATGAAATATATATATTTTTACCACTAGAGGAAAAACATAATTCAGCCAAATTTGCTTTACTCAAAAAAGAAAATTAGGGAAATGGGCTCTAAATAGAACTTTGCACAGTAATAGCTGCAGGGAATAGGGATTGATTGCCCTTTCAGTAATTAAAACCACATAATAAGCTTTCAGTCACCACCAATGTAATTATTCAGACTTCAGCAAGTGTGCATTAATGGCTTGATAAAGTTCTTAGGTAACAATTGAATACAGTGCTATCCTTTCCCCCTAAAAAGGATGCAATTAAAGAACTCTGAGTAGTTATTTTCTCCTTATCAGCTGAATAAAATAATAAATGAAAATTCATTTATGTCTAACAAATTTTATATTTTGGTTCATTTTGTCTTTGCCCAACCAGAAAAAAAAGTGGAAAATAGTCACATGTTTACTGAAGCATTACACTGAACATGAACAGAATATTTGATTTTCAGACACTTTAGGGCAAGCGATGCAATGAAGAGCTAGAATTAATGATATTTTAGTCATTGATCTCCCTTTATCCAATTTCTAGGGGTTAGCAAAATCCTTATGAAGGTTGAAGGCTCATGTTAATTTCTCTGTTTTACTTGAGCAGATTGAACCAAAATATCTCAGGAAGCTTCCCTAAATTCATGCAATGTTGGTATAAATAGCATCATCCTACGCTGAGGTGTCCTTCCTCTGTCTTGTTGGTCATATGCTGCTTCATATTAATATTAAAAGACTCAGTGGAGTAGGGACTGGAATGAAAATGTGCTACATTCTATGACAGTGCCTGGCAGATCAAGCTAGATATTGAAATAATTCACTCCTTCATATGATGGTTCACTGAATTTTAAATAGTTTACACTGAGCACAGCAGCTCTAACAGGCTAATGGTACTTTATTGGTGTGTGGCAGATGTGAGTTCAGATCCCTTCAGGTAGAAAGGCTTGATCCCTGCTCTCTCATGTGGTGAGTAAGTGCCTAAGCTAGTGGAGAAAAAGGAATGGTAATAACACCATTCCCTCAAATACATTTGGCTACAGATATTTGGAAAAATTGGACCAAGTTCAGGAAGAATTTCTAGTTGAAATAAGCAATTTTTTCAACACATAAAAATTAAAAGCAAACACAACTTTGCTAAGTTGCATACAGGATCTCTAACTTTTTCTATGTTAAGAAATGTTTAGTTCCAGGAGCACATCTTGTGAAACGATTCACATCATTCCGTATGAGTCTTCCTTTCTTCACTGTCAAAGATCAATTTCCAAGTGTTGTCCAGCATCAGTACACTGTATCAGCAATTATTTTCTGAATGACTCCTGACCAGCAATGAAAATATTGAACAGTGCAGAACCAGTTACTGTCCCTTGCAGAACTCCTGAGACATGTACTTCTCTGTTAAAAAGCCCTGTGAACCTCTCACCTCAGTAGCCTTTTGATTCCTGTGTCTGAAAGCTGTTTAAAATCTTGTTGGTGGCCTGAACACTGTCTTCCAAGTAGCTGAATTCCAGTAGTACAAACCTTTCTCACAAGGACCTGATCAGCAGGGCTTGCTAGATACGTAAACACAGAGGAAAAAGACAGAATATACAGCAAAGTAGTTCCTGTATTTAATCTCTGAACCATATGGATGAATCAGTAGAAGAGAAGCTGTGCTGCCGTTAACCATGCCATGACATTTTTTCCCTTCTGTCTCCGTTATTGTCGCTTTGGTCTCACCCATCATAAAATTATGTGAGGAAGGAGGGAAATGAAGATCTAAAACTCCACACACTTGTTATTCTAATGAGTTAGTTCTACTGTTGTTAATCTGCCAAAGTGCAGATTAGTAGAGAGTGAGTAGAGGAGACAGTAGAAACCATTTAAATTCTTTGTTCTGGTACAAGTGCAAACCTCCCTAGCATTACTCATTTTCCTGTAAAGGAACGTTTCTAGTGCTGGGCAGAGGAAGGCTCATCCAAAGTCTGATGTGTCTACATGGTGTCACNTGTGCTGCCATTAACCATGCCATGACATTTTTTCCCTTCTGTCTCCGTTATTGTCGCTTTGGTCTCACCCATCATAAAATTATGTGAGGAAGGAGGGAAATGAAGATCTAAAACTCCACACACTTGTTATTCTAATGAGTTAGTTCTACTGTTGTTAATCTGCCAAAGTGCAGATTAGTAGAGAGTGAGTAGAGGAGACAGTAGAAACCATTTAAATTCTTTGTTCTGGTACAAGTGCAAACCTCCCTAGCATTACTCATTTTCCTGTAAAGGAACGTTTCTAGTGCTGGGCAGAGGAAGGCTCATCCAAAGTCTGATGTGTCTACATGGTGTCACTGAAGATAAAAAAATACTATACAGGAGACAAGGTTGTTCTTAAGTCACAGACACAAGGAGATTTTCCTGTTTCCTTTTCTTCTTTCTTTTCTTCTTTTATTTATTTTTTATTTGCCTTAGGGTATGCAGTGTAACTGTAAAATCCCAAAGACTCACAAGATCTGTGAGAACATATTCAAACTGACAGGAGAGACAGCATTACCCTCTGGGATTTTCTAGCTTTGTCACACATATTACAATGTAAATTATGGGTAAACAAGAGAGATTTTCTATTTTAAATTAGAGTTTGGTAGGCCCGGTGGGAACAAGAAGCGAGTTGTCTGGTTACTTCAAGAGGTTTACTATTTGATGAAGAAGCAGAGAACCCAGCTACAAAGACAGAAATTACTCTGGAAAAGGGAAAAGTTGATTTGAATTGACTTTCCATATCTCATTCACTGAATGACAATGATGGAACTAGCAAGGCGTGTGTTGAGTGTCTGTCCAAAGTACAGTGGTACACGTTCCGTATGCTTTCACTGAGGTTATCATGAGAAGTTTTCATTTTTGATATTTTTAATGACTTGTAGTTGCTAACAGTCAAAGAAAAAAACATTAATGGCAGAGATTTTCTCCCACAGTCAGGTTAATTTTTGTAATGCATTTCCTCAAATTGTAGAAGATGACAGTTTTCATTGTTTAAGGAACAAGTGTCAATACAAGAAATTGAAAAGGATAATACGTTTATGCTCATTTTAACCACCTTTTGACATGTACACTCTTACTGACTAGATCCACAAGGATATATATCCTTCCTTCACACTTTTCAGTCTCAGAACTGGCAGGTGAGAGATCCTGGATGTTACCATCTCCTTTTCATAGCTGAATTGCATCCTGTTTCTGTTATGCCGTGCAGCTACTTGATCCACAGGACAGCAGACAGGAATGCTACCACCCTCCTCTTGCCTTCCCCCATGCTGACTGCCTGCAGATGTCAGCCATCTGTCTGTCCCATTAGCACAGCAAATGTGGGGCTGCAGCCCAAAGTGCCCTGAGGTGGGCAGGGCTGCTGCCCTCAGCAGGGAGCTGCAAGCGGAAAGAAGATATATGGAGGGCTCCAGTCCCCAGAACTGGTCCCGAAACGAATTTGCTTCAGACAAACTATTTGGTTCAAAGAATGGTTCAGGTTACTGCCTCAAATGAAAACAAGCGGAGATAAAGGACTGCACGTGAATCTCACATCACTGAAGATTAGTGAAGTAGAAACTCAAAGTTTTCATGCAACAAAACTCAGGAAAACAGCTGTTTTGGAGCCAAGGAAAGACCTCCCTTTGATGTGATCCTCAATTATATCAAACAAAGGAGCAAGGAACCCACTTGTGGGTTGCTTCGGTAAGTGACCGGCTGGTCCTGCCTCTGGGGCTGCAGGAACAAGGAATGGGTCCTCTCTGCACCTCAGGTCTCCACAAAGGGCAGGGAACACAAAAGGGAAAGTACCACTGACTTTAGCCAGAAAGATCTTTCCGCAAATCAGTCACATGATAGATTTGATATCTAACCCCTATGCATGCTTTTGCCCTGATGGATGGTCAAAGGCTGAGGGGGGGAAAAGGGTCCAGGCATGGCTTGGCCCCAGGTCCATCAAAACTTGGCTCTGCCTCACCTGTGCTCCTTGCAAATGCTCCCTGGCCAAGTAACTGATGAGCACACAGCCGTAACCAGCCTGATCAGGCTCCCTTCTGCTGCCCTCTTGGCTATCTGTGCCATGCCACTGACAAGAAATAGAAGGTGCCACCTTGGTGCCTTCCCTATGCTGGGGTCTGCCCCTTCACGCTGCCCACAGTGCAGAACGGATCTGACTTTTTTGATGAGTTTAAAATTAACAAATACTTAGAGTTTTGATTGCCTTATATATTTATGCACTTTAAATATACTGATTTATCGTTAAGGATTTCTTAAGAGAACAAAACTGGACAGCAGTGTTTGTCGTGGGTAAGAACTATTGATTGCAATATGACCAGCCATTGACGTTTTCACATGGGAGCTTGGCTAGCTTTCAAGGTCTGGTTATATAGCACTCTCTCCATTGACATGCTGTTATATATTACAAAAACCAGCCAGTCCATGGCGCTAATACTGACTGCTAGATTTTAAAGGTAGGAAAAGACAGATAAACATGTATTGAAGCACAAACATGACAATTTCTAATGTATCACCTAAGAAGTATGCTGCCCAGCATGTAACTTCCTGCTTCTGTCCCCTAACAATAGCAATGTTACTGTTTGGATCATCAAAAAAAACCCAACCCACAAAAAAATCAGTCACTCGCAGAATTGTAAAAATTATTGTGTTTCTTATGAGGTAAATTCTGTCTGTTTGGAGCAATAAAGTCCCATTTTCAGTTGAATTGTAGCATTTTAGAAATGACATAAATGTGAATATACTGAAAGCCGAGAAGTTTAAAGTACCATCGTGTACTTAAGTGACAAACAGTTGTGGCAAACCTGCCAAGGTCCAGCACTTCTGAGTAGCTAGATAACATTGAGCAAAGCTGAAGGAATAAAGCCAAATGCTCCGTACTGATACATCAAACTTTATATACATTTATGTCAGTACACAGAGAATAGCACCCCATCTGTAGTAACGAATTTAGACAAAACAGGTATTTTGGAAACCTACACTAGATGTGATCACTAGAAAGTGATGCTTTAAAAACAATCATAAAAGTGAGAACCTAAATCAAAACCTATCTGTCCATAGAGACAGAAAAGATGACAAGTTTTACAGGATTAATAGGCAATTTCAATTTTTTCATTGTTGTTTTATTCTCCCTTGCTATACCTCTCTCCCTCACTATCAGCAGGGCAGGCTGTGCTCTTTGGCAGCCCACTAATCTAGTCGTCTCAGCTTTGGTAACATACCATGGTTTGTGTGGCCAAGTAAAAATTATATGGCACACTTGCTTAGGATTGATCCACCCTACTGGTAAAGCACATGGTTATTTTGCATTAGGAAATAACAGACTTGATAGATTTGCTGAAGGCAGGCTTCAGGCCGTGTGTCCTCTAAAGGATTTCAGATCAGCTGACAGGCGTTCCCAAACACTTTGCTAGACGAGGTCCATTTTGAAAGACCCTGCACGGGTTGCTATGGAAGCTAAGTAATATAAGAAAGTCCAGTTACAACATAGGCAGAACCCCTCACCATCAGTGCTTTTACAGCCTGTTTGCTAATTGTCTATTTTATGGGCTTGCTATGGGGCACAATAGGTCACATAGATCTTCTAGTCCTTAGCGTATACCCACTCTATCTGTTGCTCATTGCACAGTCTTCAGCAAGCTGGGACTCAATTTTTCTAGTGTTAGCTGTCAAATGGCGATAACTGTATTTGCCCTCTTGCCTGCTAGGTGTTATGAAGATTAATGAATGTCTGTGCAGTGCTTTCAGCATACAAGCCTGCTAGGAGTTATTACTGTTGCCCATTTTGAATGCCTTGTGTATAGTACATTGGTTTTAGTTAACAGACACATTTTTATTTATCATGTTATTATCTCCCTTCCAGATGTTCTGAAATTTGGATCATACAGCAATATAGAAAACCTTATGTATTACTCACTGTTCGATAAACTTGAAGGTATTTCTTTGGCCAGTCATCAAAGATATGAAAGAGCTTTTCATAATGTAGCTATAACTGCCATTATTTGTAACCCCAAACATCCTAACGAGTTCAGGGACTCTTATTAAAACTTTACATGAAGAAGAAAATGTTTGAATGTCTTTGTCACTTGTGATTTTAAGTTAAGGATATTTTAAAGTATAAAATGGAACTGACAATTTCTGGGGAAAAATACTGGGAAGTGACTGCTTTTGAGGAGCATTAGTTACTTGTGGTCTTCTTCTCTAAGAAGAAAATAAAATAAAGGACATTAACTGTGAAGTTCATGTCATGGACGGAAGTGTCTTTCGGTGAGAGATGACCAGTATAAGGACAGCTTTTAGGGAGGCTAATTCAGAAAGGCATAATGGGCAAAGAAGCAAGAATGTTAGGCTAGAAGTATTTCACTTCCATTTGATTAACCCTTAAGATATTGAATCTTCATAGTAATGGAAGTGATTAGAAAAAAGAAAATAGAGACCTTACTTTTTTTCTGTTATATGAATAATAATCTTTAGCATGGTGCTCTGCTGCTTACTGAATTTTAGTGCATGCAGCAGAAGGGACATTAAAACAGCTCTTGGAATCTCATGGGTGGTTGTGGTAGGTTCAGTTCTCTCTTTGATAAGGAACACCCTTGGAAAAGTCCTTGCCATTGAATCCTCCCTTATTCACCAGTAAAAACCTCTGATGCATCATTTGGCTTTTAATATAAAATATGTCAGAAGAGCGGCTGTGATAAATGCAAGCAAAGTTCCATCTTGCTCGGTGTCCTGTCTCTGAAAATAGCTAACAGATGACCGTGGAGGAATGACAGAACAGGAGAGGCATATAGTAATCCTTTTCAGGAGAGTCACCGAGGACCAGGGACCTGTGCTTAAGGCATTTCTAAGAAAACAGCCTTAGAATTGTCTTTAGCAGGTGTCAGCTGAATACACATGTCCATGTCTGCAGACCCTGGCTGCCCTGCACTAGCCTCATCTTAACTTAGTCCTGATAAGATTAACATGACATGTTCGAGTAAATATTTATTCACTGGTTGTCTTCTTCCAATATGACATAATGTAAGGGATTCTGCTGATTCTGTAATGGTAATTCAACGTTAAACATTCAAAAAGTTCTAGATAGATCACAGCAGAGCCATATTAATGAAAAGGCATGTTAACGTGTGCTTGGCATTTCAAAAATGAGTAATGTTCTATAAAATGTTGAGAAGTAAATACTGCAGAAGAAAAATAGGCTAACAGAATGGGTTTAATCTTGTTTATATATTTATTAGTAAACTCAGAAGGAACGCATTTTGATCAGTTCTTTATCCATTTTGCTTATGTATTATGTCATTTACTCACTGACTTTGTAAAAGCTGTCTTGAAACCTTAAATCAAAGTCAATATTACTAATAAAAAAACCTCAGAATTGTTGTTCTTTTATTTTGTGTCCCCATAACCCTTTTGGATCCTCAGTCTCCACAATGTTGTGAAAAGAAACATTCAGAAGTGTATCTTAACAATAAAAGATCGTTGTTCTCTTCTACTTTGCATAGTAATCACCTCATGAAGGATTCAATGCTGTTTCTGCTGCAGCAAGCAGCAGGATTGGTTCCTAAAAATTCATCTACTTTTCCCCCTCTTGTTATTTAGTTTTGTGATCCAAGTATAACTGTGGAGATGGAACTACTGAAGAAAGCAAATGTTAGATTTTCGATAAATTTATTCTCTATCCAGCTCCAGCTCATGTAAATCTAAACTGTCAAGATTAAGTAAATTGTAAACAATCTATGCTCTTGGTAATGGACATAAAATGCTATTTATCAGTCTCTGTGGTGCCAAAATGAAGCACAATGCCAAAAAGGGTATAAATATTGCCATTTGTAGTGCCATTAAAATGGAAATTAAGAAATCAATCATGGTTCATTGTGCAATTCATAATTTAGGTGAAGCTTGTGGTACTATTTGATGCTGCAGATTCAGGTTTGACAGTCCAAAGATGATAACACACCACTTTTAATCAAAAATTGTTAGGCTACAATGCTGTAAGTGGAATTTACAAGTCATATTTTAAAGTGTGATGAAATGCAGATGTGCCCAGGATAGTCACTAATCTCTTATTTGGGCATTAAATAGCACTCTTGGCCATTTGGGATAGTTTCTTTTATAGTTCCATCTTCATAAAATCTCAGGACTTCCTAGTAACAGCTTAAGCAAAGTGATGACCATCTGTTTCATGTGGTTAATTCTCTCCCTCATCCTCTCATGCATGCATGAAATATTAGCACTAATAATGGATAGTAGTTTATTTCATAAGTATACATACAACTGTCTATGTCAGTCAAAACCCAGCTGAAGAATGTGCCTTGCCTTTGCGGGATGTGAACATGGGGATGTTAGTTCTGCTGGTCAAGAACATGAGCATGAAGTAAGTTGCAAACTACATAATTTTGTAATTCCACTTGCTATTAGATCTGACACTTAACAGGCTTACTCAGACATGGATAAAAATGTTAGGCTTCTCATTAAAGCAAAAACACCTGGGAAAACACCTGAGAAAAGACGGGTAAGAAAGTTTAATTACATTTCTTTTCCAAATAATAATTTTCTTTGTTACTGTGGAGTCCTTTCATTTAGTGTTTTTCTTCAGTAGTGCTGATATTTTGGGAAAAAAATCTCCCACTTTCGGTCTCCTCAGATTTTCAGGTAGATATAGTTTAGCACCTGCTGCATAATTCCATGTTATCTCCTACAGTAAGACGGGAAAGATACTAAACATTTTAATAGAAGACAAGTTCCATGTTTTGCTCTGACTGTTAGAAACTTAGTGGGAACACTCTAGACATAACTCTGACTTCTGACCCTTAGCTTTTTTTTTCTTTTTAATGCTTATCATTTACTTGCCTCATATATTTAGAGAGAGCAATAAATTGCCGTCTCAGGCTTCAATTTGACATACTTAAGTTCTTCTCAGAAAGTATAGAAACTGAGCCCTATATTCTTTCTCCATGTCTCTTCTGGTCTGACCTCATCTTTCTTTAATGTAGGGAATCAGACAGGTTCTAGGTGGTGTAGGCAAGGGTTTAGCAATGTCTTGCACAATGGGACAAATATCAGTGGTTTTACTGTTCTACCAGAAACCTCTCTTCTAAAACATGGTAGAGTCACTTTTACATTACTCTGGTCACATCACGTGGATTACTGCGCTATTCTTGAGTTCCAAAACACTCACATCATCCTTCTCTGCTGTTTCTACACGAAGAGCTCCCAACATGCTGTTGTTTTTTCCCATGAGTTCAGAACTGTTATTGCTAGTTAACTTTACACTTTCATTACTTTATGTTTTCTGCTCCTTTAATCATGTCTTACTCTTTGTGTAATACTTCAACATTCCCTGCCTTGATGCCACTTTCATGTTTTGCCAGGGATGGATTTCATGAGCATGTACTGCAGTATTTTATAGTCACTAATGTAAATAATGGCTCCTGATGAACTGCACTGGTTACCTCTTCCCCACCCCAATACCTCTCCCTTCAGCCCTACCCATATCCATTCACAGTTTATGCCATTGTCTTCCCCAGTGTGACAGGACCCTGTCAGCTACAGCTTTGAAGTGAAGTAGGCAAAACCTTCTTGTTGCAAACTGCCCTAAGACAATCATGAAGTTTTGAAGTAAAAAAATCAGCTTTAATGAGAATATGAATAATTAACTTCCAAACCAGAGAAAACGCAATGTAGCTATGCAAGATAGAGTAGTAAAAAAGGGCTAATTTATATTTTCCTCCTGCTCACTTGCGGAAAGCTCTTTCATTACGTGTTTGCCCTCAGTTAGCTCAATGACTTCCGAGTTGCAGCAAATTGGCCAGTCACCTCTGGTGGACCGGAAACTCTGTCTCCTCTGAGACCTTCCTGTCCTCTCCCATTCCTACAGGAACATTTGAATTTCTTTGCTTGAGCTTCAGCGCACAGCCCCGTGTTTCATCTCTCTCCTTCCTTGTCCTGTCACTTATGGCAGTCTCTGAAAGCTGCTGACCTTCAGGCATGTCTATTTGTCTCCAAAAGAAGGGACAAGCCTCTGCCCTTTCTGGGAGTTGGACCTCACCCACTCACTCTTTAACGGACTATAACATAGATGAAGAATAAATCATATACTGTTTATAATGTATTCCTTATTGTTCCTTTATTAATCTCTGTTTGCCAGCTTAACTAATATTTACATATCTACAGAAGAACATCAAAATATTTACTGAACTCGACATAAATGAGAAACACTTTATTTAGTTGGCCAAAGACCATCAAAGGGCTCTTCCAGGTCAATCTGTCAAGAAGTCTCCTTAACAAACCATATTACATGTAATCTCAACTATCTTTAAGTTTTCACTTATCCCTTCCTTCCACATTTGTTCTCCAGCTTACTATGTCAGAGTTTAGACTGAGAACCCTGAAATTGTTCACATCACTTTCCTAAATATAGATACTGCATTGGCTACCTTCTATTATGCAGAAGGACTTGCTAAAATACTCGGTATGGGATTTACAAATTCAGTACCAATTCTGAGGCAATTATCTCACTACCTGACCTGTGTTCTGTAAGCTTTTTCTCTATTGCAGTTGTGAGAATTTCTAGTTTTAAATGCATTCTCATTATTTGATTTCATTTCACAATAGTTTTCTACATTGTCAGTCTTGGAAACTAACCAGGGTATGTTTAGCTTTGGAACATACAAACATCATCTTACTCTTTACCTCTTTAGTATTCTTGTGTCCTTGTTGTATAATAATTTATTTACATGGCTAGACAATTTTTCTCTCCTCTCCCTTTCAGAGACCTGAATTCATCTTAATTTTTTTCAGTCATTATCACAGCAAACTGCCTGACTTGACGTCCAACATATACATGTCTGTCCTTTTTTCTATTCCTTATTTTTAGTATCCTTCTTATTCTCAGACTTCTTTTCCCCTAAATATTCCAGTGGGTCAGATAGCTCTTCATCCAAGATTTTCATTCATTGGGGAATAGAGACTCCTGATCATGTTAGGTCATTTGAGATGAAGAAAGTCCCTTTTCAACATTTTCTTTGTCTTTTCATCTGTCTGATTTTACTACGAAGTTTAACTTTTCAACACTTGCTTATTCAAAACTGTCTTATCTGTAGACCTATGTTTCTATTGTTTGACTTTACTTGAACAGAAATAACCCATTACTTCTCAATCCAATATTATTTTCTACATTAAGATTCTGAATTGTCTTATTTCTTGATAAAATCAAGTCTAAACAATATCCTTTTTCTTGTTTCAGTGACTATGTAATGAAGAAATCTGACAACTGTCACACTCAGGAGACTGTTTTCCAAGCTGTTTCTACTAACATCCTCTGTGGAAGGATTCTGCGTAATAATTCTCTCTCTAATAACATTGCAGATTTCTTATCCATATCCAAAACACACCGAGAGATTCTCTGCCAGACTGCTGGCATCAGTGCAGGGGAAGCTGTTTCATTGTCTTTGTTATATGTCCTTGTAAAAATATACCTTAGGAGATAAAATGTGAAATAATTTTATTCCCACTTAAGAAACTTTTGCCTGAGTGGAATTCATTATTTGGGTTTGGGATGCTATGTGGAACTTTGACGAACCCTGAACTCTGCATTTTAGGGAAAAATGATTAATTTTATTTCCATCCTTAGGTATTTCATGTCTGAAATAGGTTGCTACAGTGGGAGCAGAGGATGATGCATTCTGCATCTGGGGATAGTGATGGGCAGATACCTGTTTTCTCCGATGTTACTGGAGCAATATAGCAAGTTGAGGCTCAGTGCAGTGATGATGAATAACAATATTGAGGGATACTCCATAATTCTGAGTTGGGCAAATCTGAAGATTTTAGTAGGTGTTTGTGTAAAGAATAGATGCAGAGACTTTGTTTATATTTTAATAAACCGTGAACAATTCTGTATGTGATTATTTAAAGAGTGGGAAGATCAGAATGCATTTGGGAGTGAAGAGGAGAGAAAACAAATGTAAATAACATTGAACTTTATATTGTTGATCTGGTATTGAGTCCTAACAGCATGTGATGCAATATTTGTCTCTCTTCTAATTAGAGATGAATCAAAACAAAACCATTTCTTAGTCATCTAAAACCATTCATTTTACACCTGATTACTCTCCTTTGGAGTGGAGTTTTGCCATTACTTTTTCTTATGGTGAAGTTATACCAGAAGTTTAAGTTGATCTAAGTTCATAGTACTACCAAAGGACTTACCCCTGCCCATACCTGCTAAAACCCAACCACATACTCTCAGCTCTTACATTATGGCCTCTTTAGTGACCATGCATTTTGGGTGGACCTTATGCAGCTGAAATATCTTTCACTCAGTAAGTTATGATTAATTCTCAGGTGCCTGACTGGGTTCATCTTGTACCCACTAGCAACTCTCAGCTGGTACCTGGGAAAAGGTGTACATTAGTGTAGTGGGTCTGCATGGCAAGGTTTTGGTAGTGGGGGTAGGGAGGTGCTACAGGAGTGACTTCTGTGCGTAGCTGCTAAAATGCTAGAAGCTTCCCCTATGTCCAATAAAGCCAATGCCAGACGGCTCTAAGATGGACCTGCTGCTGGACAAGATCGAGCCCATCAGCCACAGTAGTAGCACCTCTTGGATAACATATTTAAGAAGGGGGGGAGGGAAGTTGCTGTGCAACGGCAATTGCAGCAGGAGAGAGGAGTGAGAACACATAAGTGAAACAACTCTGCAGATACCAAGGTCAGTGAAGAAGGAGGGGCAGGAGGTGCTCTAGGCACCAGAGCAGTGATTCCCCTGCAGCCTGTGGTGAACATCATGGTGAGGCAGGCTGTACCCCTGCAGCCCATGGAGGGCCATGGTGGAGCAGATCTCCACCTGCAGCCCATATAGGACCCCACGACGGAGGGGGTAGATGCTTGAAGGAGGCTGTGACCTTGTGGGCAGCCCATGCTGCAGCAGGCTCCTGGCAGGACCCGTGGCCCCGTGGAGAGAGAAGCCCATGCTGGAGCAGGTTTGCTGGCAGGGCTGTGACCCCNCCATGCCAGAGCAGGTGGATGCCCAAAGGAGGCTGTGACCCTGTGGAAAGCCTGCACTGAAGCAGGGTCCTGGCAGGACCTGTGGCCCCCTGGAGAGAGGAGTCCATGCTGGATCAGGTTTGCTGTCAGGGGTTGTGACACCACGGGGGACCCACCCTGGAGCAGTCTGCTCCTGAAGGACTGCACCCCGTGGGAGGGACCCACGCTGGAGCAGTTAATGAAGAACTGCAGCCCATGGGAAGGACTCACGTTGGAGAAGTTCATGAAGGAGACTGTCTGCCGTAGGACGGACCCCATGTTGGAGCAGGGGAAGAGAGTGAGGAGCCTTCCTGCCCTGAGGAGGAAGAAGCTGTGGAGACAGGGTGTGATTAACTGACCACAACCCCCATTCCCCACTCACCTGCGCCCCTTGGGGTAGGAGGTAGAGATCAGGAGTGAAGTTGAGCTCAGGAAGAAGGCAGAGGTGGGAGGAAGGTGTCTTAAGATTTGTTTTTATCTCTCATTAACCTATTCTGATCTGATTGATAATAAATTAAATTAATTTCCCATAGTCAAATACGTTTTGCCCATGCCAGTAATTGGTGAGTGATCTCTCCCTGTCCTTATCTCAATCCATGAGCCTTTCGTTATATTTTCTCTCCCCTGCCCAGCTGAGGAGGGGAGTGATGGAGCAGTGTTGGTGGGCACCTGGCATCCAGCCAGGGTCAACCCACCACAATTAGTTTAATCTGATCTTGCAAATGGCTTTTCAGAAAATAGTTGTATGAAAGTGGGATACCTCTACTTCCACTCTAATCTTATGCTTAGCTATTAGGTCCAGTCTAGTATGCTATAAACATGTGCAAACTCAGTGCATGGTAAATATTATACTCGCCTAACTGTGATTGTGCTGCTTTAAAGGGAGATTGTCTACTACCCAAATTTGTGAACATATAGATGTTTTACCTACTATAACATCTGTGATGCATGAAGATACTGCTAAGCATCAGTTTCACAAAACCCCCACAATCAAACAATTTAGAAAGGACTCTCTGGGTTGCGTTTAGCTTCATGCCATCTTATGCCTTCTTAACGCAGGTTTGTAAACCAAATCAGTCTGAGGTGTATAACCATTACTTACTGTTAAAATATATGTTTTGCAAGATGTATACTCTCTGCACCAGGAAAGAAATCAAGTCAAAAATATGGATAGCACTAGATATGACTTTCTTTTGACCTTTGTTGCCAAAGAAGGAGATTGCAGGGAGAAATTTGTTTCCTAGCCTTTATAGAGAGCATTGCAAATTTAGAATGTGTTTCTGGAACTGCTGTTGGCTGCTACAAGAGGTTGCTTTTCTCCTTGAACTCTTCGGGTTTTTTACATATCAGTTGCTTTCTCTGTCTGTTNAGAGCATTGCAAATTCAGAATGTGTTTCTGGAACTGCTGTTGGCTGCTACAAGAGGTTGCTTTTCTCCTTGAACTCTTCGGTTTTTTTACATATCAGTTGCTTTCTCTGTCTGTTAGATGCTAGGAAGAAGAATGTCTCCAGACACAGTTATCTTTCTTGACTTGCTCTGTTTAGAAAAGTTTTTCTGCAGCAAAGGGAGAAGGAGATTTAGGAGCCATGCATTTCAATTTAAAGGACAGGATAAGTCTAGATGTTACATGACCTATTTTTATTTACACTGAGATCATAGAATCATAGAATCATAGAATGGTAGGGGTTGGAAGGGACCTCTAGAGATCATCTAGTCCAACCCCATATTTCACACCTAGTATAGTTTGTTGCTTGCTTGTTGCTACCTTGAAACACAGCTGTATTCTACTAGGAGTGTTTGCTCTCTGTGCAAGTCCATGTTGAAGGGCAAGCTCTTGCAACATCTAAAGGAGGTCATACACACTGCTGGGAACAAATGAGGGCACTGAAATGCAAGGTCTTTCCTCCTGCTGCCAGGAATTAGATTTAGCAATGTGTATATATGCAAAGGCCTTCTATGACCAGCATTCATGCTTGAATGACTTCATGTCTATCCTTTCCATTTAGTGACCTGGTTAAGCGTTTCCATTTCCTAAGAAGCTTTACAAACTCTCTGTTCAAGAAGCACATTTGTTTAGCATTGATACAGTGTGGAAGGCAGTGCTACAAATATGCATGCAGATGTTACTGGGGGTTTGTGCAGTAAAAGTATGCGGCCATTACAACACGGTGCCAGTGGGTCCTCAATAACTGTTGTTTTGAAAATAACCATCACAATTAGAAAATGAGCTTTCTCTTATTGCTCTCTGCATGTCTTTAGGTGAGTGTACCTGGCACAGATTGTTTCTGTTTGACTGCGATATTGAATGGAGGTATCACAGAAATTTGATTGAGAGAGGTAGGCCTGTGAGTAAATTTCATTTTTATGAACGTCTTGCAACAGTGTAGCATGCAAATGAAACTGAGGTGAGATTCCCTGGTTTGGGTGAGACGGCCTCAGTGCTTTCAGAACTGGAACAGATATGAGCAAGCCATTCTAGTTTTGATCCATTTTCTTCTCACTTTGGATATAAGTAGGTTACTCTTTGAAATGTCATTCTCAATAATACATTGAAATCTTTTTTATACATGCATAAAAATGTCCTTGTTGTTCTGTAATTGCTAGTGCTTGAAATGCAGGGAGGGATGTGCCTTCCTGTTACTGCAAAAGAATTAACAGACTTTATTATAGGAATCTGAGGCATTTCACAGTTAATTACTATCAAGGAATGTACACAGATCAATAAAGCAGGCTTTTTTTTAGAACCATCTATTTTTTCCACATGGATGAGCAAGCCAGAATTCTGCACTGTCTTATTCATACCCTGACTGATCCAGTCACCACTACGATATAACACCTGAGAGTATGTGGGGATGCTCATGCCTAGAGCATTTGTCATCTTGAGAGTAGATTCTGTTTGGTGGTGCTGGAAGTTCCCCCTGTCTGACCCTGCAAGCAATGAGGGGATGTGGAGAGAAATGAACTAAAGATTTACTGTTGCTCCAGCAAGCCAAAGCTACAGTGAAAAATAATGCAGAAGGGGTAGCTGGAGCTGCCTGATAACTCATACAGATTCATGGGGAGACCAAAGCCAATGAATTTAAGCTCTTGGTTTGTGGGTGGTGAGGATCAGAGCCAGGACAGCATGCAATGTCATGCAATGTGGCAAGAGAAGGCAAGAAGAAAAAAAATATTAATCTGGAAGCTGTTTTTATTTCTGAAAATAGGCTGGGTTTGTTTTGTTTTGTTTTGTTTTGTTTTTAAGTAGAGTTTACGTCTTGTGAGTATCCAGGCAGGCTGAGAGAATAGGTTATGGTATCATGTCCCATCTGCCAGATCCAAATGCACAAATTCAGTTTGGATGGGTTAAGATAATTTCATAAGCCATGTTGCCATGTTGCTTTCTTCCCTGTGTGGCTCTGTATTTTGCCTGTGTTTTGGAAGCACAGTCTTCAATCACAAACACATGCACACAAAGACTGCAGAGATAAAAGCTGATTCATCTGAAAAAAGGGGAGAAAACAAACAGCTACCAGTCTTAAATTCGCTAGTCACTGAATTCCCCCCTCTCTTTCTGGGATGAAGGTCAAGTGAGAGATATCCTCCAGGCACAAGTGAAGGGGCAAAACCTAAAAAAGGCTGCCAAGATTCAAACGCACAGTGTCATCCTGACTATATACAGGTGCTCAGAGGATGCATGTCCCCCAGGTCTCCTCTGTTAAATTCTCTCAATTCCATCTTTTTTGTTGCACCCAGAGGCACAAAGTACCAACCCCAAAGGGAAGAGTTATGTTAAAGACTCCCTAGGGGACTTGAAGTGGATTAAAAATTTAAAGAGAGAAAGCTGAAAAGGTGAGTTGTGTGAACAAAGCCTGACTGATTTATTGACACTTGCTGCAGCACAACCATTGGGCTGACAAGGAGCAATCTCATAATTTTTATACTTAGGAAAGAAGAATGCTGTAAAGCATTTAAGCAGGGAGTCCAAGAAAGGCCATAGGTATTTTAATCCTGAACTTAGAGTTGAAGGAGAGAGCTTGATGTTTCAGAGGAGGATCCACAACAACCTCCCTGAGTAAGCAACAAGTAAATGAGCATGTTCATGAAGGAGCTGGCTACCAACCAGGGCATGAAATTCTCAACACCTCCCCTTGCCAAGGACTGCTGGGAATAATTACTGTCTAATGCCCAGGTCACTCCACCTACTCCAGGGATGACATCAGAATGAAAAAGACACTGGAATTTGCTTTCCCTATGCCCTTCTTGTGCCGTGAAGTCATTATGTCAAATGATGTGTCTCCGCTTCTGGCTTGACTGTGAAGATGACAGTAGCCACCACTCCACTCTATGCTGAGCCCAAGACTGTTTGCAGATCCTTTGAAAATTGGAGTGGAATAAGCCATGGAAGGGAGTCAGGTGGAAAGACATTTGGATTTTGCTTTCTCAGCCTGAAGCTGGTGCTAGGCTGCCCAACAGTGTCTATACTGAGACACTTCTAATCCTGCAGATGTGAGCACTACTAAAAAACAAAGTGTCTCAGTCACTGTAAGCTTCCTTCAGAGGTGCAGGAAAGGGTCATTTCCAGATGGCAACTCATCCAAATTATTTTGGACATCTCCTTTAGACACCTGTCTCTGAGTACAAAATTGCCATGTGAGATGTTTGATTTGTTTCTGAATAAGATTCATTGAATATCATTCCTGACAATGTTCTTAAGAACTGAAACTTGAGATGATTGGAAAAAGCATGACCAATTTTGATCTGCTGCATTTCGATGACAAGCGACTCTAGGGATATTATGCCACAAAACATCCTTGTAACCTAAGTACTTGGGACTTAAAAAAAAATTAAACATTCCAAAAAAAATATATTTTCATTTTTTTAAAAGGTTTTTATTCTTCATTAAAATCCAAGAAGGCATTAATGAAAACATGAAGGTGATTTTCTATATGTTTTTCCCCAGGAAATTAATCTACTTTCTAAATTTCCCATCACAGCATAGATTCTATTCTTATCTACATCCACCCAGATCTGTTGGTTCTTTACTACAGGCATAGCTGCAGACATAGTTTAGCCCTCAGATTTAGAGTTAAGTCAGAGTCAGGATCAAAGACATGGCCAAAATCTCCCCTCACACAAGCCTTCCCCTTCATAGGATAAATCATTTTCACTGCTTTGTGGGTTTTGCCAAGCCCTGAGCATTATTGTGCTGTGAGTTTTGTACTTTGAAATAGGTTACAGGATAAGAAATCATAAATATTCATTCTTCATCAGCATCCTCTGAACATCTTCCTCACTGCTGCTGTCTGGGGTCTGCCCATAATCACATGCCGTCAGGCTCCCTGCCCTTTGCCCTTCTTGCTCAATCAGGACAGGAAATAAGGGAAAATAATGAAGAAGGAACTTTTAAATGTTGATTTCTGTGCATGGGGCACACCATGTGGTATTGCTCTCAGAAAAAAAAAAGCTCTGATGGAGGCATTTTCAACTGATGAAATGTCATAGGTAAACTATGGAAAAGCGGTTGCTTGCTGTGGATTCCTAGACCAAAGAATATGCTGAAACACATCATCGCACACTGATGGGAAAAACGCAGAACGTACAATTGCTTTATATATAAATACCTCTCTCAGGAAGAATTTAAAGATGACTTGCTGATATAATGCATCAAGTAACCTTTAGCTATGTTTTGTACTCAAATATGGATGGAATAGTCTGAAGGACAAGGAGATGGTTTTTGAACGTACAGAGAAGACTCTCATTGATCTTCTAACCTGTTGGGGATGTATAGCTTATGCAAGCCCAGAGGAAGACGCTTTTGGAAGGGAGTTGAAAGCTCTTGGCTATGACGCAAGGCTTTTTAAACTGCTTTGCTGAAGTCATCCCTTCTTCTGTTTAGTTGGGGGTTAACAGTCCATCGGTCATGCTCAAAAGGAGGGCTGCAAAGCAAACATCTAATTTACAACACACAGCTCTGAAACGTTCCTTTGAAGTACTGCATAGGAAATGCAAGTCCCATGAAAGCAGTCCTTTCTGCTTTTAGAAAAGGTTTTGGTTGCTCTGGGCTTGACTGTTTAAAGGCATTTTGCCCAGCTGTGCCTTGAGTTAGTCTCTGCCTAACTTGCAGAGTAAGAGTTGGTCATTATTGAGTTGCCGTGGAGCTACAGAAAGAAAAGGAAAAATCATGAACTAACATAAAACTCAGAAATACCTAAAGTTTCTTTGAAATCAGAGAATTTGAGGGCATTTTTTCCTGCACTTTGAAATGTGACTTTTGCCTGTCACGGGCAGAAGAGAAACCTCTTCTGTGCAGAACTTCTAGATGGAATTGGCTTCAAAAGAGAAGAGTGCATAAAGCTACTTTTTCTTCCTCTTGATGTGCTGTGAGCTACCAGCAGATTGTCTTTGTCTTTTCTCAACTTTTGTAATTTCAGACTGAGCTTCAAGTCTTTCCTTTTTCTCTTTTGAGCTGTGAAAATGTCCCCTAACACTGTCTTTTCCAATGCAGTGCATACATGATTATAATCCTGACAAGTCACATTTAGTTCAAGTGCAAGAGTGCTCTCTCTGCCTCTGTCTCTCTGAACTCCTAATTTATTTCCCAGGATTCTTCTCATTTAAAACTGTATTTAAAAAACAAAACGAAAACCAGTTCCCAAATGTGAGGGCATTCTTGATTTGATTGCTGTGATTTCACGCCTGATACCAAAACAAGTATCTTCTAAGCTCACATTTTTTATGATTTGAAGTTTTACACATTCTTTTAAGGTCTCCAAATACAATTTACACACTAGCATACTCCATGGCTGCATGTCTCATGTCAATGAAATGTATGAAGTGTCCATTTCAGAGAAGTTATCCATTTCTAAAAACCTGTGATGAGTCACGATGGCTACTGTTCCTTTGAATAAATCAACACTTCAATAAATAGTAAAGCAGAAACAGAGAATCCACACGGCTGTTAAAGAAAGCACCAAGTAACGCACTTACTGCACAGATTATAACACTGTTACAAAAAATTGTGAAACCATGTAATTGTAAGAATGGTCCTTATGAGAGTAGTCTCCTTGGATTCAGTGTGATGATTCACATTAGAAGGAGTTTTCAGAAGAAGGCAGTTGCTAGAGTTCATAATTCACTAGATTCATAATTCCTGAGTATTCTGTCTGTTAGCTCTGCATGCAAAATCACATTGCAGATGCACTGTAAACTGACTATAGATACTAGGAAATAGAAAAACATATTTAATTAAGAGGATGACAGTATGTTACCCCTGTAAGTTGTCTTTTATTTGGTATGCTAAGAGAATGCATGAGATTTCTGAAGTTCTTAGCAGTGCTTCATATACAGTCCTCAATGGTCAGCTATAATTGTATGAACTCTAAATGAGAAATTGAATTTGCTGTATTATGTATATGTGGCCTCACAGTAAAAGTCAAGAACGTTGCAGGCCTCGTTGTTTATCTTGGCCATTGTACAATACCATTTTTGTCTTAGGAAGTCCTGGTGGATTGGGTAGGATCTCGATCTGCAGTGCTTTTCTGTTAAATCCTTGCTCTGAAGATAAGAGACATTCCCTGTATTTTTCATCTTTATTTTTTTTAATTACAATGTGTGCATGTTAATGAGGCCCTGCTGTTTGTGTCTTCCAGCCTGTCATCAAAAGCAAATGCCAGCAACAAGACTGCTCTGGAAAAGTTTCAAAAGTTAATGCTTTCATTTGGCCACAGCTTCTTACAAGCTTAGCGTCAGCAGCCTTCCCCACCTGTGGTCTGAACTCACTGTATTTTGACATTTAACATACAAGGCAGTTTCTGCCTCTAATTTTTAACCGGTAGGCATGGATGTGTATTAACCCAAATTTCTTTAAGGCTTTCTTTATGCTACTACAAGCATTGACACTTTCTCTACAGCACACCTAAGTAATTTGTCGTGCATTGCCTCAGGGCTACGTGTTCTCTAATTAGTATCCTATCTTGCGTCTCTCTCTCTCTCTAGCCTCAGGGACATGCACAGTTTCAGAGTAATACACTGCAGATTTTATCTTTTCACTACATCTAGAATCCTCTTTCTCCTCTAATAATAATAGTAAAGTGATGATTATGTTATTTATAAATTACAGACTATTTATAACTGATTACTTTACCAAGAGAATTACTATCACCCTCAAAACCCTTCAGAATAATTTTGGAGAAGGAAACAAACCTGTAATGTGTCTTCAAAAATGCATATTTCAGTTTATAGAAAAATGAAATGTGAAATTAATTGCTCTCAGTGCTGGGATGAATTTTTTTTTTAAAAAAAGATTGCACGTCAGAATCAGCAATCAATAAACTGTTCTAATCTTTAAGAAACATGTATTTTATATGTATGTAAGGACGTGTCAGATCACTGTAGTAGCGCACTAAAAATAAGCAAATGATGCTGTGCTTTCAGAGGGTTTGGGTTTTGAAAGTCTTAATCTAGATAGACTAAAGACGGGCATTGAAGTTCAAAGTCTATAGGAACGTTTGAGTGTAAAATATGTGTAATTTATACTTTTCAGATTTTACTTTCATATTGATCATCCTTAAACTTAACATTCCTTTCTTCTTTAAATAATTATTGCTCTGCTACTAGGAATATGATGGGGAAATGAAAGCAATCATTAGAAACAGACCATGTATATCCAGTCTCTGCATTACTATTATAATTAAAAATGAGACAGTACCGTAAAGAAGTTCCAGCACTGCTAAAGTACACACATGGTGGTACAACAGAGGAGTCCCCGTGTAGCAAAAATGAACGTAAGAAATCATAGTAAACTGGCTTCAATTTGAAAGGTTATCTTGGGAGTGCTTATTCTCTGCTCTTATACGCAGGTTTGGTGCATCAGTTCTCCTTTACTGCATTCTTCATTCCATTTTTGCTGTGTGAATATGTAATAAATCAATACTTATTTAAGAAAAAGACTCTGAATTTTTTGTCAGTGAAACTTCTGGTGCACATCAAATGAGTGTAGATGGTGTCAAAATCTTTGACTCTTGAAAGTCTTAGAGACAGGCAAGAAAACATTACCTGATACTTTTGAAATAAATCCTTCTGCCACTTGTTTTTATACTGGAGATCCCTATGTTGAAGGGAAATTGAGATTGCTCAGCATGAAAAATGGATGTGGCTGGGGAGCAGAAGTACAAAGGCTCCTGCTGGTTTTGTTTTTATTTTTATGCACCCTGGACAAAAAAGTTGAGATTCTTCTCAACAAGATACAGACAATGTATCTGTCCATGGCTAAGATAGTTATATAAAAAAAATTATATATAGACCTTATCTCCACTGTGAAAGAAAAAGACTACTCAAAAGTAGATGTCCTACTTAGGTCAGATGAATCACTTTAAAAGTGCCTCTCTCTATGCTGAATATAAAAAGAAGACAGGTGGTCAACTCATTGATGGTTCCTGATGTCTGATAAGTGTTTTATCTAAGGCACCAGAAGTTCAGTGAAGCCATGTGGGCTACTGGATATAGAGCACGTACAACATCAGGTTACACACTTGGAGGGAATATTGTGTCAATATAAACCACACAGGAAGCTCTTACAATTTTAGCAGCAGCTTATTTGCCTTTCATCATGTTTTTATTAAAAGAATATGAAGTGTTGACTTAGTCAGTCATTCTCTTGTCTCAGAGAGGAGTTCACCAACATAACCATAGGTGGCTTATATACATGTAAGGAAGCATAAATGTACTGGTAAACTGAACAGAACATGCAAGACCATGTGCTTTTCATCAGTGCAACCTTTCCACCAGTGCTACTATAGCAGGGTGATAGAGGCTTCCAAAAATTGTGGGAAAGACCAGAGCAGTAGAGGGGTCCAAAATGATTTAAGGGAGATTTCTCAGTTCCTGAGGTTTTATATCATCTTGTGTTATAAAAGGACATGAAAAGCTACAGGTGCATTATCAACATTACAAACACATGTTTCATACCTTTTGCAAATCAGATATCAAAGCAGCAGAACTCTGTGCTCAAAACGATTGTTCTGCCATGGCTGGCTTCTTTGCTGGCTGCTCTGTCCCATCACAGCACTCGCCCTATCCAGTCCCATACTGTGTACTTGCACCTTGTCTGTGGCAGGTTAATTGAAAATATGAAGTTGCATTTGTGGACAGCAGAGCATTCAGTGGCTTTGATCATACAAAAAAATGAATTCATTTTGTTAATACATGTTATTTTTAGGTAGTATGAGTTTTAGCAAGGCGTTTGACCCTAGTAACAAACTTGAGCAAAGTATGCATTCTCCAAATAAATTCAGCAAGTTTTTTTCCCTTCAGTACAGATCCCAGCAAGCCACCTTTTAATATCAGTGAAAGCTTTAACAAGTCACTTTTGTCAGTACAAACCTAGTAATAAAACTACCTTGCGGCAAAGAGCCATGACTGTATAAGGAATACTCTCAACTACCACCAGCACTGTTTTAGCTTCAAATGAGTCTGAAATTCATTAATGGCAAAGCAAATGTACAGTGTGTATAAAACACAATTTAAGGTGCATATTATACTCCAGGAAAGCTCTCACATTACAGGGCAGGACTTCTTTGTCTATGTTTCTGAGTAAGTCGCAATGTTTTTACAGCCTGATAAGCATCAGAAGTTATCTCTCTAATGACAACAGGGCTCGGGAGCTATTTGAAGTAGGATGTGTGCCCTGTTTTATAGTGGAACACTTTTGTAATGCATAAGGCCCAGAGGAATGGAGACATCTGCCCCAAATCCTAACTCATTAATGAATTCTTCTAATGAAGAACCAATGAATTGCAGTGAAGTACAAACCAGTTGTTTAGTTGGATGGAGCTACTGTGTGGTATTCCATGTGAAGAGATTACCTGAGGTACCTCAGTTAATATTATTTCCTGAGGTCTTTTTCTCTCCATGTTTTCATCTTGAAGACAAGCCCTATCTCTGAATATTAGGAGTACTTTTTAAAGCAGGTCCGTAGCTATTTCTCAAATTACAGATGAGAATATTATCATTAAGACTGGCTTGTTATATTTAAATAAGCCCTTATGTCAGTGTATACATTTTGTTTACAATGATTACCACCAGCTAATGAGGGAAATGCATCCTGTGTTCTTGGTAGATGTCACTGATTTGCATGCAATGCTGGGTTATTGTTAACTTTGAAACCACAGGCACAAATAACCCAAGTATTTCTTAATGGTAACTACTGTGGTTATTGTTCACTCCAGTTTACCTTAGACATGATTTGAAGTCTAGAATTTGTTTCAGTTTTGCTTCTCCCTTTGAGCACACCACAGTAAGTAATAGTGGAGGTTTTCAAGATGTGCATATTGCTTTCTTTCCAACCACAATTTTTGCTTTGCTGAGTTTCAGTGCTGAAACTCTGTTATGAAGACCAGACAGTTTAATTATTCAATTCCAAACTATCAAACTTTAATGACAAACTCTGCCATGTTTATTCCATTCTAGAAGAACTTTAGTTCCTCTCTTGAAAAGTTCAGGCCATTTTGGAATGGTGCAAAACTCCATCCATTTATTTATATTGTGCTTGGGCAATAAGTGCTAGGCTTGTCCTGACGACAATCTGATGTCCCATGAACTCCAGCTTGTCCTACTTCTGTTGGATCATTTCTGTGAAAAGTGCACACTACTTCCATGACAGGACTTAAATAAGGAAAGGAAGATTCTCCTTCTTACCCTATTTGTATTGAGTTTGTTCCTGAGGCTGCAAATAATGACGTGTATGAGCACATAAACTTAGAAGAAAACTCTGCCGAAAGTCCTTGAGGGTAGGAGAGAGCGAATTAACTACATTTGGCAGATGACCATCCCCTTGTAAAGGCATTACAGAAAGGCACTCAGATATCAGATCTTGTTCTATTTCTTTGTTTTAGATGAACATCGCTCCACCAGGCTGCGGAACGAGTCCTCTCAGCCCTCCATCTTGAGCCCAGACATTCTTAACGATGTTTAATGTCTTCAGATCAGGAGGCTATTCATAAACCTAATAGCAGCATGCTTATTTTTCTTTTATTTTCAATGTATCTCAGATTCCCTTTCAGACTACATAGTACTTCAGAATTATCTCTCTTGTTGCTTTCCTATGTTATGAAAGAAACACAGAATTAAAAGTGGACCCAGAACAATTCTGTTACTTAATTAAATGCAAATTGCAAGAGCTGTGTTTATACACTGCTTCCTTGGCTGCTTTTCTAGCTTCTGAAATACAGAAGACAAAATAAAATACCCCCAAAATACTTAAATGCTTACTACTTACAATATTTTGCAAAATCTTCAGTTAGTAAATTCTCTCAGGTGTTATTTGAGACTCTTCCCATATCACAAACTACAAGCTTGGTTCTGAATGCAGGCTAATCTACCTACTCTGTTGATTTTTTTTTATTAATAGCAGGTTAATGTTCAGAGTGGAAAAAGCATTGCTTGTCTTTAGGCACTCAAAGTTGGAACAAGGTTGAGGTAACCTGGGAGTAAAAGCAATTCTGCAATGAGGGAGCTGTAACAGAGGATTATAAAAGAAGGAAGGAGTTACTTACTGGCCTAGGGGAAGAAAACAAAAGCGGAAAGATGGCTAATGGAGGGGAGGAACGCTTCACGTTCTTGAAAAAGAGTGTGTTGTGGAGAAAAGGAAATATTCCAGACATGAAGCTGTAAAATATTCTGCCTCGGTTCTGCCCTCCTCTAGTATCCTTTGTCTCAGATAAAAACAGTCCATACAAGACACTTTCTTGCTGTATCTAGTTCTTGATATATTGTGTCGTTCATGTATTATTCATTCCATATATTCCTTAAAATGAATGTATATTTACATCAGGACTTTTAAGTGCTTATATGTCCTTTTACTTCAGCTACTTCACTTCCCAAGCCGTGGCAAGCCAGTATGTCTGGGAGGTGGCATTTTTGGAAGGGGGGTTTTTTGAGCAACAAGAGCACTGCACATGGTCAGTATGGTCTTGTGGTTTCCTGCTCCTATAAGAGGATGGGAAAATGCTGTCTTAGCTTTTATTTACTGGGCGAAAATTGTAGATACCAGGTCGCAGACAAACAAAAGACAGTACAACTTCATGCTGTATAACTGTGGAACGCCTTCCCACATGATGTTGTGCATAAAGCAATTAGACAAATTCATGGAGGGAAAACGCGGGGAGGGAACAGTTACAAATTTAACACTTCATCTCAGGAATTTCCTAAGTCACAAATCACTGGACAATGGCGAGATACTCTGAAGAGGAGTTAGTTACTTTATTTTTATTGTGTTCCTGTATTCCTCTCTTGACATCCACTATTGCCACTGGGGCGCTGATGTAGGGTGTGGGGCTGTACAGTACAGCTATTTTCATGTGCTGATGAGTGTAAGAGTACCGTCTTGCCTTTGGGTGAAGTCATAGCTTCTGCTGAATTGGGAACTCTGTGGGAAATGTCAGCAATCCTGACATTTTGAGAGAAGCATCAGCTTCAATGTCACAGGTCCCATTGCGCTCAGTGGGAATTAGAAGTCTTAGATTTCCTACAAACATTTTTTTTTGGATTTTGGAAGGAAAAATGCCCTTCAGCAATAACACTTGAAACATTTCCGTCTGTTCCCTGAAAAATAATATTTTCTATTCTTCATTTTAATTAGCTCTGTGTTGCTTCAGATCAGCTCCATAGCGAAGTAGGTATTTTTATTGTGCTAAGACAGCTGGTGGCCCAGCTAGTCTTGTATACTGCCTCTCGCTGCTCTGTGCTGCAGAGAAATTTGAAAGAATCACATCAGCAGTCAGTGACAGAGGGACATACTCTGGAAAGCATCTTCCTAGCTTCTCTTCTTTGTTAGAAACAGGACCATCCCTGAAACCAGAGGATTTGACCCCCCTTCAAGATATATTTAGGCATATTTTATAACTTCGTTATTGTAAGTCGTGCAGCTTTGTTAACTGCATATTCAGACTTTCAGATTTTTCAGATTTTACTAAGCGCTTAACTTTCTGTTGTTTTCCCTTTGCTTCTTGCTTCTCTTAATCTCTTCTGGAATGTTTACTTCCTTTGAATGGCAATATCTACTTTTTTTCATTCTTATTTGCCTCATCCCTCCTAGGAAAATGCTTGCATAAACAAAACAGAGACAGCTGATATTAGAAATTATGCTTAAGGGAAAATCTTCCAAATGAAGAAGTATACTACCAATTTAACCCCAAATTGTCCCCAAGTGAAGAAGCATAGGAACAATCTAAAGCAGACAATATTATTCGAGGAAAGGAATTTTCCAGCTTCTGTGTAATTATTATTTAAAACATAACTGAATTTACTTAATGCTTATAATAAAGGTTCTACATTGTTTAGATACTTTATGTGTTGAAGTGAAAACAAAAGTTTATTATTTCATTTTGTTATAAAATATTGCTAAGGCTAAAGAGCTTTATTTTTGCGCTACCTTGCTCTCTGCATTTATTAAACAGAGATCAATCTTCTGAACAGGCTTTCTGTCAGATATATTTTTCAATAGTGACGTCATTCCACACAATGTGTTACTCACATTAGAATTCATATATATTACCCATGCAAATGCTCATTGCAGAGGAAGGAAACTATATCATATTCCTTCTATTTTTCTTTCCTGAAAAAAAAGCCTAGGTGGAAAGGAACTAGAAAAGCTTATTCATTGGTCAATGTTGCTACCTTTAATAGTGTAAATGCCAGAGGGGCGTATCAGAGAGGTAATAAATTTATTCATAGTGCTGAAGCTTTTGAGAAAGCATAAAATGGAGGAAATTGAGCACAGAGCTTGATTTGTTCAGAAAAAGGATCAAAGTTAAACCTTATTAACTTAATAATACACTTGCTAAGAATGCGCTCAAGGAATAGAAAGAGCCAGGACTATATATATGAACATGGGATTCGATCTCTAAGATGACAAAGGTAAAGACAAAGGAAAAAGAAAAATATGTTCAGAATTCACCCAAAAGAAGAAACATTATAGATGAGTTTATGTGCGATGAAAGCATGTACTCAGAAGCACAGAAAAATGTCTCCTTTCTAAGGCAGAACTCACTCTTTCCATGCCTCAATGCCATCAACTATCCTAAACACAGATGCTGTTTTATTTTGCATATGAATAATATAATCTTCCAGTTGGGTGCTTATGTCTTAAAATCAAAACCTGAGTTAGCCTGTATGTTGACTGTGACTTAGAAATAGTTTTACTCCATGCATTACAATCATTGACTCTTCTAAACATAGCAAATATAGATTTTATTATGCAATGGAGTAACATTTCCTAGCTGGGTGCTTATGTCTTAAAACTGAAACCTGCATTTTCACATTTGAAAGTTGACAGCTGCAGAGGCTCTAGGAACTCTTAGACTCATACCCTTGATACTGAGGCTTTGCACTAAATACTAGTACTGACAAGCTTTCGTGTTTGTGCTCTATCTATAATGCTCTCAGCTCGGTCAGCTGCTGTAGCAAAGTGGCAGTAGCGGGCTGCTGCAAAGCTTCTTTAAAGCCACTGCAGATTCCTGGGGTGCAGGTGAGAGGGTGGCAGGAAAATACTCTGTGTGTGTGTGTGTGT
>VZSC01007213.1:216370-243767 GCA_013398225.1 Steatornis caripensis
CCAGAGTCTTTAGAAAATGGGTCTGGAAGAGAATTCAAATACTAACCAAACCATCCAACCTGCAAGGAGGATGACTACATGATTTCTGGAAGAGGTATGTCTAACTTGTCCTGAAGATCTTCCTTTGGGATTTAAATTCAGGTGACATGATAAGCATGAAAAAGGACATACAGATTCATCTAGCTTTCTGATAGTCTTCAGCAGTGACTGTTGTAATCTGTTTGTAGTTTTGTCTACATAGACAAAAAGTGAGCAGCAGCGCTTGCTCTACCTGAGCAATTTTTCCTTTGTGGTTTCAATTAGCAGTACTCTAACTGTAGCTCCTTCCCTTTCTTTTGCTATAGACAACAGTCAGATACATCTCACTTAAAGCTCCATTTTTCAAAATGTTAAGTCCAAAACCTATCCATACTAATCAGCAATACTTTTGTCCTGTATCAGTCATGGATGCTTTAATTTGAATAAGGACTACATGTGCACTGATGGCATAGAGGGAATAAAAACTTGTCTTGACCAAGACTGAGCAAGAAGTCAAGGACAGAGATAGTAACTGGACTCTGTGCCATGGTAGACTCTTACATGGTCACATGACTAACCAACTGAAATGTTCAATATTACTCATTTATTTGCTTGTCTCATTCACTGTAATGAACCCTCAGCATTAACTAACTTTTGATGCTGATATCGGACATTTCATCCTTTACCACATGTTGCCCTTCTCAAAGAAACTTTTGTCTCTTTTTCAAAGTTCAAGACTTGGATTTCTTGTGGGACCGCAGAGAATAATAGTTCCTGTCCCAAGCAGTAGCTGTTTGGCTTTTTATTTCTCCTCTTTGGTTTGTGGCTGCGTCCATCCCTGCTTTTGCCAGCTTCCTCTGCCCTACTCTGATCTCAAGTCATTAGACATGTGGAGTGTTACTAGGTGAGTGCTTCTAATTAGAATATCTTTGCAAATTGTTATTTATATGTATCTCCCTCACCTTGTCCTGTTGTACAAACAATCTTGGAAACTGACAACATATGCATAAAAAATTGCAAAGAAAATCTGAAGACTTCATTTCAAAGAGTTTGTCTGTTTGCCCCTTTGTGGCATTCAATCAGGCAATATCAGCAAATATTTCCTCCACTACTGTGCCATAAAACCTGCTTTGTACTTCTCACCCTGTAGGTCGAAAAGGACTGGAAATGTTTCAAAGGAATCAGGCAATTTCTAGGGAAAATATAACAACATATCTGAAGAAAAGTTATTAACTGATGTTCAGAAATACTTCCTCTCAGTCTCAGTGTTTCCACCAAAAAGTGCTTTTGTCAGGGTTTTGTACTTGTTATTTTTCAAGGATTAAAAAGATTTCTATTAGGATGTTTCACTCTGAGAATTTTCCTCACTAGGATGAGACCTTTGAGGTATTGCATTGAGATATTGATCAGACTCTTATTACTATTCCATGTTATTTTAATCATCTGAGGGAGAATTCATGCTGAAAGGAAAGATAAAATGAAAAATTAGTTTGGTCCAGTGATGAGTTCTGTGTGTTTTGCATTGAAATGGAAGCAGTCCCAGATCAGCTTCCAAAATGGTTCTGGTACCAGCATCAGACTGGTACCAGATTATTTACCAGCCATTTCATTGGACAGCACATTTCATGTCAACTACCTGCATTATAAAAGAAAATAAATATAAAATTCTTTAAAGATAATTATAAATATCAAATAGTAACAACAAAATATGGCAACTATTTAAAAAGGATTATCAGGGGCTCATGATCAGACAAACTCAAGGACACTCAAACTGTTGTTTTCACAACTGTGTTTTTCTGTTCCTCACTCTGAAATTTCACTAATTATCTGTTGTTTCATTTATTTTGTACAAGAGGTATAGCTACTCAGTAGTTCCAGTTAGACGTTCAGTTTTAAAAATTCCCAATGAATATAAAAAAAGTTTAAGCACTAAGTACATTGGAGGATTACTCCTGCAAATTCGATGCCAGCTGTGGTATACTTTCTCTTTGATATTCTGAAAACAACACAATTTATCATTTTTAGCAGCTTATTATATTAGAAGGTCTACATCTTTCATTAATCACTGTTAGAGCAAGACACTAATCATAAAAGCATCTGAGACAAATATAAGAAAAATGAAAATAAGCATCTCTGTGATAAAGATCTCAAAATGTCTTGGAATACAAATAAAAAAAAAACATAAGAAGAATCTGCATAATCTACAAGCATTACCCAGGCAGAGAACTCCAATCATTGTCACTTTAACATGATGAGTTCTAAAACAATTCAAGAGACTGCAGAATAGCTGGACATTTGAAAAACATGGTTCCAAGGTCTACAAATAATTGTGTTTATTTATATAAGTCCTTGCCAAGCAATTGAATAAAAAGATCATTACCTTCATTGGAAGGTAGAAGAAATATGAAATTCTCATTAACAGGAAAAATTACTATGTGTATTAGAGGAAAATCTGTTGATGGAACCATTGCCAGCTGGACTGTAAAAATTGAAACAGGGCTCTACTCTGGACACAGGCAGTAGAAATATTCTCAAGCAACCACCAGGCAGTGTTAGCCAATGTCAGAGATGGCACCTCCTTAAACCTGTCCTTATTTGTCACCACTGTTGTGAGCAGTCTGAAGCTCAGATTCATTTCATCTACATTTAAGCACTTAGCATTTAAACCAGCTTTGTAACCACAGAGACAGATAGTTCTGAAGCTATTTAGATACAAGACGTCTGATGTGGAGGTGTCTGTCACTCTCCGTAGGCTATAGATCATGCCTAACTCCTGGTCTCACTGGTACAATGGTTATCTTGGCTTTTGTTCTCTGAGTCTGATGCTGAAAAATTCTGCATAGTAAAATTGGGTGTAAGTCTATAAAATATGATACCGAGTACTGAGTTTTTCATTTATGTGGTTTGGGTTTTGTAGTAGAATGCTACAGCTTCTGTCTAATTATATCTTTATCAGATTTAGCTAAGTCAGTAGGTCAACTGCTACTCCAAGGTGATCAGTTCATACAACCAACCACGTTGTGTGTAAATAAAGGAACACAAAGCAATACATTTGGTTTCACACAAATATTTCAAATATGAAACGGCCTCTGATCACACAGAAGCAAAATGTTGTCTACCTGAATAGCCTTCCAGAGACTAATTTCTGAGTTTTGGCAATTTATTCTAATAATTTTCACTGTCTGCATAAGCCTAATTTTCATTCCTATTCCTGGTGTTCTTCCAGTATAACCCTCTTTCCTGGATCTCAAAACCTCTCTAGGTTCCTTAATTTCACAGTATTCAATGTGGCTTTGGATCATGCTCCTACTTTATTCTTCAGTGTGACTCATCTTCTTGCTTCTTTGCTTGGCTCCCAAGTTCACCTACTATCCAGACCTTGTACAAGAAGGATTTTTGGCTACTCTGGTTCTTCAGCGTGTCACATCTCAGCTTTGGTCCTACCCCAGCTCCAGCCTAGCCAGGACCATGACTGGGCACCACGGTTGTGCTCCACTTAAAATTCCATGGCATGCTAAAGATAGTTAACAGCTGTATAACTGACCTTGCACTGAAAGTTGTTGGGAGTTGTCATATTGAACTAACAGTTGCAGGAGCTGTTGTGCCTCAGAGGTTCCTAAATTCTGTCTTTCAGCTGAAATCATTACCTGGTTGTAACAGCTTGTATTGAAGTCTAATATGTCAGCGTGAATGAAACTTTAGTGTGCAAGAAGGCATTTTGAGCTGCATAGACACAACAAGAAACCAATGCAAGAGTAAGTAAATGTAAGTTAAGAAACTGTTGAAAGTCAATTAATAAGTATCTTTCTGTCATATTTTGAGCAACACAAATAAACTTGCCTTTATGGTTAAAAAGGATAAAAATGCTATTTTTAGCTAACTCATTTTTATATATATAGTTATTAGGCTCTGCCTTAAATAGCTCAATTCTAATAAAAGAAAAGTAAGCCCTGCCACCCCAAGCAGCAATATGTTCTTGTTCAGAAAAGCTTGGTCTGCAGTCTGGTATTCATAAAGTGGTGGATAAAAGAGCACCATTTACAATAATGGAAAAGTAAAATAATAACTTATTGGCTAAGGAGTTATTGTAGCTTCAGCCATCTAGCCACGTAGACAGGGATAGCAAGGGTCCAAATGGCAAGCTCCTCAGGATTTTCTGAAAACGCACATGTTATGTAGAAGATCCTACTATTAGCTTTATCCAGACATTCATCTGGACCTTTATCCAGGCTCACAAAACTTTCAGTTGATAAAATTGCTTGTACACTAATGATTCAGCCCTAAGATGCAATCTCAGCACACAGTGTAAGTAAAGAATAGCTGGGTTTGTGATGTGACTGGAAGAAGTCCAAAGAAAACTGCTGTTCCTCGGGATCCAGTGGCTGGCATTCAGTGTACTCTGAGTCTCTACTGAACAAATAATACCCCAGCGAGGAGTGGGTAAAGCTCCACTGCTGGAGAAAACCCTTTGTGAATACCTACCGAACTCTGGGACCTACAATGTGTAATAATTAAAAATCCTGTAACAGTCTTGGTAGCAGCAAAATGTTCATTTCCACATTCTCACTCTTTCACATCTTGTTTTTCTCAAAAGGTTGGATCAACTGCTCGCATGACTCTCGCTAGCTTGAGACGTTGCTGTTTTAGTGATCTGACATATTTTTAAGTGATTTTGTACCAGAAGGCTTTAATATAAGAACAAGTAAATTACTACGGGAGAAAAACAGAGTCCTTCCAAAGGAACTGGATCTCTGCTTGCATTTCAGTCAGGACGTTAACTCACTAAGTAACTAGCACTGTTACTGCTTTTTACCGTTGCACAGAAGTCAGTTACCTGCCCAGGCAAGCAGCTGGAAATTGGAGGGGCTGCTAACAACAGGGAAAGGAGCGACAAGAGTGTGTGTATGTGCATAGGGGGAGGTAGTTTTGCAGGGAGGAGAAGCTGAAAAGAGCTGAACTGCTCAGGGGGTGTAGACTGGGACTGGATGGGGAAGAGACCATAGCTGGAATGATGGGTGGGAGGGAAAAGAAGGAAGATGGCTGTACAGCTACAGGTTGAAAGGATGGCAGAAGAGGTCTCTGCTGGGAACGGGTCGGGAGGAGCCTGTGGTCACTGAAGAACATGGTTTCCTAGAGCCTGGAAAGGGACTTGTAGCTCCACATATTCTCCTGTGGCCTCTGTATGTTGTGGGGGTTTTTCTGGGGGTTTTTTTGGTTGGTTTTGATGTCATTGTTACTGTTTTGTTTTGTTTTGTTTTGTTTTGTTTTTAAAGGAAAATAGAAGAACATGCATACGTGTAAACACATGAAAAAATCTAAAATCATTGTAAAAGAGCATCAAGATTAAGTGCTCAGAATTTAGGAAATGTCTTTGGGTATGTCTGTACAATGATCCCTATATGCACATGCAGTATGATTACAGAGGGTTGGTAATTTTCCAGGATATAATTAATGAGATGATAGTGTCAGAAACTGCNATAGAAGAACACGCATACGTGTAAACACATGAAAAAATCTAAAATCATTGTAAAAGAGCATCAAGATTAAGTGCTCAGAATTTAGGAAATGTCTTTGGGTATGTCTGTACAATGATCCCTATATGCACATGCAGTATGATTACAGAGGGTTGGTAATTTTCCAGGATATAATTAATGAGATGATAGTGTCAGAAACTGCTGATCCTTCAAAATTGAAATGGTTTGTAGAGCCCTATCAGACTGAATGAAATTAAGTCAAAATGCAGTCAGAAAGGTTTCCTGCCATCTTTGTGGACAGGCTCATAGGAGTCTGGGATCAAACATCTAAAAAACCTGCAGCTGGCCAGCTCTGCATCTTCTGTCAGTGCCTACATGCTCAAGTCTTCTCATGTCTGTAATTTCCTAAATTCTGTCATTTCCTCATTTCTTGATGCCAGACTCAGTGGTCCCATGTCTCTTCTTCAGGGCACCCTGAGCCCCCACCCACAAAAGCTTTAGCTTGAATGGGCAGGTGTAAGAGTATCTCTGCTATGTACAGAAGAGTCTAACAGCTCCATCTTCCAGTGCTGAGGCTTCCAGGGGTTGCCTTGGGATCTTCTTGGGATTAACGTATTTCCAAATGTCTTTAATTAATAATAATCATTCATAATTAAATGTTTTTCTTGCCTCTTAGGTTTTCTTATTCATTGAAATTTTGAAAATTCAAATTACTTGAAATGAGCAGTTGTTTTGTTATTTTAAAGTCTGACACTCTTGACCAGCTTCAACTATGACTGATACAAGCATGGCCATTTTCTTTCTTTCATATGCTTGGGTTTCCAATCATTTTTTAATATATCTATCTCATATGCTTCAGAATCCAAGTGTAGAATAGATGTATTCTTCATGCTTTGCAAAATTTCATTAAAGAAGGCTACTCAGTATAAAATAGCAAACAGGTGATCAGACTACCTGAAATTTATGGCAAGGTTTCTACTATATAAATATAGATCAAATAGTGCTAGAAATCTGAATATTTTCAAGCAAAGAGCAAATGCAAGCACTAACTGGGCCTAGAACCAACATGCATTGTACAAAAAAGTCCCTGAAAAAAAGTTAGAGAAAAGGGTTTGGAATTTCCTTTTTCTCCTTTTTGTCACCTTCACTGTACTGTAGAAAACAAACAGGTGTTAAAGGTACAGCCCATAACTCAAAGGCTGATCTGGCTCTGATGGGATCGATTTACATCTGTGTATGTAGGTTCACTGTTAGGTACTATATCTTAGAAGGTAGATTGCCCTTGAAGGAATTTTCTACAGAGCAATGCAACGGAAACCAGATACATAAAAATACCTTTCCAACTAAAGGGCCTGGATGACTCACCAAAAGATTTCTTTTATTTTTTAACTTTTTTTCCCCCGACACTCTAAAAGGGTTGGCAAAAGAATGTTTCTTTAAATTTCCATAGGGAAAAATCACTCATATGAATATAAGAATATACAGCATCATTCAAGCAAGACAAAATTAGGACTGAAAGTTCCTTTCATTCTTCCATTAGGCTTAAATTTCAAATTTAGACAAGGTAAGGCAGAGAGTGAAGATATTAAATCACCAGAAAACAGTCTGGGATACTCAAGATAGAATCAAGCCTGCTCTTCGCTGGTGCTTTCATCCTTTAAGATTTTAAGAAACCCATGTTATGCTTTTGGCAACACAAATTACCAAGTTCCAAACTTTTGTCTCCAGTGGGATGCTGTTTAGCCATGTGCCTATAATAGATGGGCAGACTGTGTGTATAGATACCCAAGGTGTGGGCCTAAACCTCAGCATCTCATTTTCAGAGATGATGAAATCTACTACTGTAATTCGCTCCTTGTTTCAGCACTACTGAAGTTCAGCATCCTTCTGTCCAGTCATCTGTGTTCCAATTCATCTTTGTGGTATGTGGTGAGGTTGGTAATGGTATCTGCCAGTAAGCATCCAGCCATTCTCCTCTTGCCACTACTAGTTAGTTCTTGTATTTGTNAAAAATTAAATACTTCATCATGGTATTCCTGTTTATTAGCAGTTTTTAGAATATTACAATGAATTCTTTTCTTAATACACCCTTGCATGTGTGTACATATACTTACTGCAGCATACAAATGAGTTAACTGAACGCATCTTCTCTGGGTGTTTGAAGTCAAAACCCATCTCTGTGTATGATTAGTTGACGTTTTTCTCCTCTATACATTATTTTAGTCTTCATTTTCTCTGTTATATTTGCCTAGTTAGACTCAATTAGCCTAAATAATTTTGCGTTCTCTGTATGTCTTCCACCACTTTATTCATCCGCTCTTCCAGGTCAGCAGTAAATGTTGGTCATCATGATTCCTCCAAAAGCCACAGGGTATCTGCACTTTAACCTACTTCTCTTGCTTTCTCCTGACCTGTCATTCATTGATCTTTTTGTGTCACCTAGCATCTATAGCATCTTTCCTGCTACCTCTCAAGCAGCACGCTCATTAAACAATGTAGGCTACTGAACATGCAAAGTGGTCTGCAATGTATAACCTCAGAGACCATGACTTTCAGATTTGGTAGCAGCAGATTTCCAAGGCTCATATGTTTCTGACTTTAAGAGAGGATAAGGCGGGGATAAAGACAGTGCAAGGAGAGGCATTGCACAGCCCTCTACAAAAGAGAATGAATAAACAAATACACACACTGCCTCAGTTCCTGAGTGACATATAAAAAGATTTAGTGGTTCTCCTTAAGCCAAGCAGCTTCCAAGACTGTCAGGAGCTCATTAAAATCAAGGAACTGTGGCAGTGAGAAGTGATGGAGGTGAGCACAGCAAGGGGTAAAAGCCTGGAGAAATGAGCTCACAGGTGGGTGAAATATGGGCTACCAATAGGCCTCTGAGAGAGGGAGATGTGACCTTTGTAATAAACTCTTGTAGAAAAAAAGGAGAGGCAGGGTTGGTATAAATACATATATAAGATTTGACTTCAAAGAATATTTTGTCAGCACTAGATTTCAATATCTGCTTCAAGTGCTTAGAGCTTCTTTAGAAATGTATTTGTCACTATAAGGTTTGTTTTAAAATTCTGAATTTTTTTCTTACAAAGTGTTTGCACTTTCAATTAAGGAGGGAATTTAAATTGCTGACAATTAGCTTAATTGAAGTGAAAACACGAGAAGATCCTAAAAGGAGAGAATCTCCCTGGTGAGTCTTGTGAAACACTGCTGGGTTTAAAAGACAGGATTAGAAATGAGTATTCAAAACATCCAGGAAATGTGACTGTGAAGGGACCCTCTGTATCCCAGCAGGACAAAGTTCTGCACAGGTTACAGCTCGTGTTTTAAAGCACTGCAAATCTTTGAAACCCATTCAAAGCAGCCGCAGAGCAAATCAGGCTTATCAAATCTAAAGGAGAGTTCTTTGTCAGAAGGGAACAGTGAGTCTATCCCAGGAAGGCTGAAAGAGGACTCATACCTGTGATGGGAAGAATAGTGCTGAAAAACGCCAGATTTCTAAGTTTTGCAAACCTAAATATCATGGTATTTTTAGCTTTCCACTCATATTCTGCTTTAAAGGGAGGTGACGTTACAAAAAGCAGTCTAAGCAGTTGAACGGTCAAAGAATTTTTAAGCAGGGTTTCAGCTCATGTGACCAATAAGGAAATGTAAGCAGGAAATGGTTTGGAGTGAAAAGGAATCAAAATGGGTTCAGGAGGCACAGAAGGTGCTTGTCACATATGCAGTTATTGAACTGTAAAAGCTGTTGGCTTCCTCATTGCAGGTGTACAGCCAGCCATTGCAGAAGTGATTAAAATCAAACAGAAAATGAGGTATCTTAGAGCAGTTTATAAGTAAGAGCTGCATCACGGGCTAGGTGAGAAAGCACTGCCCTCATGTTGGTGACAGCTGATGACATCTGTACTGGGATGATAAAAAGGACTGGATTCAGAAATCTACCCACAAAGCATGGGCAGCAGAGGCTGAACTGCCATGATGAGGCAGCTATTTGTTTTCTTTTTCTCAGTATATTAATTATTTTCTCCACTGTTTGGGCTATAGAATACGGCTGTTGCTGAACTGAAATTCAGATTTTCAACACTTCCATTTTAGGGACTTCCTAGTGAGTTAGTAGAGCATGCATCTTTTCATTGTGTTTTCTCAGGTTGTTTCAGTCTTAGACTGACTTACAGGAAAAAAGCTCTTCCTCACTTCAGAGGAAAGACAAAGCAATTCTGAATTGTTGGCTTGATTTTTTTCTCTAAAAGCAGTTGATAATGCTATTCCAGCCAGGCTCGTCAGGAACTTGAATAGCAAGATATAAGTAGATTTTCTGCAGCTAACCTTTGGCAGAAAATGCAATGAATTTTGGGGGCCAACACTTAAAAGGTGAACTGGGCAGTCACTTGAGAATGCAGCAATTTATCGTCACCTTCCTTGGTTCATCTACTAAGATGAACCTTACTGAAATGAGTCAGGACCCTGACTGCTGTGGTATTGCAGATGAATTTAGCACATACAGCTACTACTACTGTAGTTTTACAATCCAAAATAAAATCTCTTTGGAGCTAAATGTTTCAACTAATTAAGCCTAATTGTGTCAGCCTGATGTGGCTGATTAGTATAATATGCACAATCGTAGGCAGAAGACTGTACAGGATCTCCAAGGCTTCAAAGTAATTGAGTATAAAGTATGAATGAGAGCAATTTCAGGCAGGGGAGACAATGCAAGTTAGTCTAACAAGAAGCTTAGGCAAGGCAGACTGAATCCATTATTTCCATAAGAGCTGGAGGCATGCTGGGTCTACATAGACCTGTATGCCCTGATTCTGAAATACAAAGAAGTCTTTTTTGTCTGGAACAGGAATTACCCAACATTGTCAAGCATACACTTAACGGGGAAGCAGTACCTGGCAAAAGATGAGAGTGGCAAGGACTATAACTTCTCCTGCTTGTTCATCACCTTGCTATTTGAACCATTAGGAAACAATATTATACAATTGGATTAGATTTGCTGAGATTGATGAGGTTTCTCTTTCTGCTCCACATGGTGCAGCTTGTACCTCAACAGTGTATCAGATGCAGGGCACCCAAAGGGGCTGTGGTACAGAGTAAGGCCCGTGTTTCAAATAGTTGCAAAATATTTTCTGGCTTTGAAAAAACGTAAGAATATGCTTCCTAAGGATAGATTTGTCAGATTTTAGTATTATTCCTGTAGCTGACAAAATAATCTATGTCTCCAGAACAGAGAAGGAATGAAAAAAACCCAACCCATGATCATCTCCAGCTCCCAAGTATGATGTAATTCAAGCTGATTAATACAAGCATTCTAGTTCTCTTCATAGGGGTTTGACATCTAGGCAAGCTGCCTTCTTGTTTTGTTGTTGGTTATACTATTTTGTTTTGTTTATTTTAATTTGATACCAAGGCTAATAGACAGATGGTCAAATGGCAATGCTAACAAGCTATTGCTCTGAAAAGTCAGTGAGAATTAATTTCAGAAGTTCTTTCTTTGGTTTGAATATACAAATACAGACTGTGCTGTTTGATATGCCTGGTGCAAGTGTCATGTGTGCCTGCATGAATGATTATATTTTGGAGTGATCTTCTCTAAACACAATCCTACAGGTGAACTCTTTACAAAATCTTTTTTCTTTTCTACAGAGATATAGTACAAAAAGCTCTGAGAACTGCCTCTCTAGAAAAATAATGATGTACAAAGACGCTTGTTTTGATCTCTGCATGACTCCATATATAATGTTCAGACTTTTCTAAAGGCTCTTGTGTTTAACCATTATGTCATCTTTTGTCCTCTACTATAAACTGTGCATCCCCTTTATTTCTCTTTCTCTGTCTTGTGGGCTCTGAAGACATGATAGCTTTCAGAAAAGAAGCAATACTAATGGAAAGCAATTGGAAGGACTATAATCTCCATCTGTATCTATCCCAATAACCTTCACTTGTACCACAGCATGCCCTAAAATTAATGTCACCTGTAATATATTTCTAAATGTTAGACTGGGAGAATATTTGTGTGTAGGGCACAGTGTGATCAATCTGGACCACCTCCATAAGGACTGGTATTTCTCAGCATGAGGAATTCTCTATTTCAGAGACAAGATGGACTAGCTAAACTTGCACAGGTTTGGCTTGTTCCATGAAAAATGTGAGTGGACAGCAATAGCAACCATGCTATATTTTCTGAAAAGGCTTCATGTACCATCCTTTACCTATGAAAAATTTTGTAAATGGTTTACTTTTCGGCTCAATTGTAGGAAAGAAGTACTGTCAACCAAACCCATGAAAAATGATAAATTGCATGAAAAAAATATGAAGGGATATTTGTTGCCAATGTATATGAAATATCACCTCAATTTAGCAATTGCTAACCTTTCTCAGAATCAGAGAAATAGGGAAAGATATCATGAAGGCTGCTTCAGATCTTAGCAAGCAAAATTTCATACCTTACCACATCTTATCATACCACTGAGGTTTAAAGGCAATGAAGGGAGTAGAAAAAAAGAAAGAATTATTCAAACTTTGATCTTTTCAGTTTTTCATTTTATTTTTTTATAACAAGGTCTGAGGGAAAAAAGTATTGAAGAGGATGAAGAGCTTCTTTTAGCTGCCTAATTTTTTAAGGAAATCTACTTATAAAATGTCATACCAAAGACTTGAAGCGTCACCTATTGCTATGTAACTGGGAGAGACTTCAATAACTGGAACTTGAAATGAGTTCACCCACACTTCCACCCTATTTTTCTTGTAGTATTTCACAACTCACACTGGAATTGTAATACATATGCTGAACATAACAACATGGACTTATTATGGACGTATTATTTAATGTGTTGAGACCGTACTTCAAGGAATGTCACTTAGATGCCTGCATGTCCAATTCCTTTATTTATTAGTTCTGTTAACTGCAGTATAGAAGTAATATATATTTTACTTACACCACTGAGAATGTGATGACTGTTCATACTCACATAATGTTCATCACTCAGTGGCAGTACACATACTACACAGTGTAACAGAAAACATTCACGTAAAACTTTCCAATTGTCTTTATACAGGGTTTATATGCTCAGGCTGGTTTCTGTTGCAAGAAAAATAACCCATGTAACTGTCAGTTCCTTCTAAACATAACCGTTAAAATAAATTTCACAGAGGCAGGTTGCTAGGGCCACCACTGGCCAAAGCTGAGCCCATTGGTGATGGTGATAACACCTCTGTGATAACATATTTAAGAAAGGACAAAAACCACTGTGCAACAACAGCTGTGTGAGAATATGTGAGAGAAACAACTCTGCAGATACCAAGGTCAGTGAAGAAAGGGGAGGACTTGCTCCAGGTGCCAGAGCAGGGCTTCTCCTGCAGCCCGTGGGGAAGATCATGGTAAGGCAGGCCATCCCCCTGCAGTCCATAGAGGTTCACGGTGGAGCAGATATCCACCTGCAGTCTGTGGAGGAACCCCACGCTAGAGCAGGTGGGTGCCCAAAGGAGGCTGTGACCCTGTAGGAAGCCCACGCTGGAGCAGGGTCCTGGCAGGACCTGTGGCCCCATAGAGAGAGGAGCTCACGCTGGAGGAGGTTTGCTGGCAGGACTTGTGACCCCATGGGGGACCCGCGCTGGACCAGTCTGCTCCTGAAGGGCTGCACCTGTGGAAGGAACCCACCCTGGACAAGTTCATGAAGAGCTGCAGCTGTGGGAAGGACCCATGCTGGAAAAGGTCATGAAGGACTATATCCCATGGGAGGGACTCCATGCTGGAACAGGGGAAGAGTGTCAGTGGAAAGGAGCAACCAAGTGAAAGCATTATGAACTGACTACAATCCCGATTCCCTGTCCTCCTGTGCCACTCAGGCCGGGAGGAGGTAAACGAGCTAGAGTGAATTTGAGCCCGTGAAGAAGGGAGAGGTGGGGGGAAGACGTTTTTGGGTTCATTTTATTTCTCATTATCCTACTCCCATTAATTGGCAATAAATTAAATTAATTTACCTAAATTGCATCCATTTTGCCCATGATGGTAATTGAGTGATCTCCCTGTCCTTATCTCTACCCACGGGCTTTTTGTTGTGTTTTTCTCTCCCTGTCCTGTTGAGCAGGGGGAGTGATAGAACAGCTCGGTGGGTACCTGGGACCAGCCAAGGTCAACCTAGCACAGCAGTTTAGGTGTTTTAGAACCCAGAACGCCGTCTTTGGTGTACTTAATGATGGGAGTAGCTCTACCCTGAGCAAAACTACTCTGAGCAAAACTTAGCACTATGGTAGCTGGAAATCTATGAATTGGTACAGAATGCACTGTACTGTCTCATTCTCATGAAGAGTTTGCTAGACATTTTACTATTGTAAAATAAGTGGAATTTAGAACATATTACCCAGTTATACTTCAGTGAAACTATCTGCTTCATTGCCTCCTGGATGAATACATTTTCGCTGTGGTAGTTTCCAGAAACCTGATTCTGACTAAGAGGCTATTGTATTACATTGTGTTATATAGGATGACATTTCCCAGTGAGAGGAGGTGACATTTAAAGATCCCAGTCCTGCTGAAATTTACACTTGTGCTTGTTTTTTAGACCACTTAAATGATACTAATTTCATAAAGTTAAAATGTGGAGAAGTCCCTGAGGACCGGAGTGTACTTCAGTAATTGCTGAATAAAAGTTCAAAAGGCACAACAGACAGTAGAGCAGTAGATTGCTGAGAGTGGTAAAGTAATTGTGGTGAACCTGACTAATCTGAGAGTTTTAGAAAGCCATGTACTGATGACTGCCACTACTGAGAGAGGGCCTGAGTGGTGGGGTGCTAAGCAGTTTTGTAACTGTTGCATGGCAGTACTTGAGAATCAGCGATTGCTGCAAAAGGTTCTAATGATGCAGGAGTCTGAAATTACCAAAATTGTTTGATGCTGCCGAGACTTTGGGAATGATATGGATTTTTATAGAAGACATCAACAAACCCTTTCTGCATGATCATTTTGTAATGGACTTTCCGTAATTTGAAAAAAGCTGCCACAGAAAAGTTTTTAAAGCTATTTTTTGAAATACTTGGTGTATACCGTTTACCCTATATCTCTGTCTGACTTCCTTGCCATTTAATCAGTCACATCAGACATGAGGAGGAGAGAGAAACTTTATCTACTAATATGTTTTGACAGTCTAAAATATGCCATTTTTCTTCATGTATGTAGGTGTTAACATCTCATGTCTGTTACCCTAGGATCTACTGAGCCCAGAAAGCAGAAGGATTTTCAAATTTGCAACGGTCTGAGATTAATCCTGATAGTTCATGAGATATTGGATGTGAAGTCTGTCATCCATCCAAGTGTTTCCTATTGCCTATGTTACATTGTCTGTTAGTAATCTGTAATTAAAGGAGTGCTTGAGAAGACTTGGGCAGCAGTTCCAGAAACACAGAGTGGCTGGAAAAGTGCCATCATGGTGCTTCTGTCCTCTCTGTCCTGGATTAAGAGATAGAAGCAAATGATTGAGTCTTCATTTCTTCCTGAGATTAATATCTTCTGAACCGTAAAATTGATGTAGCTACCAGCTCAATATATTAAACCAGCCATGGCTCTACTGTGACGTATGCCCAAGGCTAAACCCATCTTCCAGCCAATCCCAGGTTTAGCAAACACAAATGTGACTGTAAATCAGCTTCTTCCCGTTGTTTAGATGGAGGTGAGGATCTAGCTTCAAGTGTCTAGTGGTTATCTCAGGAAGTTACAACATTTGTCTGTGACCTGAATATATTCGAGATGGTCTTAGATCTAGAGGATATCCCAGCCAGATATGGCAGAGAGGCCATATTACCATGTCAAAGCTCTTGGAGGTCCACTTCATCTGTTCCAAACACTGTAGTTGTTCCAATGAGTGTGTTGAAACAACACTATACAGAACTGTCATTGCCGAACATGTGGACAGTAGGTATTTTGAAAAGCATAAAGCAGCTGAATATAGTTCCAGAATCAATAACTATTCCTTAACAGGTATTTTTACAACCAGTTCCAGGACCTCTACTGTTGAGCAGGTAAACATCAATCATCAGTTCTCTTTCATTTGATAGAAAGCTCTACATTATTATTAAACTGATGCTCCCTTGGGCTGCTCAGGTGAAATCCTAAACACTATTCAAAAGCGGGAGCTTTGTAATCATGAACAGAGTAATAATTTGATCTGTCTGATCATGCAGATGGAGGTTCAGATTTATTAGAAGATCAGTATTTATTAGAAGATCAGTGTGGGACACTTGATGGACGCATAAGGCATTCACGTGCCATTCCCATGGATTTAGTGTGTACATGAAAGCTAACATACCCGAAAGCAACAATATCTGAAACTTCAGGTATTCAGGTATGAGAATTCAGTGGCAAGCAAAAACACTGAAGTGGTGCTTTATTAATAATATTTCTGTTAATGTACTGTAGTTCTAGTGGCAAGTATATGAATCAAAAATCTTACTGGATATTTGTGTATGTAAGTGCAATTAATGAAAATTCAGCTTAAATAATTTGGAGGAAGACTGATAATATTCGGAATACAGCTAAACATGTAATGGTGGGAGAGGCTTTGAACAGCACAGAAAATGAGATGCTGTCTATGTTGTTAAAACGCAGGAAGTGAAAGCTGCAGTAGGTCAGTTTGGGTTCCACCTGTACTCCTACCAAGACTTTACAGCAGTGACAGGAATGTCAAGAACAATGTAAGGAAGAAGACACAATAAAAAACTTGAAACTGGATTGTGAAGGAAAATACTTACAGCCCTCTCCTTCCTATTTGTTCCAGGAATTGAGGGAGTTTCACTAAGAGATATTTACTAGTGTTGAAATCAGTATTCTGCTTAACTACAGCATTATATTATCCCTGTTTTATGTTACCCTCATCCATTGTTTGGTCTTTAGTTATGCATATTTTGCATATATTGAATAGAGAACTGGATCAGAACATCTGAGTCATTGAGTTCCCAGAAATTGCAGATAATTGCATGAGAACTTTAGTTCAGATTAGTGCCAGAAACATTCATTCCAATGTCACAGACTCTTCTCCGCATGCTATAAGACATACCTAGAAAACTATACTAAAATAAAGAATAATTTCTGGGATGTTAATGTCACTACAACTGTAAGTAAAAAAGTGAGCATGTGCTACTGCATTACCAAAAAGCGGGAACTGAGGGAGGTGAGAGAAATCCGCAAGGATTCTGAATGCAACGCAAATGTGTTTGTGAGGGGGAAAAAATAATTTAACTTATGTTAGTATTCGTTATATTGAATCATTCTTCACGGAACTGTCCTCCAGGAACATTTCCCTAAAGAGTCAGCAAGGCTTCATTTTCGAAAATGCTCTTTAATGTTTGTTATGTAGTGCTTATGTAGAAAGAATTATTGAGAAGAGAAATCTAAGGGAGTAACAGCCAAGCTTGTTCTCTGTCATGCTTCCTAAAGTCAACTATTGGTCCCTTAGTATCCAATATTTGTGTTAATTGGTGAGATTTCTGGAAGAAATAATTACTAATTAGCTGTTCTCTTCTTTCTAGGATATGTATCAGGATATAAAGGACACATATTTCATGCACTGTATTCTGACTTCATCTTTGTCAGCGTATGCTGACATTTTAACCTCCCAAATCCCCTGAAGGTTCTCGATATACAAAAAAGGTGACCATACAAGTAAAACACTGGCATTAAAAATTACTTGGTAGTTTATTTTAGGCACATCTACTTTTTGTTACTGTGAACTTACATATTGTCAGGAATGAAGGCTTCCATTATGCAGCAGATAATACAATACTAGCTGAAATCATGGGGAAAAGCTTGTGAAATTCGTGTTGGATTAACTTCTTATCAAAAGCAGTATATGAAGGATTTTGTTAGGTTGAGTAAGCATTCCTTCCGACCCAGTGATTACTCTTTATGACTCTTCTCTCAGCCAAGGACTAAAATGAGCTAAAAAAAGATTAAGCCTCAAATAGAAGTGGATCCAAACATCACAATTCTGAAGTAGATCAAAGGAAATACTGTTGACACATCACTTCCCAACCTGAGTGGATCAGAAATCATCTATATCTGAATCTCTATGCACTAAATATTGGAAGCCATTGCTTAATTCAGCACAGTTTAAAGACAAATATCTAAAAGCACTGGTGTGGACACTGTTCCCAGTAAGTATCCAGTGAATAAGTTTTGGTAAGGATGGTCTGCCTTCGGACTTACCAACAAGACATGGCACTTTTATACATCTTATATAAATCTTTTTAATATATCAGAACTTGCAAAGAACCAAAGTTTTAATTTGTTTTGTGCTACAATAAGCATCCTATATGCATGGCAGTTGCAATTCTTTCTGAAGCCTTTGCTGAGCTCTTGTTTGTGCTGTTTTTTACAGCTCTGTTAGGCCTTGTGAAGACATGATATAGGATGAACTATAGTAGTAGCATGAGTCAGCTGTAGTGATATATTTGAAGAAAAGATTTGTTGACAACCAGAACAAATGGCCACATTATTCTTGGCATTTTATATCAGCTCAACAGCATTTAGTTCCAAAGCCTTAGAAATTAGGCCAGGGCAAGTATATTGGTTGTCATGACCACCGTCTCGGGCAATGTTGGTTGTTCTCTGCCAGATATTGGTAAAGCAGCAGGAGACTATCTTATTATCATTAATTTTAATAGCTTTCCACATCTTAGCACACCTTATGCAGGGTTGCAGAGACAGGGGATTCTGTGTTGAGTTCAATCTTGCTCTTGTCAAAACCTGTGCAGGAAAATGAGGGTGGCTTTGGAGACTGACAATCAATTAAACATTAGATAGAACGTGCAGAAGTACAAAGAAAGGAGGAGGGAAGGACAGGAAAGGAGGAAACAATGGTTTAGCTTCCCAGCTAATGGTAGTTAGTGGGCACAACGGCAGGAGCTTGGCTTTAGACATGAATGAGTGGCTTATTAATATCTGAATGGTTAAATTTTGCTGCTTCTAGACTTGTGCAGAGAAAGAAGGGACAGAGAAGGACAGCGAAAAAAATACCAAAGGAATTGCTTGTTAAGGGGAAGGAGAAGTAAATTCCTATTTCATAGGTAAGCAAAGAGAGGGAGGGAGGGAGGGAGGGAGGGAGGGGTTTGAACCAATGCAGGAAGAGTGGTTTGGAGACAGATGACTAGAGACAAAGATCTTGAATTAATTCTGTGTCCTCCCTACCCATAAATACAAACATCTTCCTTGCAGAAAATGACATTTGTAAGCAGATTCTTCTCCTTTGTTTATTGTTAAATAAACTGCTAGTGCATGCTGAGATACCATGGTGATGTGACTTGCAATTGCGAGAGGAGATCATCTGCTTTTCTTTCTTTGATGGGTATTTTGAATTTAGAATTCTATTATTATTATTTTTCTTACTATATTTGTAATGATGCTTGCATTTTGGAAACTTTCCTAGGATGTCTCTCCTATCCCGATTGCTGTGCCTTTTTTTGTTTGATGCACTGTTCGTTTTACCTACTTTTCCTCCTTGGTACTTTTAAAGCTGAGGTAATCTTTAAAGTCAGGTAAATGCCTTGGGGCTAATCATTTGGGAGAAGTTCTCCTCTTGGTGGTGTTAGAATTGTCAGAAGTCGGTTTTTTTCGGAATTATTCTTACTTGAACAATGCTGTAAGTACAATAGATTTTACAACCTTATCCCTATGCTTAGAATGGTAACACACCTTTGCCTTTTCTCCAGATGAAATGCCTAACCTCTGAGCTGCCGTCATTCTCACTTGCTTTTCTAGCTGCAGTGGTTTTAAATTCCTGACTGGTAGTAGCCCAGTTTCAGCAGAAAATAGGTCATGTCCTACATGGATTCGAAACCCTTCAGACAAGGGGTTCACCTACTATGAGTTGAGAGCTCCAGCCAGTCGGCTCTTATGAGAAAGGTGAGCAGTACTGGTACTATGGACAGATTCTGTCTTGTAAAATAAAGGCATCAAACCATTATGTGTCTTGACATTCTGTGCCATACACACACATACCTTGAGGATTCGTGGGCTGTGGAGACCTGAGATCTAGGTACAGCAACATTTTAACCCCGTGCTTGGTGTCATCTTCTGACTAACAGTTGAGATTTTCATTTTCTACACTGGCTGAGATGGAGCTTATTTATGCAGCTGACAAGAGATGAGTTCAGAACTCCCAACGTATTTTTAGATGCTGCATTAGATTTGGGCACAGTTGGTCTCCTATATCTGGCTCTACAAGATTTTTGGAGAATATGGATGTTTGAGAAAGAAGTTTTAAGTGGCAAATTCTAGGTTTTTGAGGTTAAATGGGAGAATGTCCAGAAACAAAACAGCATACAGATGCAGAAACTTGTAATATGAAATTTTTTTAAAAAAGGAAATTAAATGATTCCCACTACAGAGCTTTTTCGTAGGTAACCTAATTAATCATAGACAATCAAAGGTTCCATTCTGCACTCACTAACCAGGCCTAGGCCCTAATTCATGCTTCCGAAGGGACTAAATAGGCACCTAATATCTTGCTTCCTACTGTTTCTGTATGTTTTTAGACCTTTTCTTTCATGAGAAGTCTCATAAGAATAGGAATTTCTCTTAAAACTTGAGATCTCTCTTATGCTCATCAGTCATGACCTTCTGTTGATGGATTCAGTTCGTATTTCTGCCTTTATATTTTGTCATGTGTAAAAACTATTAAAAAGGAACTAATGGAGAAGAGGGAATATTTAAATTTCATTTTAATGAAATGTACTGATTTTCCCATCTCTTCCCACTGCCAATGGCATCTATGCCCTCTTGTAACCTTAACTGACTCGTCTTCTGACAAGTACTCTCTGCTTTGCCAATCAGCTTCTTTTTAACTGTCTGTTTTTCAGATCTAATGGAATGTCAGCCTGTTGTGTAGAGATCATTAAATCTGTTTTCTTATGTTTCTTGTTTTTTCCCCCCCCCTATTTCTTTAACATGAAGAGAATTTTATAGAAGGCTCTGGCAAAAGTGTCAAAACGTCGACCAATTTATTTACTTGTTTATAAAAATTCAAATAAAAAGAGTACTTTATATACAGTAGCTTAAAATTATCTTAATGATAAAGAATGGTATGCAGACATCTCCCCCTCCCACCTTTCTTTCAAGACTCCGTAGTCTGTGGACTTGATTACCAAGGTGAATATTTGCCATCTTCTATGTCATCTTTTTCCCTTCTTTGATTTTATACAGTTTTTGCAGCTGTAAAATTTCTGTATCTTCTCTATCATAGGCATATTGAGGATTAGTATAGCACATTGTTGACTTTTTGCCTGCTCTCAAAAATTCTATTCTGCATTAATTTTTTTTTTCTGCACTAATGGTAATTTCTTAAGCGACTGTGAATATTAAGTCCTGTAAAAAGTCACCTTTGAGAACAGCTACAGGAATCTTTGTTTACTTCTTAAGTTGTTTTTTTTTTCTTCCTTAACTAGAGTGTATTTCTAGAACTCTGGACTCTTTAATAAAATTATATGTACAGAGGAAGACAAATTTAATTATCTTAACATGGACTGCTGTGGGCTCAACTTTGAAGCCTCTGGCATCTCAGCTCATGTTTACTCCAACATAAGCTGAGAGCACAAGCTGTCATCTAAGACCACAGCCCGACATCTCAGGCAGCTTAATACCTCTGCTGACTGTTCATGTTATTTGAGAGACATTTAAAACCTGATCTTGCATGTGCCAGGGAGTCAATAGGAAACTTTAATGAAACTCAAGTACCCAGAGATGTAGAAGTAAACATATATAGAAGGATATTCAGGATTAGAGTGTTGCAAGTGTGCAAGGGAAATTTTTGAGTGTATGTAAATTATGATTTGCATGCCCTTCTTGTCTGCTCTTTTCCCCATGATTTACTTAAAATGTTGTCTCTATAGCATACGAATGTGCAGGCTGAAAGTTCTCCAGGAAAGTGTAGTTTAGCTGAAATTGGAGTTCTCTGAAATCAAAATCCTACATTTTACTATATTTTATCAACAACCCTTATATATATCATGGGAAACTTATTCAGCAGGCTGGATTGATTGAAATGTGATGGTTTGTCATATTAAACCTAAATTATTCTTTTTGGGACAGGTGCCTGCCTTGTGAATGCTAGGATCTGTTTCTTGAAATATATTTTCCTGATTTATTTGATTGAGACACAGATTTGAAATTCATTTTATCACATCTAAGTTAAGTCGTCCTAACTCTGAAGCTCTTGGCTGCTCCAGGCCAAGGAAAGGATTGTGTCTCCCTTTTCTCTACTTTGACCTTCATTTCTGTCCTTGTTGAAAACAGAACATGTGTTTACCATAGAGAGTTTAGGTTTTGATGAACTGGCATTTCCCATTTGTCAGGAGTTTTCTGACAAGCACCACACGATATGCGTTTCTCACATAGCTGAACTCTTCATACAATTCGCTGGTGGCTTTGACTGCTACACAAGGAATGCAACATGACGTGGAGTTAAGTCTGGACTTAAGTCTTAGATTTTTTCCAGGGCACATTAGCATTCAGTTTCAGCCTGACTATGCTAGCTTTTGCATTTAAGTCATCAACACATCTAAAGTTCTTCCCATTGAAATTAAGTGTTTTTCGGCTCAGGTAATGTTTAGTCACCGCAAGCCTTTATTCCTTCTTTCTCTCTCTTATGGTAATGATATAAATATAAATGAATGCAGTGCCTCCTGATGACTTTGCAAGAGATCTCTATTTTATTTTGCTGTTTATGTTGTCCTAAAAAAACAGTCGTGGTTTTTTGGTTTTTTTTTTATTTTTTTTTTTTTTTAAGAAATAAATCCATACAATGAAAAGGGAATTCATTAACAACTTAGGGTTATTTTTATTGAGGAATTTGTCCCATACTTGCTTTTTGACTATATAAAACAGTTAGATACTGAGACAGTGCAAATCAAGTTTATAAGAGAGCATAAACAGTAATGGAGCTTTAACTTAATTCTAATTCTTATTGTGCTTGTACATCTGAACACAGCAACTTCAAGCAAGCTTGTACATATGCCTTTTTACCTATAATGCAAGGGTATGTAATAGTGATTTGTTTTGGACCCCACGCTCCTTTCCCCCCCAAAGTTTCTAAGAAAGAAAAGGATGCAATGGAGAGCAGCAGAATTCTTAGATGCTACAAATCACCCCTCTATATCAGAGACATTCTGATTACGCAAATCTTTTTATTCCACAATTTTTTAGTCTACAGCAGGTTAAACAATAGAGGATTATTTCTCTCTTCTTCACCTAAAGGCCTGTTACACTTCCTTTTTCATTGCTCTCTGAAGCAAAAGGGAAAATATTTTTCTTTTTTTCTCCTATTGAAATGTGTTTCCTGTTCTGAACTTTGATTTCTGAGGATAAATGATAAATGAAGAAATCACTGCCAAGTTCTTCAGAAATAGATTAAGGTGCATGTAAAGGACTTTTAAAAGTCAGGTTCCCTCTATATAGATACTGCCATACCTACTAAAAGCCTGTCTCTTCAAATTAGAGAAGGCTGAACACAGTTGCTTAGGAGCTACTGTGAAATGCAAAGGTACAATTTATGTTGCGAAAAGGGACTGTGCTGATCTGAGGTAAAGAGAATTCCAAGTGGCTGAGCAGGCAACTGATCTAGTGCCATGACAGATGACTTTGAGTTCTTTGTGCCTTACATTAAGCAAAACTCGTTACTAACAGAAAATAATTGTAGCAACCAGGAGAGAGATAATTTCAAACTATGCAAGAAGAGAGCAAAGGGAGACGTTGGAACAGAAAGTTCATTGAACTGATTGACTACAGACAATATTTTGCAATCATCCCTTTTCAAAGAATGTGTCTTCGTGGATGCAGCAACCATGACCCACATGGTGGGAGGCTTGTAGAATTCATTGCCAACAATTCTCACTCCTGAACAGGAATCTCAAAACATCCCCAAGGTTTCGAGACCTGGCTAGAGAAACAGCACAAGATAAACAGGCAAGTCTGTGTACACTGCCACCAGTGCTTACAGGCATAAATTAAAATTTCATTGTGAGTTACCAATAGGTATTTATTTTTTTTTTTTAATTTGGAATGCATTTGGCATTTCTCCAAGTCTGAAGATGATAAGATTTGTCCTTCTCCCTTTCATTATTAAATTAACAACATACTCACGCCAGTCTGTTTCTCAGACTCCTACATAGTGCTGAAGTATTTGAGGTACAGCTCTGTAAGGTAATCATGTACTTGTTTTTTTAAATGTTCCACTGCAAGTAGAGACTTTAGTCCAATGGGAATCTGACCTTCCAATGTAAAAGGTGAATTTATTGAGCTTAATTGGGAGTGACACGTGCTTAATCCTCTGAAAATCCTTACGATATCAATGCCCAAGAGAGGCCAAAAAAAGGAGAAAGAATATTTCTTAAAGCATCATTTGTACTTCCATCACTAGCCTGGCCTGTAGTTGCTTTTCTGAGCTGGTTATTTAGTGTAATTCATTAAAGCAACTCTGAGTGTTGTTTGCTAAGAAACTGTCTCGGTGGAGCAGCTCTCCAGAAAACAAGAAATTCATTGTTAGAAGCAGAAATGAACTGAACAAGGAAGGAGGAAGCCTAAGAGAACTGAATCTTCTTCCCCATTTACACAGCCTGATGTGGAGCATGTTTTGTCTGATGAGAAGAGGGAAGAGAAGCTCCTGTTGAAGTGTCTTTTTCCCTCTTTTCCCCTATCAATCAGCATCGTGATTGTAACCATCTCCTGCAGGGGGATGGATAATGACAACTCCTGATACCCCGATATCCCCCTGACACCACACTAGTTGAATTAGCAAGAGTTATGCATCATTCAACACGAAATATGAGCTGTCAGAATATAGGCACTCCAACATAGTGGTTGTTTCAGATGTTCTTGTCACAGGCTTAGAGAACGTACCACACTCTGAATCCTGGTTTAGTCTGAGCATCTCTGTGGTCTGAGAAGAAAAGCACAAAATGCTTGTATTTCATATTCACAGTTATACCCTGCAGCGATTTTGAAGGTGATCATAAGGTAGACAGTTCAGAACCATTTAAAAACATAAGTCATACCCTATGAAATAATTCAATTAAGCTTTAATAATAATATAAGGACCTTCAAGTTTTTATGATTTATACACCACAGATAGCTGGCATGTATGAAAACCCGTCTTAGAGTATGTATATTCTCAGCTGTGCAGTCTGGTTGAGAACTGCTTAAAGGAAGGCTGGGAAGTAATCGACGTACTTGTAAGAATAAGTGCTACTCAGAGAGAGAGCTGTTGAGCTGAGCCTTTTGGGAGGCAGATGTCACAGACTGAAAGCTGATGATGCTCTGAGCATTATTTTCTTTGTTGAGGTTACAGGGCAAATACTCCATATATTTCCCAGGAAACATGCTACCCATGGTGACTGATTCCTGGATTCAGCTGATCCAGCTGCCTAGTCACTGTCACCATGCTGAAACGCAAACATACTGAGCACAGAAATGTTCCCAGCATGTAGGAAGCACTGTAATGAAACAGAGAAAAATTAGTCATACACGTTCTGTATTCCACTTACCTTACTGAAAAAAAAAAAAACCCAAACCAAAAATCCCCAAGATCCCAGTGCCTATGCTTTCCTGTGCGTTCTGCTTGAAGCAGAAATGAAACTGCAACCTGAGGATGACAAATCTACTTTTCAAGCTAATGTTCTACTGATACTTGATAGTTAGATGTTGGAGAAAAGCTACCTATCTCCAATATTCAAATGTCTGCAATATTTGAATGTCTAAGCATCTGTATATAATGTGCAAAATTTCTGTTCTGCTCTTGAGACAAAAAGCTCCACGTTGCCATATTGCAGCTGTAGGCTTCAACCTGATATTAAAAGCAGCCTGCAAGTTTTCTCCACACATGGACCTAGATCAGCCAGCTCTGGGCAGGTCTTACTGTCAGGTTTCCATTGCATTCAGAAACCAGCCTGGGGGTTTTTAGGTTAAGGCTGAAGATTCAACAATGCATCTGGGTACTTAAAACTTTGGCTTAAAGTGTAAACTAAAGTTTTGTTAGGTATGCAAAAATAACTATAAGATTCTGTTTTATATAGGAGCCTCTCATGAACAAAACCAGGTCACCGTAAGTAAGCAACTCAAACCTAAACTGAAGCTACCTCTGCTACATTACTTCAATTTTCACTGCAGCCAAATACAATGTCTTTTAAAAACCTTTCTTTAAGTAAGAAAAACTCAAGAAGTAAAAACGAATTTGGAAATGTTTTCCATTACAGGAGAATTAAAAATAAATAATACATATGTAAAGCAAGAAAAAGGGTTAAACTAAAATAGAAAAGATTTGGAACAAAGGATGATAGTCAAGATGATCCTTTCTGACACTTCCTGAATCCTGCATCCAGCATGATGCACACCAGTCCCAGACTAACTCTATGTAGCCTTGATTTTCACAGTAATATCTCAATATATTATATGTGTCCAGATGACTTGGGGACACAAATGACTTACTTATGTTATGTGCAAGAGTATTGGAAACAAATTACTCACAGTTGTATGCAACTGACCCTTGCTGGGTGAAGAATGCATTGAGAGCAGCCCTGAGGAAAAGGACTTGGGGTTGTTGGTTGATAAGAAGCTCAACATGAGTCAGCAATTTGTGCTTGCCACCCATAAGGCCAATCGTCACCCAGGCTGCATGAAAAGAAGCATAACTAGCAGGTCAATGGAGGTGATTCTCCCCCTCTACTCCACTCTTGTGAGACTCCACTTAGAGTACTGCGTCCAGCTCTGGAGTCTTCGACATAAGAAGGACATGGACCTATTGGAGCGAGTCCAGAGGAGGGCCACAAAGATGATCAGGGGGCTAGAGCACCTCTCCTATGAAGACAGGCTGAGAGAGTTGAGGTTGTTCAGCCTGGAGAGGAGAAGGCTCCGAGGAGACCTTGTAGCAGCCTTCCAGTACCTGAAGGGGGCCTATAGGAGAGCTGGAGAGGGACTTTTTACAAGGGTGTGAGGTGAGAGGAAAAGGAGTAACGGTTTTAGACTGAAAGAGGGTAGATTTAGATTAGATATTAGGAAGAAAGTCTTTACTATGAGGGTGGTGAGACACTGGAACAGGTTGCCCAGAGAAGTTGTGGACATCACTTCCCTGGAAGTATTCAAGGCCAGGTCAGATGGGTCTTTGAGAAACCTGCTCTAGTGGGAGGTTCCCTGCCTGTGGCAGGGGGTGTTGGAACTAGATGATCTTAATTTACCTTCCAACCTAAACCATTCTATGATTCTATGATTCACAGGCTGTCGTCAAGCAATTTGGTATAATCTAGGATACTGAAATTTTACATGTGTAAAAAGGCTTTCAAGTGACAAGTATAGGACACCAAAACTTAGCTGTCTAAATGTATGTATTTGGTGATGTTTTCAAGTAATTGGATAATGAGAATTCATATACTCAGATTGCTTGTGAATAGCATGCAAGACATACAGGAAGACTGTGTTCATCTTAAGAGGCATCTGGAGGCCAACTGAGGGTCTTTAATGCGTATGTTTAGGAACCTAAATGCCAACAATATTTTCAGTCAGAACCCTCTCCATGACTTTTAGCTACATGTAGATTTATTGCAGAAATCCATTTCCAGACAGTCTTTTTATACTAAGTTTTCTTTTCTTGTAGCACCGTAGAGTAACCACACGTACATCTAGAGCGAAAAGGATGGTTCCATATATTTTAATCACATCATACTTACTGGATTATGTTTAGCCAGAAAGTGAAGAAGTTTTTTTCAGTTTGACAAAGTAAAATACTTTCATGGTTATGTGATTTGTTTTAATATTCTTCTCACATCTTCTCTCCTTCTTAAGATATTAAAATTAAACTGGGAAGTATGAAGCCTCAGAGTTTAATTTTATTAGGTTTAGTTGTTCCCCCCCCCCCTTTTTAGTTACATCT
>VZSC01007213.1:243941-276709 GCA_013398225.1 Steatornis caripensis
CCCCCCCCCCCTTTTTAGTTACATCTAACTTCTTTGACAATTTCTATGAATTGTCTGTAATGTTTACAGTTCAGCATTAGTGTGGCAAATAATTAAGGAAAAGAAACAGAAGTAATACAAATGGTAATGAAAATGCAGATCCTCCATGCTTGGGCTGCTGTATTCCATTAAGCTGCTGGGGAAGACATGTCTTGTGATTTGTGGATGGAGCCAATAGCTTAATATTAATTGAATCAAGAACTTACATCTTATGGGAAGACACACACAAGAAAGTGATTTCTTCATTCTGGAAAAAAAAAATGATGAATTTGTCTAGAGTAGGCTCAAAAAGAATACATGAAAACCATCATTAGGAATAAAAACTCCAGAACTCTGTCCTGAGGAACAGGAAACTCCAGCAAGCTCCTTATGACAGGCCAGTTAGAGAATAAACACTTCATGAATAATGATACCAAAATCCAGTGCTCAGATCTCACAGTTTTATGAAGGAAATTAATGCTACAGTCCACACGTTGAGGAAGAGAAAACACAGAACCAGCTGACATGAGAAGAAGAGGAGGAAGGTCTCTGGCGAGTATGCGCATTGTGTCAGGTCACCAGGCAACAGGGGGGTTAGCTAATCTGTTGTAAAATAGATGCTGTTTCCAACAGCTACCGGGTCCAGCATGTATAAGAAAAGGCGGGTCTGCCCATGCTGTGTTAACAGGGGATGGAAAAAGAATTATTCCTTGCTTTTTGTCTACAATACCATTTCTACTCCATTTTCCGCAGCACAGAAATTAAAGACAAGAATTGGACTTAATCTCTTCATTTCAAATGATGCACAGACTAATATGCAGACTTTGGTCTGCTGTGATGAATTTCATTCATGTTAGAGTATTATTCAGCTGGTTTAAATAGTAAAAATTTACCCGATGAAACAATATTTCTTCCTTGCAATTTAATTAGTTAAGACTATCCTTATAGTGTCTGAGATAAAGAAAAGCTCAGAAAAAGAGTATAAAACGCAGCACAATTCCTATAAAATCCTAAATGGTATAAAACCCTACAGGGTAGGAGTGTGTCAACAAAAAGAAAAAACTCAGCAAAATTGAGCTTCATGGTTTTCTGCAGTCTAATGAGGGTTACAGGATGCAAAGACTTACTTAATTATGTGTTTGACTAAATATTTAACAAGTGGACTTGTTATAAAAATTATTAATGAATCCCTATTAATCAATTCTATGTCACAATATTTTCCTTTGGTAGGACAGAATGTTCAAGTCTCAAAGAAAAAAGCCAAAAATCATCCTTTTTTTTCCCTGTTATGATTGCTCCACCCCTTTCCATATAGCCATCGTCCTGCAAGTATTTGAATACTTTCCAAAGATTTGCATCTTCCACAAAAGCCATGATAGCAAACCAGGAGGCTCACTATTAAAACGAATTTCTCATCTGATTTTATGCTATATAATACATATATATGTGATTATATTATGACAATATGTGTGTATTATTGTTTTTTATCTTATACATAATTGAATAGCATACCAACACTTAGCAACAAAAGAGCAACCCGTTCAGGAAAATAAGAACTAATTATTAGATAATCTAGTCCACAAATGCATCTTACATGGAGCACATCCTCACAAATACTTCCAGCAAAGCAAAAAACCTCCAGTTTCTTGAAATCTAAGAAAAGCATTAATTCTCATCTTTTGAAATATAAACTGGTCCAGAATGAATAAGTGGAAGCTGAATGAAACTCTCTCTGGATATCAATTTCTGAGAATGACTATATTGCAGTCTTATGACAGTGGTTAAAGAAATGATATAAATAACTTTCCATAAAAATGTTTATGTTCACATTCCGTCACTGTAAAACTGCAGGTTTCACAACAGAAAAAATGCCAAGAACTTGTTTTGAATTTTAAAATTTAAAGTCACCTCCTGTTCGGAATAAATTATGTTTTCCTTTTTAAAATACATAAGTGTCACGTGGGGAGGGAACCTGCTCTTGGACAACTGTTTTGGAAAACACATTTTTACTGTTCAGACACCATTGCCTCTTTCCTTTATATATTTATTGAAATGCTGAACTTCTGAATTGTTCAGTCTTCACTGAAAACATTTTATTATCTTTATTATTTTAGATACTACTGATTTTATTACTATCTAATCTTTCAGTGATCTTGTGACAGGTTTACTCACAAGGATTGGTTCATGTTTTTAAAAAGAGTATAGATTGCCAGATAAAAAATCCAATGTAAATATATTTAATTATTTTTAGGAAATGCTTTGTTCCCCTGGGGGTGGAGGTACAATTCCAGTTCAACCCAAAGTGTTATATTTTAAAGACAGCTTATTTACTTTGCACCTGTTCGATTCTGTATACAGACAACAGTAGTTGATATAGAATTAGAACTTGATATAGAAGTTGATAGAGATATAGAAATATATGAAGTTGATATAGATATAGAACTGCAGTAGCCAGTGGCGTTACCTGATTTTTTGATAACAAAGAAACGCTTGTCATTTTATTTTGTATATAAATATGTGTAGTGCCCGCTTAAATGAACTAATTGCAGGATTCTATGTTGATCCATGTATGCAGATGATAAGGTTTTTTGAGAGGCCTAACTGTACATTTGTACAAGGGGATCACTTTTTTAGGCTCGCTTGCATGGACATGACCTTGCACTTCCATTTATAGGTGGAAATCAGGTTAATGTCTACCTGATTTCAGAAATGTATCAAAGCAATGTATCTATTGTTACAGAAACATAGGGTGATGAAAAAATATGAATGGAACTTTTGATGGGACCTTGCTTGTTCTTTAATTATGATGTCTCTTGCTCTTTGGAAAATAACTTATAGTCTGCTTGGGACTGCAAGCCAGAAAAAAATGCATTACCTCTTATTTGGTACATTCATTAGAGTTTTGCAAATGAGTATCAGGTTCACAACTGAACAGAAATTGAAGTTGTCAGAGCAATGCACTTCGGAATTGGTTATGGAAAGTAAGACAATTTTATCTTTAATGAATACTATGCGATCATTGGCTTTGTTGCTCACGTGAGACAGAGAAATCACCTTTAGTAGATTACACAGCTAAACCAATTTACATAATAACATCATATGCATTAAAAATACATTGCCCTTGTGGAGGCAGGGTTCAACAGTTGGAGAGATAAAAGTAACAGCTACAAACCAGCATTTCCCAGCTGCACAGATCAGTAGGGATCACAGAATTCCCTTGGACGTCAGCTTTAGTAGATTTCAGCACTAAGCCAGTTTCCTGAAGCACATTGTGCACTTTGAAAGAGTTTGCTTTTTGAATCATACATGACTCTCTCAGGAGGAGAGTTAAAATATATTTAATTCTATTAAAACTTTTCCTACTAACTCAGATCACAAGGGATCATGTAATCCTATGAAATTGGTCATTATGGAGGAAACTTGATCAGTAAACTAATATTCCTAAATAGGCTGGTACATTTCAGGCATACATATGCATTATATTAATATTTCTTCTCAGTAGTCAGTTGTGACTTGTTTCCAGTGTTTCAGTTATCAGAAAGGAAACTACCACAGCCTTGTATTAGAAAATTTGAAAACATGTCTTTGTTGATTTAACACCTTTCTCAAAGAAAGGTATTCTTCATTTGTGGATCATTGCTTTGCCTGTACCAGGAGGAGCAAGTCCTGGAGCAGATCAAGGATCAGATTAATGAAATTATGCGGAATTCTTTACATTTTTCTCTACAACATTTAAAAATTATGTGATTTAGTTCCTCTAAGAACACCCAAGACAGATTTCAAAATGATCAGCCCGGTTGCCAGCAGAGGTGCTAGGGAGCAATCACATACAGGGATTTCTTAAGCCATTCACTACGACACTGAGGAATGGGTAGTGCAAATAACCTGTTTTACTACTGTGTTTAGTCAACAAATTCTTAAGAGGACTTATAAGCATCTATGGCACTGAGGAATGGGTTGTGTAAATAACCTGTTTTACTACATTATTTAGTCAAAAAATTGTTAAAAGGACTTATAAGCATCCCACCCCAATCTAACTCATGAGTAGACTTCAGTAGCCCATGCAACATTTTTACATAGATCCTTATAATGAAAAATTGTGAGTTAGGCTAGAATAAGAAATAAGGGTCTTCAGGATTGGGTCTGTGTTACGTATCCCCCAAGAAGCTGAGCAGGAAAGAATTTAGAAAGCTTGATAAGAATTCCTGACAGATATGGGCTAATAAAAATGTGTTGCTTGGAGCTTATTTTTACCCATACATTGTTACCATACATTGTTAATAATGAGATTGTTGTGTAATATAGGCAGACTGAGAATAGACTCATCATGGTCCAGGCTGTTTCACTGAGACAACAAGTGACCCTCTCACCCAGGGGGCATACGAAAATGTTCCATAATTTCTCAGGCTCTTCTGAAATAAATCTTGTACATCCAGCAATAGATTTAAATAACTTTCTTCTGTACAGCCCTTGGTTTGCTTTTGCCAGTCTTGATGCTTGGGACCCTTCATTATTAAAGACCTGACTTGTTCTGGCTGAGCCACACTGAGGGTCTTATCATTTTCCCATTTTTGTTACTGTCCCCTCTATGCGGTCCCCATCTCTCTGGTATTTTTGTACACATTTACCTTAAACCAATTCATCAGGCTGTTAACATGAGCAGCTAAGGCACAAACATACATTCTCATCTGCCCTGGGAGTGGTGAGCCCTGGCACAAGGATACCATAGAAGTTAATGAGCAAGTTTCTCATTCAGGGAAGAATCAATTAAAAAAACTCTCATCAGAGGTACAACAATGTTATGGGCACTGGCAGGCAAGCTGTCTTGAACCTTGCTGAAGTGCTCAGGAAAATAAAGGGGTTTAATGTAATTTAGTAGATCAAGACAACATCATTTATTAATGAAGTTCAAGTCAGTTTACTAATCTCTTTACCATGGATCAATGACAGTTAGAAAATAATCTCTAAGACCTATCTGTAGCAATATAAAGTGAAAAAAACCTGTAATGCATTGTTTCAAACATGATTTTCATTTAAAAAATAATCTAGTAAAAATTACATTCAAAGAGGTGGCTAGCTTTTTAAGACGAGGAGTCTTTTATGCAGGTTTTCAAAAATCATGCCATATAAGAAATACTTGTGACTGTTCTCAGTTCGTTTGTTTAAAAATTCATAAACTTGGATTTCTTTCTCCTTGCTTATCAACAATCACACTGCATACCTAGAATATTTTATACCTTGCAATGGAAATGGAAAATAATATGTACAATCTTACATTTATCAAAAAAATTAGAGTGGAAAGAGAATTGGCTATTTAATTGCATACCAAGGTCAGAAGCAATTTCTTGATTTTGAGTATTGTATCACTGAACTACACAATAATATGTATGTATGTGTAGGTATTTGTATTTAATTACCTTTTTTTCTAGTAGAATCACAATTGGAAAACCCTTTATCCTGTGAAATCTAAGGGGAATATTACTCCAAGGTTTTTTTGGAGAGTATTTGTTCTAGTCTACCTACCGAAATACATGGATTTCAGGATTTAACTTCATCAATTTCATTAGCAGTTTTAGATTTTTTTTTTACCATTATGATTGAACACATCAAATGAATTAGCAGTTTTAGATACTTATTTTTTTTACTATGATGATTGAACAAGTTAGCTGTCATTCCTACACTATCAATACAAATGTAATCAAATCTTGAATGCTTTTAGCCCTTTTGTATGAGAGAAGGAAAGAATTTTGAATTAAATGTGCAGTCACTAGTAAATTTATACTGATTTTCTACTACTAATGCCCAGTCTATCTTGCAAAACCCTGTTGTGAAAGAAATGTTATCTAAAGTGAAGTTAATGCATGACTTCCTTCAGATTTATCCCAGCTACAAAGTTTAAAACAGTTTGGGGGTATTCCTTTGAAATAGTATTCTATCTGTACTATTTATAAATGTCCTAGATTCTTCTAGCAGTGTTCATGGTACAGAAATAAATGACCGGGATTTGTATATTAAGCAAGAGAGCTAAATGTTCATTAATCAAACAAATTTGACAAAACTCTTTGTCTTTCAAATCAGAGGATGAAAATGTGAACTCCAGAAAGTAAATTTTAGGAAATGAAAATCTATGCTAAAAGAACAGTGATGAAAGATTTTGCTGTAAACTTAATGTTGCATTTGAAAGCAGTCTGGTCATATGAAGTATGAAGGATTACTGGACTCAGCCTCTACTTTAACATCTTCCTGTTTGATACTTGTGATCTGTGACCGGTACTGAGCAACTAAGGAGCTTTCTCATTAGATAAAAGGACCCACACACTGTGATTTATAGCTACAATGTTATACTTTGCAGGGAAGCATAAAAGGATTTTTTTGTCCTCTTCTGCGATTATACTTCCCCAGAGTTTGTGTTTAGGTTCAGGATCCAGAGAAATGTGCTTCAGTCAGATGCTGTGTGATTCTTGTCTTGCGACAAGAAAACATGACATGGCTTATACCTGCTTTCCTGTCTTTGAAAATGTGGTGGCCCATGTTCAGCAGACAATTCTTGATTAAATATTTTAAATACATTTAAATAAATAAATACTTCAGGAGTGATTTTTCATAAAGGCAGAGACACGTATTCTGTTACCACAAGCCTGCCCTACATTTTCTACCTGCTACATTAGCCCAAGTTGTGACTTGTTTTATTTTCCCTGAAGTCACTAACTGAAGAGGGTTCTGTGCCAAGACCCTCTCTTGCCCCAAAGCTCTATTAGAGGATTGACGAAAATAATTAGCTCAAAGACATGACCAAGAAGAATTAAGACATCAGGTGGTGAGCTCATTAAAATGTCAGGCATTATCTTGGCTAAGTGGCAGGAGAAGGCTGAAATGCATCCTTCAATCTGTTAATTAATTTCAGAAAATGGGTCCACAGTTCCCTTTCTAGCATGTTTGTGTGGAAACACACCTTCCCGACTGCCCTTAGACAAAGTGCTTTTGTGCAACGTGTATCTCCTACATGACGTTACTCTCAGCCGGTGCTCACGCCACGCTCCAACTCCTTCAATCAGCAGCACAAACACCACTTCACCACCATTTGCTCGGGGTTACCCATCACTCCCACACAGGCACTGCAGCAGCTGTGTGTGTCTCTATCGCTTCCTAAATCAGGTTGCTATAGAAAGAATGGTTTATGTGAGGCATGTTTGCTTCAACAGCAGGAATGGAAATTAATCATTGCATGTGACATGTGAAAGATCAGGAGAGGTATTTGTGGCAGCTGGAAGTTTAGCACGATGAAGAAAGCGTGGGGGGAGGTAGGAAGGAGCAGCTCGGGGATAAGGACAGGAATCCTTAACAGGAATTAGAGGAGGGTTATAAGGGAGAGAAAGAGAGAGAGCAGAGAGTAGAGAAAGTCCAGGACTAGGTGAAGGAGAGGTGAAAATTTAAGAAACTACAGAAAGGTGAGAAAAAATAGGTAGGAAGATATAACAGAATATGACAAGTAAAGTCAGAATTTATTAATAAAAAGAAAATGACAGAGTCAGAAAATGGAAGAATTGGCCTTACTGAGTCAGACCCCAGCTTTCAGCTCCCAGCCTGCTAACCCCAGCTTTCTTCCTCTTCACTCCAGTATTCCTGTACCAATTTTCAGTTCTCTATTCTTCCTTTCCTTCTCTACTCCAGAGGTGCACGTACTCTTAGATACCATGTCCCCGTGTGTTTCTCCATGGTGTTTCAGCCTGAGCTGCTGTGTTCCATGTCATTTCACACTGCACCGTTCCTGCTGGGTCCTTGTTCTTGTGGGAGGAATGTGGTGCTGTTAGATGCTGTGGTGATGCTATTGCATGTCAGGAACCACACAACTGGAGGGAGAGGTTCACCAAAGGGGCCAAGAGGAGCTTTCTGGGAATGTGGGGACTGGAGATGTGCCCATCAGGTGGAGCTGACTGGGGAGATGTGTGCAGGTTTGGGGTAGGAAAGATCAGTGTGGGGAGCTAGGGAGTGATGTGGCATGCAGCGTGTGCGATGGGGTATTTTTGTCATTGTGGGGCCGCTGTCTGGGGTCCAGCGAGGAGGTGATGTGTGTGTTGTGAGGGACCATGCATGGGGTACGAGGAGAGGCTGCAGCCCAGGGCCCTTGGGGAGCCTGGCATGATGCTGAACCTCTGCTGACGGCCAAGCAGGGAGAGGCTCCAGCTGCTGAACATCTTATGCCAAACATAATTAAAAGCCTAATTTGATAAGTGATACAGATCTCTTTTCCCAAAGGGGAGAGAAATGGAAATACTGGTACCTGGAAACCTTTTTAGTAAGGAGAAAAGAATATCGTATATGGAGCTTTAAGCTCCGTGACCAGAGGTTTTGATGCAGTTCCCAACTCAGACACCTGTGCAACCCTTAACATTTTGCTCTTTGTATAACGGCCTTAGATCCCTCAGCTACAGGAAAAAATTCAGACTAAAAACCCTTTCAATAACAGTGACCTGCTCAGGCAGTACCATAATGAAAGCTGTACAGCTGTAAAGGCAGACAAGTGAGAGTCCAGGTTCCAGTCTTATTAAGGGAAAAGTGGTGGCAAAATTCAATGCCTTTAGCTAATCTATTCCTTTTTCTTTTTTTTTTTTGCATGAAAGGCAGTGAAGAAATGGATGGATGCACTCAGTAATTGTGCCACGTAGCCATATGCAGACTGAAGAGACTATTTATTTCGGGGAGACTTTTTAAAAGGGGAAAAAAAGGAGAAGCAAGTAAACATTTACTTCCTATCAAAATCTGATGCTTTGGATACCTAACTGCAACTTGCTGATCTGAAAATCTTTCTTTGTTCCTATACAGAAGGAAGCGTGGAACAAAAAAATAATTTCTTTACCAGTTTTCCCGTCTTCATTTTCTGACAATTTTTGAAGATTGAGTGCCTGTATTTTCCCTGTTAGCCAGGTGACACAATTAGACTAGCTATCAAGACCAAGCTCAGAGTCATCTGTGCTGCATCTAAAGGACCAGAGAGTAATTCCTTTGATCGGGGTAATAGGAAGCACTTCGAAATGCAGAGATATTCTATTTGGTACTGTAAGATATGACAGTGAGCACCTCTCAGTGACCCAGAAGCTTCCTCTCACTAGAATAAGTGACTAGAATGGACTCTTGAATTGTTTCTAAACAGATAGTTAAAGCAGCTGTCTTTAACTTTGTAAATACCAGAGTGTGCATTTTTATTTCAAGCTCAGGTTGTGTTTCTAAAATCCATTGCAATTTAAATTTTGAACGTGCATTCAAGCTTGGGAGATTTACTTTCTCCTAAACCCCTTAGTAAATCTACAAGAATGTACCTGTGGTGAGTAGCTGGGGGCAATGAATATCAGTGTACTGTGGTGCTTGGGGACACAGTATTTAAATTCCATTCTCCAGTGCAGCGAATCTTTAAAAAACTCCAAACATTGTCAGCAGACTTGGGAAATTCAGGGTCCTGAATGGCAAATAGGAAGGAGGACAAGAAAGCAACAGATGTTAGTGCATGTAAGAACGTCACACAAAACCTCCAAAGTCTTTACAGCCATAGTATTCATCATTATGTCAATACTACAAAAATTATACCTATTGTGCACGCTTTCTTTTACTGTCACTTAAAAAAATTACGTGTTGTGTCACTGGCAAGATTTTATACTAAACGCTCTTCAAAGGTTGACACAGTATTCTAAGACAATTGTACCTTACAATATTTTTCTGGTAACAGTCTAATTTCACACAAAATATTTGTTATACTGTGTTATAGTTCAGGCACATTATGATTGAAGTGGGGCAAAAAGGTTGAAATTTTTGTCTGCTGTGATTATAATGACAGTGCTGTGTTATGAAAGCTTCTTGGGCAGGTTTCCAAAGCTGAAATAATAATTCTATCCACGTTTTATTTTTGTTGTAGAAAAAGTGAAACATTTATTTGGAAAAAAAAAACCCAAAAAATATACTGTATATACAATTTCTAGCAAGCAGTGATTTGTGGAAAAGCTGTGTTCAAAGAAGATTTTATGTATGCATATACTAAATTCAGTTGATGTTTTACCTTTCTTACACTTACAGCTAGTTTCTCAATGAAATGCATGGAATTATTTCTATTCTATGGAAGATGACAGCCTCTTAATGTAGAAGGTTATAAAAAATGTCAATGTCTTGACCTCCACCCTGATGCAACCACCTTTCTGAAAGAAACAACTTCTTGCTGCAGGTGAATAATTCTGTTGAGGTCAAAGGCTCTTTAGAACTATTACTGATTATTGGTATGTTTGCAGCGCTTGTGAGCACTTGTCATGGGCAAGTAATTGAAAGTGGGAATGTGAGCCAAGTCAGAAAAAAGAGAGACTAATTCTTCTCAAAAACTTTCTATTTGATCATTTCATCTAGTGATGATGAAACATTTTATTCTCAATATTTTGTCAACTACCTTTCTGAGCTGGAGCCTACATAGAAAAGGACCAACCTGTTTGGAGTCTATGAAACCTCTGAAACAACATTAAGCAGTATCTCCCTTCAGCCCATAATATAACAGAGTTCTTTTGCATTTGAGGATAGTACACTTTGACCTTACTTCTTGCATTGTTTTCTGGATCAAACAAGTCTGGGCAAGCCTTATACATTGGATCTCTAAAGATGAAGGATCTGAGGCCTTCAACACTCCTCTCAACCTATGATTTCCAAATACTGTCCACTCCTCTCAGCAGTTCCTTGGTTGCTTGCACTTCTCTACTTGTGTGCCACAATCATTGGAAGCCTTCCTTTCTTTGAACAAGGCTGACTGCATATTTCTAAGAGATTTGTGTTTCAGGAATTTGACCTATAGGTGAAGAAATTTGAACACTAAACTGATAAAGCAGACAGCAAATATTTATTTTATTCTATTATAATTTCATTATTCCATTTTGTAGGCTTTAGGATTGGGATAATCACTGAATGATAACCAATGTCTGCTAAGATCTATTATTCATCATTGTATTTGTCATGAACTTTCATGAAAAAGAAAGTATAACAGTACTCCTTTAATCCATTCAGCAGGTTCTACAAAGACTTACTGCTTTGACTGCTGCCCTTTCTCTGCGTGACGGACAATTATCGCAAAGAATTGGTTCAGAGCCTGTCCACACCAGTTTTTCAGAGAAAAGCTCAGGGCATGAGAAGACACAAAAGTTCTTAGCTGTAAATTCTAGACTTCGTTGATAGGTGGGACTTCTTATGAACCTTTGCTAATTTAACATTCATTAGGAATAATGAAAGAGTAAGGCCCATGGTCCACCTAGCCCTGTAAACTCTCTATATCAGTGCTAACACAAGATGCTACTCAGGTAGAGCATATGTGACTGGCCACAGTCTGTGGTGTGCTTTCCTTGTACCTTCCTAGCTTCCAGAATCGTTGCGTTAGGGATTTTTAAGGGTATGTTGCTGTCTCTTCCCTTTATACAGGTTTATGGACTTGTTCAATATATCTATCAGAGAGGAAATTCCATTTCCCGGGTATTATCCTTTTATTACATGCATGTACAATGACTGTCACTATCAGAGCCTCTAGAAATGTTAATATAATTAATAGTAATTTGTTATCTAATCCTTTCATAGGTTCTCTAATAAAGCTACAAACCCCAAATGTAGCACCTGCCTGCTTTCTACGTACAAGCCTAAATGGAAATGGTTTTCTAGTATACTTCGAGATCATGTTGAAAGAATGTTTAACTACGAGCTCTTTGTGCTACACCCAAACCAGAGACAATTAGGGAAGTCTGGAGAGGGACAAGGAAAGACCTAGAGTTTTATACTGCAAGATTTGTGCAGTGAATTATGAATGTTGGCATTCCTCTGCTCTGGAAAAGTCCTCAGACCTGATATGAAGTCACTGTGCTAAGGGGCTTTTGTGAAGGAGCTTTCCTTCCCTTCATCCTGGTGCTTGTGATGATATTGCTAGTATCATTCCTCAGGATAATGCATAACACGCTGCTGGTTAGAGTTCCAATCATTGATCTCTACACTCTGAGCCCCTCTGTCCAGACAGTTGTCCACCACATCGTGGTCTACTCATCTAAAGCATTTTGCTCCGACTTACCTTACCTCACTAGTCCCTAGTTTCAGCCTCCTCTGTTGTGCGTACCTTTCTCCTCTGGAACTTGCTGCGAGGCATAGAGACATGGGAGGCCTGAGAACAGACCTTTCCAGTAAAAAATGAAGCAACAATTGCATCAGGTACCTTATATGTTCCTCATCACTAGGTTGCCTGCCCATCTCACCTGCAGGCTCATGCTCTCCTTGGTTTTCCTTTTGGCACTGATGTACCCACAGAAGTTCATCTTGTTGCCCTTTCACAACATTTGCCAGTTTCAGCTCCACGCAAGCTTTGGCTTTCCCAATTTCATCCCTGTATCAACAATGTAATGCCATCACTCTGCTTAAAAAGCCTACTTTATTGCCCTCTTCAGTACATTGAAAGTATTTTTAAAACATTAATTTTAAGGCATACACTTTTACAGATTTATCTCGTATCTAGCTGCTTTTCTGAGGGTTTTTTTTGTGTGTGCATAGCCAACGTTTTCTTACCAAAGCAACCAAGAGTGTCTTGCTGATATTTTTCTCTTCTTTTAATAAAACCTTACATTCCCATGTGCACATTTGACTGATATTAGAGTGTAAGGAGAAAAGTTTTTATGAATTTCAACACAATTTTGGCAATGAATTATTCTACTATATTGGAATCAAAATATGAAGCTGGCTAAAATTCTGTAACTGGTTGACCTATCCAAATAGGAATGCTAGAAAAGCAGTGAACAGGTCTGAAAGGTATTCTTAGAAAGCCTTGTAAAGCATTTCACTGTCCAGAGAACTGGCATTGACTTTCATAGGAATTCCATGTAAATTGGATTAAGTGATCAGCACTCTAACAGCTATTTCCACAGTATGACACAGTAGAATTAAAAACTGACCCACAGAAAATTCTTCTGAAATTCCCATACTTTATGGTCTTCAGGGGTAGGAAGGATGTCAGGGGAGAAAATATATTGAAAAGCAAACACATAAATTCAATCTGAAATCTTATTTTTAATTAAACATGATTTTTATTTATTTGTTAGTTTTTTCCTGTTTATTTATTTGTTTATGGCTGCAGACATATACTAAAGACTCACTTTCATCATCACTCCAGTCCCTCAAGAAGTTCACAAAGTTGAAGCAGAATTAATTCTTCTTACTGTCTTCCTTCTTGCTGCCATGACCCTGATGGAGACAAGATCGTAGCTCTGCTTTCCCTGTATATGTCAATAGACTTGGTCTAATCTGACAAGATAGATATGCTCAGTAAACTGGGGTAGCAACAGCAGCATATTTTTTCTGTGTTTTCAGGCGTCCTGTTAAGCATTTACTTCTGCCTCTCTTACCTGCTATCTCTGTTGTGCAAGACAGCTCTTCAGAGTCCTATTCTGGACTGGGCTTTGTTTGTGCAATGAAATGATACTCTTAGGAAGATAAAACTTCCATTTATCTTAATTTTCAGAAAGTGGCCATATTCTGTCCAAGTAGTATCAGTTATGGAAATAAGCTGTTCAGTATTGATCACAGCAAACTTGGATTTGATGCTGAGCACATGTCAAAACATCTCCTCGCTCTGAGATGCATTTGGTTCTGTATCTCAGTAGCCTTGAATTTCTGTATTAAAAAATCAGTCGTCAGGTAGAGTTGTCATTCCATGTTTTAGTAAATCTTGTGTTGGATTTAATGGCACATCTGTTTTAAGATTTCTCCATTATGCGTAATGCATTGTGCAAATGTTAAGCCTAAATCAGATTGAATAACAAGTTGTCTGGCTAGGGAAAAGAAGGAACTCAAAAACATCACAGTAGTTAAACATTAATTTTCTTTTCTATAGGAGTCAAACATAGTGAAACAGTTAAGTAATCAAAACAGTTAAGCATTACAAATATAGAACGCATTCAGTTTGGGAAACTCAACTAGAGGAGAAGGGAAAAAAGAGCTATCTCTTGTTCAAGATACCACTGTCCTGCTAAGTAAGAACAGTGAGACCATGACCATAAACATCTTAATTGCTCCCCAAGTACATATTACAGTGATGACCTGTATCCATATTCTCATAAGACTACAGTGGTATATCATTGTCTCTTGGGAAGCCATAGTTTTGTTTTTTGTAGATGCGTTGCTATAGCTACCCATCACAATTAATGAAGTTTTCTGAAGATGGGCGGTCTTATCCACTCAAGCTGTAAGTGAAAACAAACCCTTGTTTCTGCCTTTAGCCTCTCGACCTCCACCCTGAAAACTACCCCATTTTGTTCTCTATTGCATTCATTGTCATGAGAGAAGACATATAGTTGTGGCTCATGGAATCTCTTTCCAAACAGAACAGTAGATAGTAAACTATGTGCAATGAAGCCATTAGTCTTCAAATATATAATAGCAATAATAAAATCAACAACAGTAAACCTAAATTTGCTTTGACTGTTAATTATTTTGCTCTCTCCCCTCCAACCCTCCAGTTATTTATGGTCTCCAAGATACTGGAAGGACGCACAGCTCTGCCGTTCCAGCAAGGGCCTTTTTCCTGATACGGCCTATCCTGGTAGAGTGGAGGTAGCTGGTCTCACAGCATTCCTAAGTGGGAGAGCAATAACTGTGCTTGGTAGCGCTGTCAACAACATAACCTCTTGAGCAGGGTAACTGCAGAGATTGGGGATAGGCACTTCTGTCCTGTAGCTTTCTGCAGGGGGCTAAAAATTCACCCCCATAAAACAAGGCGTCTCAACTGAAACTGCAGGATCCTCGTACTTCATTCACTAGGAGGTGAAAAGACTTCCCACTGCTAAATAATAAGAAGCATTTTGCTGCCAAACTTCTGCAGTTCCCCTGGACAATACAAAGCAGGAAAGAGAATCCAGGGCAGCGGTTCACGCACTCTTTCACAACATTTAGCAGCCTTCAGGCACGTGTGCCAACACGTTGTACATGGGCACTAACAATGCAACAAGGTGGTTGCCAGGGTTACCACGACCTGTCAAAAAAACAGAAAACAAAAGTGAAGGCGCCACACTGCCCAGCATAATTCCTGTCAAGCGCATTGCCTCACATGCTGCCTTAAACCACAATAGAAGAAACGGCAAGTCTTTAACAGGCATGCAAAAAAGAGCTGCATTGTAACTTACGGGCTAGTATAAGAGGCTACTTATCTACAGATTGGAAAGACACCAAATACCTGTCCCTACAAGTGAGATCACAGCTTTTGGATACCTGAATGGAACTATCACTTGAGCTAGAGAAATCATTCTCTATAAAAAAAGTGCTAAACCACAAATATATAGTCTAGAAATCAATAACTGGAGAAGTTAGCATTTCAATCTCCTTTTTTTTTCTTTTCTTGAGAAGTATTAAAATGCCTTTCTTATTTTGCAAAACGTAATTGCATTTGCTGTGCCTTGACTGCATTGCAAGGTTAATATAGAGATGTACTCTAGACAGGCAGTCAAAAAGATAATAAGCATTCATAAAAAGAAGAGTCTTTCTTCATCCATCACTGCCACTGCATCACGTACAGGAAAGACATCTTAATTCTTTCAAGGCAACAACTCCCTGATACTGACTTCAGAAATTCAGGAATAAAGTGGCAAAGACATCGTCACCTACTAGCAGCTAGTAAAGTCTCCAACCAAACCCAAACTGCTGAATCACCAGTTACTGCTGTAAAGCAATGGATTAGATCAGTGAATCCAATTCTCTCCATTGACTTTAAGAGGACCTCGATGACTAGATTGCAAGCCTACAGAACAGACATCTAAAGCTGAGTAAGATGAATCTTACACTGAGACTTTAAAAGATGAGTAAAAACTGGTTGCTAAGGTAATTTGATATCTGCCAGTACGTGGCATGATCCCTATTTCTTTAGCTTACAGAAAAATACAAGATTTCGGTTCCAAACATACATTTTGTCCCAAGCAAAAGTTCAAATTATTTGGTTCATTACAGGACTCAAACAAGACAAGGGTAAGGTGAATAGCTTGGTATTTCCTTGATACACCTTTCCTTCTTTAGAAATCTTGGAACTCTTCTTCCCCCCCATACTATCCTAACCTGATAATACAGATTTTTCTTTCATCTTTTTCTGGAACGGTTGTAAATACTGTGTAACAAAAAGGAAAAGTGCCATTCTCTCACTACAGACATCTGCTTAACTGACAGAAAAAAAGACAGCGATATCTGATTTTTTACTTAAATTAATGAAATCCAAGAATGACAATGAAATTTCCTTTTTATTTCTAAAGCTTCACAAAAGAACTTTCCCTCTCAGTACTAACTGATTGTGCCTAGTATAATATTTTTCTTTATTTTTCTCCAAGCAGCAGTTAGCATGATGGATGAACACATGAGGAAGGAGAGAAAATGATGCTCTCAGGAAATCTGATGAACAATACAATTGCTCCATGCCTGCAGGAAAAGAAAGTCTATGAAGTTCCTTTTCTATTGTATGTGTATTTACTGCAGCAGATTCAGTAGCTTTATTTTATTTTTATTTTTCATTTTGAACTTGGGAATATTTGAAGCTGGGAACATGACTGGGAATTCACAAAATACAGAGGCATGCAAAACTTCTTTTATCTGAAGCTTCCCAGAGATCTTTGTCAGAGGCCTCGCTCTGGGAGAAAAGCAGAGGAGATCATATCCATAATATATTGAGGGTCAAACCGGTCATAGACTGGTATCCAAAAACATTCCCCAGAGACAAGTTGGATGAAGTCATCAAGTTTTGGAGAGTGAGTTCAATAGCATAAAACTGGGCCAGTTCCTGCCTCATCTTGGTGCCTCAGGCACATCTGTTTACCAACAGAGATATAATAAATGTGTGTGCAGGAGAAAGTTCTTGGGTTTTAATTTTCTCTACAGCGGCTTGAATGTGGCAATGCCTCTTCCTGTTGGTAGATGTGGTGTTATCTTGACCAACCGTACTTAGGGGAAACTTCTGGTATAAACCAGTTCTGACAAAGCTTGACAGGCAACTTGCCTAGGATGAGAAACAAGAAGGTTCAAGCCATTATGTTTTGTGTATTTTGGAAGCATAATCATGGGAAATTATCAAATGTATGTCATGTCACTACCTGCAGCTTAGGCTGATTGAAAGAAGAGTATATTTTCACCAGGATTTTTTTTCCTTCTCTGAAATACAGCTGTAACATTTTAGGAAAGGGACAAAACTTACCTATAAATGGCATTTTTCACCTTTTTCTTTGTCCATAGGTAGCACGGAAGGTCTTCCAGCAAAAGAGAAGTACCTTTATTTTCAACATTTAATTTAACATTTTAAAAAGCAGGTGAACTCTTCCAATGAAAAAGTTGTTCCCAAACAAAGCACATTATTTTCGTATCAAAAGTTTTACATGCGATTATTTAGCTCAAGTGTTTTTTTATCGTATTACTTATGTACACATTCAACTGACCAAAGACTTTAACTTTTAATTGATCTAAGTTTCACTTGATTTTGTCAACTGTTACAAAAGAGTGCAATATAAGCTAGGGGTTTGGCACAGAATTTGATGAAGCTTTCTGCAGAGAGCCTGGATGGAACTTTCTCTAATAGCAGGAGCTGCTGTAATGTCTTCACCCTCTTAATACTATAATTCACATCCAGCCAACGAAATATGTACGATATTGCAGTTAGAAAGAATATCACATATAAGATGGATAGAGAACTCAAGAGGAGGATGAAGGTCACTAATAAGACATTTAAAGTTCTTCTCTAAATAAGTAATCATGCACTTAAAATGTCTTACTGGAAAATTACGATATCCTCTAGAAAAGAAAGAAAAATCGTGGCTGTTGAAAGATACACCTGTGTCAATTTTCTAATTTATCCTCTTATGATATATCGGTATTTGGAGGAAATTGTCTCCTATTGTGGTTTTGCTCAGCTTTTTTTAGATGCTACTATAGGTGCTTAATTTTGTATTTTTAAGATTCTTTGTGGGAATGATAAATTAACAAATTGTAAAACCAGAAAAAGCTATAAACCCGCCTAGATGCATTCCTGTGCAACCTGCTCTAGGCTAACCTGCTTTAGCAGGGGGGTTGGACTAGATGATCTCTAGAGGTCCCTTCCAACCCCTACCATTCTATGATTCTATGATTCTATGATTTACTGCAATACAGTTCTAAAACTCTCAGGGGAAAATAAATAATAAAAACCTCTCTAGCAGTGAGACTTTGAGAAATACAGTGACAAAACCTATTCCATTTTTCACACACTCTTTGAATATCAACAAAACCTCAGCAGTATAATGGAGTTTGAAAAATACAAAGATAATGGAGATTGTCCATGTTCTTAATTGACCACTGTTTCAGCCTCACTATTCTAACTATATTTTTCATGGATATTTTGAAGGTCTACATAATTTGGCTCCTGGACTGAGGGATTGCCAATATGTACTGACGGGTGAATGTCTATACCTTTAAGTAACATTACAAGACTGATTCTGAAGCAAACCATGAATTAGCCCTACTATTTTCCTGTGTATTACCTCACACGACCAATCTCTTAACTCTATGAATATTCACCTGTTTTCATTCATTAAGCATACAAGAGAATCTAATGTTGCTAGCTGTGGATGTTAGGCTCTTTGAACTATTTCAGACATGACACCTTCTGACTCTATAGAAAGAGGTATGAAAAATCCTCCTTTTTATGGGGGTACCAATACACAGAATAAATTACTGAAGAGGGCAAAGGGTGGGAAAATTGAAAGGAGGATAATCAGAACTTGGCTGTCAGGCTTAAGCAGTTCCTTGGAAATATTTGCACCTATGATTCAGGGATGTGTGATATACCCATTACCAATAAAATATAAAGAGCAGCTATATTTACTGGAATAATTACAGGAAAAAATGGCCCTTCTGAGGCCCAAACAGCTATGGACCAATCTCGTAATAATTTCTATACAGTGGGGAAAAAGGCCACCATCTCTTCAAAAACAGAAGTCTTCTTTTTACTGCATGAACATTTAAAGACAATTTTCAAGTGAAAGACAACAAGGCTGAAGTGTTTTTTGAAAGTGCCTGAAAATGTTTATTCATGGGTGCCATGCACTCTCCACAACTATGCAGGGAAAACAGCTTATACATATGCAAATAGCACTGAACTCCACATTTGTATGTGAAATTACCTGATTGGCATTTCAAATCACTGTGTCTGGTGCAGTTATGAGAGTTGTTCAATTGCTTCCATTTGAAAATTCAGCCTTAAGGCACATTTTTGCTAAAAATAAGAGTATCTCTTAGTGTCCTCTGTCAAACTTTGCTTTCTTCCAAGACTCTTTATCCATACCGTACATGCTACTTGATTGAGATTGTCCCTGTAGAGAAGTAATTGTGTTACAATTGTAAGGCACGTATTTCTTTTGATGTAGGAGCCCTCTACAATGAAAGACATTAAACATAAATGACAGTATAATCCAGCCTTGGTTGCGATAAATTATTCATTTTTACTTGAGTACCTGGATTGTAACAATTGAAGAACTTTCCCTCTTCCTGCAGAATTCTCGACAGATTCTGAGACTTCTTGGCACAGTTTCTTGGTCTTAATCTTATAATAAGAAGGGCAGTTCATTACTCATCAGAATGTAAAATTATCCTACCAGTTCATGTCTTTGTCCTGTCAATTTATGACATGTAGAGATTAGAGAACATTGACATGTGGAGTGGGGTTCATCTCACAGTGTCACACATCTAAGCTTAGGTGCCTATACTCATTGGAGAACTAAGGTTCTATGAAGGTGTCCACACTCAGGTTTCCAGAGCCATTTGAGACACCATGGGGTATCAGTGACTTGATATGTTGCTCATAAATATGGCAAAGGCCCAGTAGAAGATCTGTTTCCTTCTATAGAGACAGCTGGAGTCCAGGCAGGGTACCCTATCCTAGATACCTACCTGCAGGCAAATGAATCAAGTTTATCAGCAGTAAAGTCAATGAAATCTGTGAAGGTACTTAGCTGACCAAAGATGGTCAAAGATTTCTCTGAGTGACTAGTCATTTTTCTACATACCACAGCTGTATTGATCAGATCTTCAGTGATTCTGAAGGTAACTTAAGCATCCCCACGCACCTGTAGGTAAGCAAAAGCAGGTTTCTTCCTCTGACATCTGAAACCCACCCCCAATGCCTTTGCAAAAAAATTGCCAAAATGAAGCTGTCAGGTAAGAAATGCAATCAAATTAATACATATTAATGACCATTCACATCAGTGTTTTCCTTTTCTTAGCTCTACTCCAACTACCTTTACTTGTAGCTCACCAAACTTCAGCAGTCAAACACAAAGGATGAAGTAAGCATTAATTTCCTTCACACTGTATATATACCCATTCTCAGTCTTTCATAGAAATAAACGATGACTTTTATCTTAGTGCTGTTATATCATATTTGGCTACAGCCCAGGTGAAGCCTGATCCAAACAGTATCCATGGCCCAAGTTCTTCATATCCAGCTTTTTCTTAAGAGTCATTGAAAGTCAATTAGAAAGAGTACTCAATCCACTCCTAGAGACATTGTCATGGAAATATCTCTTCTTCAGCCTAACAGCTCAGTGAATTATTACTTTTACTACTGTTGACAATTTTATGCAGAATATTTTTATCCACAGATGTCAAAGTGCAGTAAGTAAGTGGTGGTTGAAGTAACTAAGAAGGTGGTCAAGTTTTATTACGGAATGAATCATTAAAAAGTATTTATTTAATGATTTTCACCTCTCTTCTTCAGTTTGTCAGTAAAGAATTGTGCAAAATTCTGATTCTTCTGAGTTATTTTGTAACACCTTCACATGCACTCACAGCTTTGTTTTCATTCATTATAGCAGCTTCAATTATTAAGTCTGTGAGTCCAGCAAGACTATGCCTATTATCTTGAAGGTCTTGCTCCAACAACTTGATCCTCAAAGATTAACTCACAGGTCTTTGTGAGGATTTATGTACGTACAGAATACTTGTGACAGTGGTTGTACTTCCTGAACTTTTCATTCATACTCTGTTGCATGAAAAATATTTCTTGGAAGTTGTCAGGGGCATTTTGCCTTTTAAGAGTAGTTCCTGACCAAGTTTTTTAAAGGACTTGAGCAGAGAGAACATGCAGAGACTCAAAGGCTGGCAAGGCATGTTAGGATGTGTTTAATAAGAGACATTTCTTTAGTAAAAAAGGATTAGAGAACAGAGGAGCTGAGGGCAGATAATTGTCTCTTAGATGCCAAACAGCAATCAGTAATTGGTGTCAAAATAAAATTAAGTAAAGACCTATGTGAACTAAAAATATTCTCAAGCTTTCCTTGCTACCTGCTAATTGGTCTTTTATTGTATAATGTTAGCTAGACATCAACATTAAGCTACAGTGCACTCATGAGTTAGTCCAATCAACAGAAGTCCCTCTTAGGAGGTCACAGAACTGCCATGACTACATCTATCACTGCTTCCTACACCCCAATGTCAATCCAACTACTTTTAGCTGTTCTTGGACTGGAGATTATTGTTCCTTTTTAACATACATCATTTAGGATGATGTAATTTAAAGAGTTACCTACTAATCAAGTTGAAGAATACAATGCAACACAATTTGGCACAATTATATCAGTTTATGGTGTTTATCTATTTTTATTATTATATTATGATGTTGGTATAATTCAGACTTGCTTGCCAATGTTACTAAAAAACATCTTTCGGAATTAATTATTGGGACACTACTAAATTTGTCTCTTGTAGGACATCTGTCTTCTTCTGAATTTTTTACAGGCTTTTCGTATTTTACAGACCACATATCATCTTCAGACATTTAAACATTCCCGTGATCCTGTGTTTTATGCTGGAATACACTGCAAACTACCTTCTGAGAACTAATAGTATAATTTGCATGGATTTATCTGTACTGTCTACATATGGGGGAGATTTTTCTGCTAGTGAATCCCAAGTTAAGGTCAGTGCTGTTTTGCTGCAGCATGAGTGAAGACAGTATCAAGAACTACAACAATGCAATTGTTGCAGAAGATAATATCACTCTTTGAAATCTACACATTTCAAAGGAAAGAAAGATTACTAGATATTTAATAATATCCTGTTGCCTTGGTGTATAACCAAATAAAGTATTTAGCAGAAGAAGGTATAGACCTCACTCTCATAATAGTCCATTATTAGTTTAAAAAGTTCTAGATTTGTTAAAGAAAAATGCAAATATTGAATCAATGTGTGTATTCATATAAGAATTGCACAAAATGCCAGTGTTATATAGAGATGAAAAGTGAGAATTTGACACTGTATCTAAGAGAGATCAGTTAGTACACTATTCTAACAAGGCAGATTAAATTTGTGCCATCACAGTGTTTTGTTGAAGTCTTTACTGAAAGAATATTAATTAGAGTGATATTCTTCTTCTTCCTGGTCTTGCATTTTGTCACAAGAACAAGACATCTGAATTTCAATGCCTGACATGGGCTTAAGAGGTATCACAGCAGAGCTAAGCCATGCTGCTTTAATCTTTTCAAAATTCAGTAATTTGACTGTCTGGGTCTGTGGTTCTTTCTGGCAACTACCAACACTTCAAGAAGAGAGGAGACCAGTCAATCAAAGTCCAGAATAAGTAAAAGGTCAGAGGACTCAATACATTGCTGTACTTCACAGGTTGTTTGAGGTTCTAAAAACCCATTCATGTGACACAAAAGGGAGAATACCACTGTGTGATTCATTGACACATCATGGAATGTAACAGAAATAGGAAATGGCATCAGCGTAACCATTTAGATTTTGCTTTTGCCTTGACAATATTATGACCCTCTGAGGCTCTAACAGACACATGGACAGATAAACGGTGTCCCTGGTAATCATAAAAATGAGTTGGTTTCCAGTTATGAAAGTACTTTTTTTTGTTTCCTATTGTTTCTATCAAGTTTGACTATTGCCTTTAGAAATACCACTTCAGGCTGGAAGATGTGTAGATGCTATGATGTCAAGGCTTAAGTATAAGGAAAGTAAATTATTTGTCAAAAGTTTCAGAGGAAGTCTGTTAGAAAGCCAAGAAATGAAATATCCATAATACTTTTCTTCAGAAAGTATAGTTCTTGATGGTAAATAAGGCTTGAATATTTGGACAGCTGTCATTCATGTTACATTAGGCACTGTAACTATGCAAGTCTGTAATGTACTGATGCTGGCTGTTGATGTTTCATTAGCGTCTAAGTTAGTGCCTGCTAGCTGTTTTGGATTGTTCAATAAGGCACACAGTAAGAATGAAAAAATGCATAAAGAACAAGACACCATAATTCAGTAAAGATCCCTGAAGAAAAAATATATTAAACTTCACAGAAAAGTAGCAGAAACCTCCACTTTTGAGGGATTTGCAATGATGCTGAAGGACACAGTAAAAAGCTAACAGAGGTTGCAGAGGCTGCTGCAACTGGCAAGGAAAACAAAGTCTGTTGTCATCCTTATTAGCCAAATTATTTTTTATCATTGTCTGCAGATTAATGAAGTATACAGATATTTGTGTTTGCACGATGTTATGGTTTTCATTGATTCAAAACCTTAAACTTCTTTAATAAGTGTTCCTTGGACTCACCCAGTGCTGAGTGTTTCTGGAAGTTATGGCAAAAGTCGATCTTCAGATAGGAAGTAAATTCTGAGCTTTCACAACAATCTGAGTTCATTTCCAAGGGGTATGTCTCTTGAGGCAAGGTCATCAACATTCCTTCTGGGAAAGAATACCTTTTTTACAGCGGCTGGAAGGAGAGAGATGTCTCTATGAAAAAAGGACCCTGCCCACACTAGAGGAAGCTAGCATGCTGTGTGAATAGGGCACCACACAAACTGCTATCAGAGTCTAAGGACTGGGTAAACCAAAATAAAAGACAGTACATATTACCTACTACACATAGAGTAGGAGGAATTACTTCAGGGTGTTATACAAATTACAAATGATGGCCCTAAATCATTTTTCCACGGTGGAGCCATGGTAGTATTACCTTCTCTGGTCTCAGTCTATTACATTTTTAATTCTGAGCGCATGTTCAGGATCTCTTCAGATGTCAAAGCACCCGCTACCTGACTACATGATAAATGAAGCACCATCATCTTAAAACAAGCTGAGCTCATCTGATGAGATTTGCTGGACAAATGCAATGAGCTCTTCATCGTAAAATCTCCTGAAGTTTACTGTTCATTTACCTTTATTCAGCTGCATGAACCTGAGATTGAAATTTGTGAGGTGGCAGCTTTTGAATAATATCAATATGGTTGCTTCTCTTCACACCTGCACACAAAAGCACACACAAGTAGTTTTTGGAGAAAACCTGTTTGTGTTGTGTGAGGCAGAGGCATCATATTGCTGAGCTTATCCTGGGCTTTGGGGGTAATTTTTTTCTGAATTTGAGACTTTCATATTTTGCATGGTGGATCTGTGGGACATACTGTTGAATTATTCAGGAGATTATTGGATCTTGTCTAGGTTTTTGCCGTAAACATGTTATTTTAATGTAGGTAAACGTGAGGCTTCCACAGAAATGTACATGTTTTGACGTGGATAACCGTAACATTCATTTATATGAGGCAGGAGAAAAATGTCTTAGGAGTATAAATTCAAACCTGAAAAGGACAACCCTTAAATAGAGCTAGAAAGTCACTTTACATGTAGTCGTAGTACTATGTACTTAGTAGCCATTGTCATAACTGAGACAGTGAAGTAAGTGAANTGGATAACCGTAACATTCATTTATATGAGGCAGGAGAAAAACGTCTTAGGAGTATAAATTCAAACCTGAAAAGGACAACCCTTAAATAGAGCTAGAAAGTCACTTTACATGTAGTCGTAGTACTATGTACTTAGTAGCCATTGTCATAACTGAGACAGTGAAGTAAGTGAATCATTGTTTGTTCTACAATCACAATTTTATATTATTTTTCCATTTGGAAACTTCCATGCAGGCCAATCTTTTCAAAAAATAAAGCTGAGGTAATGGCTCCAACGTTAAACATGCTGCTGACAGAATGGTGTGGCTCCAGTACTCACAATATTGCTAAGCAACTACTTATTAGATTGATAGCCCCTATTTCTAGAATTATAGATAAAAATTAAGATGGAAGGTACCTTCTCAAAGGATGCCTAAATTTGAGTTTAGGTGAGGTTTCTCAGAACCATAGCAAGTTTTAAAAAATGCAGGTGGACATTCCAAATTGGTGGAATGATCACATTTTCCACTAATATCTTTTACACCTCAGATAACTTGCAACCCTTCAGAAATACTCTTCCTTGGAGGTAAGTGCTCAAATAACTTATATATTTGTTAATCAACCCAAAATCAGAGGAGGAAGCTAGGGAGATCAGAGGTAGACAGAAGTAAAAAAGTCCCAAGAAAGAAGTTGCAGATGAGGGCAGGGGCAGGTAGAACAAGCGGGGAAACTCCCAGGGAACTGAGAAATGAGAACTAAGATTTTGCTTTTAGTGTCTGCATGTACATATAACCTGCACTGCTGCTAGATCACTAGATTTTTTTAGTGGGCAGACTGTGGGATACATATATCAAAATATGGCTTCTGGATAACCAAGGCAGACCTTTGCTGAACTGTGCTAAATGTTTAGGCTACGTAGAAAGAGACTGTGGTCAAGAACACCTCTCACCTCAGATCCTGTCCTCAGCTCCTTTCCCATTCTCTTTTAGAGTGATTTTACATAGCATTTACATACATAAACTGGGAGTTACTGAGGCAGGTTTGGATCTCCACTGAAGAAGAACTAAAATAGGCACACGTATGCTGTGATTCAAACAGCGAGAGGGTTGGCATCTGCCAGCACAGGGATCATCTCCTGCTGCTGGGACACATGGAGGGAGAAGGGGTATAGTGAATGCAGCAAAGGAGGAGTATAGTCACCCACAAAGTTTGCCTGTCCAGAGTGTGGACCTGGGAACCACTACCATGAAGGATATCATCACTGGAATTAGAGGAGTTACAAACTATAAAAGAAACCTTTAAAGGGTCTCCTTGTAGAAAAAAAAATTCTTTTGAAGCCAAGACTGAAAAAGCTGGTATGGTATTTCAGAAGGGAGACATATAGGAGTGCACATGGGAGGGAAGAATTATCATCCATTTGGTTAAGCAAATCCTGGGAGCTGACCCAACTGAACTTCTGAGTGCTTCCATGTTTCACCATCATTTCATCACTCTGTATAAATAATCTTATTTGAATTTATAAAAGGCAGCAAATTCAAAGACTGAAACTCCATCCTTAACATTGGTCTCCTGCTGAGCGTTTTTATTTCCTCCCACATGGTACTTTGGATCAAAACACTTTGGAAAAGATGAGCAATAATACTCTGGACATGATGATAGAGAAAGAGATGCCTGTTTCCAAACTGACAATCAGGACTGTGTGTTTTTGTTCAAATAGAAGGCATATTGGCTAGTGTGAGACTCAAGAAGAATTCTCTTAATGGTCTGTAGGGGTTTTTGAAGAGTGTATAAACATGAAAAAAGACAGTGACTTTGTTTAGTGAGCTAGGAATAATTCAACAGTACAGACGAATTGTGTTATTTTGGCTGTAAGAGGAAGAGAGGGTGTCTCACTAAGGAATAATGCAATCAAAAGCCTTCTGCACTGAATTTTGCTAAGTTGAAGCAATAATATTATTTTGAAACAGGTAGAACACAAATTTATATTCCACTTTTGCCATAGTATTATATGTTCCTGTCCCCAGGAAACCCCACAGTAGTGTTTGCTTACACATTTGGATAATTTAGAGCTCAGTTAGGCAGTACTTGGTAATTTTATCCTCAAAGCAACGATTTTTACCCCCCAAAACTGCCTAGTAAATATTAGATAACACTTACTGAAGTATCTCATTTAATATTTTACTTGGTACAGCAAATATAATTTTCTTATTTCTGTTCTTGTAAAGACAATGATTGTTTCCAGTCCTCCCCCTTTTCAATATTTAAATATAGAACTAGTGTACCACCATTTCTGTGGCAAGCAGAAGGTGATGTATATGAGTTAATATTAAGATTATCTGAGATACGCCATTTCACGGAGTACTCAGCTGACCCTCATGATGGAATAATCTCACACGACTTTATGCATTTAAAAGTTGATTAGTTGTGTATTTCCCCTCTGGAGTTGCTGGATAAACATAGGCAATTCCAGGAGACAATTAATCTAAATTAATCTAAACCATTTTAGACATTTATCCTAAAATTAAATTATTGTCTCCAGCAGGACCTCTGAGAATAGGGGATTTGATATTTCAGCCTTTCAGACATCTAAATTTAGGTGAGGTGACGTAACTCCCTTCTTAGGGCCTAGTATGTCTTTTTGTTTTCTTTTTCTACACTCTTTCCCATTTTATGCCTCAAATTTTCCACTTATAATAAGTTTAAGTGCAAGAAACCATGGATCCATGATAGAATGTTTTTTACATGTATAGTCATGATAGTCCAATGTACCTATGCTCTCCTTTCGAGAGTTATTTAGTTCATACAATAATCTGCAAGGGAAAATGGGAGCAACAACATCAGAACTTGCCATTAAAAATATTTACATGAATAAAATGTACATTTTCGTATGTACTAACTCTTCAATACTTGCCTTTCATTTTTCTTTACCTTTATATGTATTTTCCAACGTTATTTCGGTTCTTGTACTCATAGTAGATAGGCAGATGAGATGAAAGAGGTAACTACTGTTTTTCCTTCTGCTGCCATGATATTTTTGAGCTGCTGTGAACACTTGCATACCACTTTCTCTGCATGATAGCAGGGTCAGTGTTAGCTGTTGCTAGCTCATCTGTCTTGCTGCCTTGCTCTTGCTCCACAATGGAGGTTTCATACTCTTTTCCTTTTTCCTGACCTTGACTATTCGTCACAAAGGTGGAAATAACAGCCTTAATGGCTATCAAGACCTTCCCCTGTTTCCCCATCAATGCTCAATGTGACTCTTTCATTCACTTGACCATGCAGACACAAAAATGTCCCAAAGGCAAGTAACTGTCTACTCCTAAGCTCACTTGGTTTTGATTCTCTCCCTTTTCTTCTTCCATCCTTGCCTCAGAGGAGGAAAATTACAATGAAAATAGCAGCAACCAAGTCCAGTGAGTTTCCATCGTCCAGGATGTTCTTGAACCAGGCAATTCCCCTCCCCCACCCCTTATTACTCATTTCATTTGGATGATTAAATAAAGCAGAAAAGGTTATTTTGCTGGAAAAGAGCCTATATTAATTGTATAAAAGCTGTCACTGTTCCGTTTTGGCTTAGACTCCTCTCTGGCTCCCAGCAGCTAGCTGCAATTCCTCTTTCACTGAATTTCTAGCTTCAGGCACCTCTCTAGTTCCCAAGATCTGTATCTTTTGCTTTTCAAAAGCAAGCATGACATCTCTGAATCTGGGGCCATTCCCCTGGTTGTAAAGCCTTCACAGTTGTTTTGTTATTGACAGCTTGATGAAGACTGCTTTCTGTTGTTTCCCCTCTTGTCCGCTGGGGCTGGGGCTGGGGGAGGAAGGAGGTAGCGCACCTCATGCAGGTACTTCCTTCCTGTGAGTGGAGGGATGGTCCTTCTTCGGGGAAATGGATTTCCTTGTCTACAAGAACTGCGAGACCACATTTGTCTGACCACCACTGTCTCCATGTTTCCTTGCACGGCTCCATTGGTTTGTAAATGTCTGTGCCTGCTTCATCAGCTCTGTTGAGCAGGGACAGTCTTTGTGTGCACGCAATTATTGACTAAATTCTGAGGTCTTTGAAACAAACATGTAAGTGAATGTAAAGACATCAAATGAGAAGGTAGTGTATTTTGAAATACGGAACACTTTTTAAGTGCAAAATACCAAAACAAAAGACTTTAGTTTGTTACATAGTGCTTTCACTCTCTCAAAGCAGAACAGAACTCATAGGGCAGCAGAACCTGACATTTCCTAGTTTGCCAAAGCTTTTGAAGTTATGTTTTGGAGAAGAAAAATTTATCTGGGTCTTTTGTTCTACTCAAATGTTATTGATGCCATTAGAAATTAATAACAAAATATAATTTTCAGAAGTGTATTAATAAAAATAGAAATACTCCTGTGTTGTATGTTGGCAAGTATTGTGTATCTCACTAGATTATTTGCAATTTAAAATCACAGACTATTTAAGAGGTATGGAGCATAGAAAAAATATATACTCTTTTATCTCCAAAATTATAATGCAAGAGGCAGATTCATAGATGACATAGCAGTAACAACAAGAACATGAATAAATATATTATGTGAGTGTTCTGGAATACTAGTTTTGGTTGCTTTTTTAATTTACTAGCTTCAGGGTGAAGGACATCATCTTGACCACATGGCAAAACATCCTTCTTGATTAGAGCAGAATGATGAGCTGCTCCTAAGCAGTGCAAGCTGTACGAAAGAACACCGCTGCTGTTGGGTTTTTCTGTTGCTTCTCAGCATAATCCTAATTTTTTTCAGTGTATAATGCCCCTTTTAGAAAACATGTTGATATTGTGTGTCAAAAGAATGATGGCATTCTTTTGACATACTGAATTTTGAAAACATTAATATTGACATTTATGGCTTGACTGGTATATGTAATAGTATGTAGATATTGCCTTATTATAGTAATGAAGGCAAAGACCTTTCCACAGCTTTCTCAAGTGGTTGACGTATTGCCTCTGGCCATGGAGTTGTTTGTAGTGCCAACATGCAATCTATAGATGGATCAATCAAGCATGCTAATATGCAGTGTTCCCATATAGAGTATCTGCACTTAGCCTGAGAATAATAGGTTTTTATGATGTTGTACATTTGACACATTATGAACTTACTTACCATCCCCCTCACTAGAGGGGAATGTCCGCTCACCTGCTGCTGCGTGGCTTTGCCTCTCCTCTGGGACAGGGCAATGGGTATTTAAAGATTTGGCATGGTGTCTGAAGATAGACACAGAGGAGCAGCCCAGCCAGACTTCTGTTCAAACACTTCCCTGATACTGGTGTGGAGGGTAAGGGGGTACACCAAGAAAGCAGAACTTCTTTTTGTTTTGGAGGTCATGGTGAACAGAAACATGGTCTTCAGTTTTTGGTCATTGCAACTACAGCAGATCTGTTCCCAGAATTAATCTGAGGAAATTTAATTAACTGGTCTCTTGCTATGGTTTTGTGTTTTGATTGTCATGTAATTGGAAAGGGAAAAAAATTTAAACAGTCTCAAAAACTTTTGATAGTGTAAAAAATCCAGTGATGAAAATGTCATTTTTATCTTGCACAGAACTTTAAATCCTGAAGATTTAAATATTCATTTCTCAAATAAAATCACACTGAAATAAAGTTCCAAACAGTCTATTTAAAATATTTCAGTCTAGATTTCTGACAGCAAGTTACAGAGAATGAATAAAAATTTCAATTAATTCACATATGACATTTTGAAAACATTTTTTGAATCAACATATTTTGTTTTCTATACTGGGTACCCAATCAGGCAAAATAAAATTGTGGCTTAATGACTCTTACACTGTATTTTTTTCAGTTAATTGAATTTATATGATAAGGTTACTCAAAATCAACATAGCAAAAGATGAACTATTCTTAGTTCCTTTAATTTGGAAAGATTTGATGTTTGCTTTTGATATTTTAAAATTTAATTTTATTAGACACTGATTCATAGAATCATAGAATAGATTGAATAAATAAAATTGGCTACTCAAAGGAGTTTACTTTCAACCTTTAGTAGCTGGGTTTTGAAATTTTCTGTGGGTTTTTTTCAGAGTTTTCATAGTTTTCACAGCCTATGAATCTGAGTTATATTACAATGTCAGACTTTATTTATTAACGACATGACAGAGATTAACAAAATGCTGGACAAGCTACAACTGATAAGAATTTTGAAAGCTTCACTGTAAAATGGAATGAAGTGGAGATAGAAATTGAAGACATCGAGATAACAATTGATGGACAGAGTCTATTCCAACTGAGAATACCAAAGAAGACTGTAGAATGTTGTGAAATTGAATTGATCACCTGGAAAATAAGGTTAGAGTAAGAAATATCAGGTGTGAGGGCTGGAGAAGCTGAGCTAATCTTTTCTGAGAGGATTATGAGAGCCAGAAAGTGGATGTCTTTCAGCTTTTTTAATGTGTGCCATACATTGCCTCTCATAGCTCTAGTGTCATCAGTTAGGCAACACACTGACATGGTATTTGTACAGCGTACCTCTTTCGGCCTCCAGTAGACAAACTAAACACTAAAATGCGTATAGGAAGCCGAAATTAAAAATGGTCTAGCTTTAAGTGATTCAATATGACGAAATTACAAATTAAGTGAGGCCTACAGTCTGAACCAGAATTCAGGCAACAAAGCTCCAATGGAGCTTTTAATACCATATTGTCAGGAAAAGCCCATACCAGACTCTAAGAAAGCCCAAATAAGAATAATTCCCTACCTTACACTTTTCTATTCTGTGTCAAAGTTTAACTTGTTAAATTTGACTTGCAGAGACCTTAAGTTCATGTATTTCTGCTGCCTACAGACATGAAGAGCATACAGATAAGAAGATGAGCTGTATATGAAACGTGAAAAAAGGCTTTGATTCAGCCTCTGAATGGTTTATCTTCAATAATGTAGATTGTCGTTGCCTTTCCTCTTAATTCTTAACTGCTCTTGCCACAGAGCTCATTTAGCTGAATTTATATGATGTGATAAGTTAGTATTACATTTATTATCATAATTATCGTGTCTGATTAATCTTGCTTATTCTGGAAAGTCATACAAGTTTCTTACCAGAGGGCATAATTTCAAGTTTTACTATTCATGTATAAGGCAACGGACCCAAAGAGTGAAGATAATTAATCTGGACTAAAGTTGTCTGTGGCAAATTTAAGACAGGTATACTGGGGTGGTTTCAATATCCAGTGTTGACTGAGGCAAGATGAAGATAGATGTAGTGTGAAGTCAGAGATTATGGTGATTGCTAGAGCTGTACCCATCAATCCAATGCCACCCAACTAGGTTTTAAACACTTTACTTTCAAAATTGTCTGAAATGATGTAGCACATTTTTTTGTTTATACCCAAGCTCACTTAGGCACCCCTGTACATGTCATTTGTTCTGGCCATGCACAGGATCTCCAGACAAAAACCTGCTGAAATGAGCTTAATGCAGGATTTGACTAAATAAAATTCGGTAATATAGGCAATGGAATTTCCTCTAGGTGATCACAAAGGTCCTCCAGCCATCCCAACCTAAACAATCATTAATCTATCAACATTATCTGATGTTGATATTTCTATTTTTTGCCATTTGGTGCTTCTTTGCATAAATTCTGATGAATGTGTGTGTTTGTATTAGAACAGAAAGACAATAACTTTCTCTTCCATCTGTATTGTTATATATGAAGTGAGGAATTCCTAATTGTGCAGGCTAATTTTAATTTTGTTTTCGGTGACGGGAACAAAAAAAAGAAAGAAACCCATAGCTGTAGTTGACACCTACAAAGCACTGGAGCATTTTCCAGTGGAAGTAGCACTGTTTGTAATAAAAAACATAGGCTATTTATTCAGCCTGGTTTTTACATTGCGTTTTAGTAACCTTCCTGTCACGGTTTAAAGCTGGGCTGGCTGTTAAGCGAACGACAGACGCTCTTTGTTAACCCCCTCCCTCCCCAAAGTGGGGGGGGGAAAGAGAAAAGGGAAAGAGACTTATGGGTTAGAAAAGTTAAAACAGCTTTAATCTAACTACAATAATAATGAATAA
>VZSC01007213.1:279920-307176 GCA_013398225.1 Steatornis caripensis
GGAGTCTCCTTCTCTGGAGATATTCAAAACCTGCCTGGATGCATTCCTGTGCAACCTGCTCTAGGCTAACCTGCTTTAGCAGGGGGCTTGGACTAGATGATCTCTAGAGGTCCCTTCCAACCCCTACCATTCTATGATATCTATGATATCCATACCAAAACAGCAAAACATTTGAAACTCTTATGCCCCAGAGAATTGTTTTTATGTTTTTTCTGCTCCCCATTTTAAAGTATCAGTGTATATAGGCTTACTAAATTATTTTAGCGATGGTTTTATCTGTATTTGTTTTCTGTGGTTGCTAAAGATTGAAAATGCCTCCAGGCCTAAGAAATTTGAATCGACTATGGTAGTAGATTTCAAGAACCCCACTCAGATAACTCTCTCTTCTTGCTACATAGAAATGTAATTTCCTTTTCTGAGGCTGTAGCTGTAGTTCTCACACATATAATATCACATACAAAACATAAGATGCTAACGGGGAAGAAATTTCTCACTAAAGATCCCTAAAACCTTGGTTCTTGTACCCAGTGGAAAAGAACTGGCTACCTCTTTTCTGTCTGTCTGGTATAGGACAATCTAAGATGGCTGTTCCTTAGGACTTTCTGGAATGGCAAGATACTTTGCTTCAGCAAACAGGGGTAATGTCTTTGTTTGCAAATATAGGACAGCAGAGAACAGCTCAAGATCTGCTTGTCAGCCTGAGTTCTTGAATGCCTTTTGAACTTGGGTATTTCACTGACATTTACAAAAGCTAACAATGAAATCTTATCTAAAATATGTGCAGTATTTTCTGAATATTTTACACAGCAACAGGGCTGAGCTAAATGTTACTAAATTAAACTGTGGTTAGCAATCATTTTAAAAAAATACAGTCATCTTAGCCTTGGTTCATAAAGTTTGCATGCCTACTTTTGGATGGGATCTGAAGCAGAAATGCAGAGCATTAATTGTCACTTATTATCCTAAAATCATGAAACACTGGGATTTTCAATATTCTTCAAGGCCTACTTGTAGACAGCGGAAGTATGAATACCAGTTCAGACAGCCATTCCCTGGTCTCCTGCCTGCACTTCTAAACCTTTGGTGATTAAGCTATTATTAGCTTGAATTAGTCATAGTAAATCAGTCCTGAAGGTTGATAGAAGCTGACAGCACCATTTTGAGGGAAGAAGGGATGTTATGCAAGGGAAATAGATATATCAAACCATCAAAACATCACATATATTCTTAGTTTTTACTGTTACACATTTTCCCTCAATGGCCAAAGAGAAAGAACTAGTAAAAGTAGCACAAAGTTGTACAATAAAATTATAATGCACTAGATTAGTTCATAACAGTCCATTTACCTTCAAATTTTATTGTAAGATGGCAATACTTTTGCAGAATGCTTTTAACTGGATGCTGGAATTCTGTGCTGTGAACTGTGAAACATTTATTTTAAATATTTATTACTCCATTGGAAAAAAGAAAAGTTGGTAAAAGTGTTTTAGAAATTGCCGGTTCAAATAATCAGCTCTGCCTCATTATCAAGGAATGCGCTTTTGGAAAAGTGAAAAAATCTGCTGTGCGGCTGCCAGGACGCTGAACATCGCACTTGTGTGGGGTGGAAACCTGTAGTGGCACTTCTGCACTGTCAGGTTCCTAGACCCTTAATTCGTTGTGATTTGCCCCTGTGAGGGATTTGCCACAGCATTTTTTGAATGAGAAAGCACACAGTATTCTAGGGTCGTGTTCTACCCTTTGTTATATTTGCGTCAGCATTTCGCTCTGCTGAGAGGAAGACGATATTAGATCTCTGATATTCTTTGCATTGTGCCAGAGGTTATGCCAAATCCTTGACTTATATTCAGTTTTTAATGCAAGAGCCTTTGGTAATAATGTTGACTTTTCAGTAAATTCGGATCACTAGCAGTGACCCTAGTAAGGCCTCAGGGTTTGAGGTCTCCACTTTGGAACCGGGGATGGTCCCTGCTCCCATCTCTGATGGGGTCATGGGCTGTGAGGAGACACCATGTACAGGAGGAGATGCACTTGGAGGTTGCTGATGTTGTCTAGGAAACCCTGCCTGCGCCAGTGTGCGTTCTCTGCTCACACACTTGGCCTGTGGACTGGGAAGGAGTCTGGTTAGACGTCGGTATGCTCTGATAAACCCCACTAATGTATTGGCCTTCTGGTAAGACAGTGCAGGCTGTTGCATCTGAGACTATGCCTCGAGACAAACGTTCGTGGTTGCTTTTCAGCTGAAAAGCTAAGAGAAAGTCACATTTATTACTCAGCACCAGCCATGCCAGACTGAGCTATTGATGTCCTTCTTGTGTCAATTACCCTGGATACAGTTTCCCTTCACCTTACTGAAGCTAAAAGTTGTTCTTCTGTTTGGGTTGTAATACAGTCATAAGGCAAATGAATTACAAACATTAGCTATGCATGAGGTTTTTACAGTTGTTTTGTGCATTTTTTGACAGCAGAATATTTGTGATATCTCTCTTTTAATCTACTTTGATTAGGAGCTATAATGACCTGTAGTTAAAAAGCATAAAGCAAAAGACCTATAGCTAAATAGCATTGTCTAAACCATTCCTTACGAAAATAATAACAATAAAAATCTATGTGAGCAAGTAATAAAGTCTCTTGTGTATGTAATAGGTTCTTGGTTTGATAAGCAGCAAATGAATCTAATTAAACCTAATGGAAATACATCTTTTACCTCTGGAATTCTGTCAGTCAAAGGGTGAGAAATTTGTGCAGACAATAAGCACAGTAGCTAAGAGAAAAAATTGAAGCAAATCTGTTAATAAATGGAATGGATTTTATAAAATCCAGTAGCATTGCATAACTCAGCCTAAAGGTTTACTGAGTTCATGTGTTCTCTTTGCCTCCCTTCCCTTCCTCCCTTCCTCCATAAATGCTGCATGTTATTTTAAAGAATTATCATAGAATCATAGAATCATAGAATTCATAAATAATGAATGAGTAATTCTTGCGCTGAAAGACTTCCAATCTATTTTTAGGTATAAAACTGAAATATAAGAAATTCACATACAATCATGGGCCAAGGTTCATTTCACCTAGCTTTAGGCACTGATCATAAACATGGACTCCAGAACACCTAACATTAGCTAGAGTGAGTAGAGAAAGGAGGTTGTTTGCAGAGAGTGATCTAGACCTTAGGTCGAGAGGGTGATTACAGCACATATGGAGTTCTTTCCATAAACTCTGTGAGAAGGCTAAAGTCCTAATGTACGTGCTTCACGTAAGCATTTAAAGTAATATAACACAAAAAATCTGGTCTAAATTTAGAACTGCATGCATCTCTCTATTCTCTCGGTAGTTATACCCTGATCCTCCTTAAAATACTATTCCTTCATAGAATACAATGTATGTAGAGTCATTCTCTGCATATACAGAAATGACTTGATTATACAAGAACTTCAAAATTAAGGGAACAAAGAAGAGAGATTCAGGGGACAAAGCCATCGGAGGGAAGGTGGGGCTGACAGCATAATACTTTACATCTTTCCCCCATTAGTAGTAAGCAAAATCTATGGTGCATCTAGCAAAGTTTAAGAAGGAATGTTGATGACACTATTTCTTGATCTTCTTGAAAATTTCTTCACTTCTTTTGTCATAAAAATGTTTTTCAGAGAAATCTGCCTGCTCAGGCTTCCTGTCAATCAGTTAACAATATCAAGTCCTTCACAGCAAGGTACAATAAACTTTTAGTGGACCATTACATACTTTGTGCCCATGGATGAACTTTCCTCCCAACTCAATTACATATTGCCTTATATTTTCATGCAGTCCTAAGCTTTTGTTGTTGGTGATGTTAAGGCAGAGTATCCTAGAAAATTCATACATACAGTTAATGTCATTTTCCTAGCAGAAGAGGACTGGGAGTTGAGAAAACAGGAGAACATGTGGGGTTTTTTAAACTTAATGTCTTCTTTTGAGGAATAGGACAATGTCAGATGTGAAGTAGAATGCATCTCTCCCTGTTAAGTCTGCTAAGACTTTCTCAAAATGTTGAGAGACAAGCCTTTCCACATGGGAATCTTGAACCAGTATGATTCATAGATGAAGTTAGAAACTGTCACTGTTCATATTTCTGCTGTTCACGCAGTTTCTGTTAAAAAAATCATGTTCTATATACAACTGAAGTAGAACTGCTCAACCAGCAGAACTCAACATATTATAAAAAGCATAACCGTACAGACAAGCTGTCTTGTCACTTCTGTGTATCTAATGTCCACAACAATGATATACATTAAAAAGTAGCTTCCATTTTTAATGTATTTATTTGCTTATTTGCATTTTTGATGCAAATACACACTTTTTGCAATCTTTACAGCATTGCCTATGTATTTTCAGGTTGCTCTTACCTTTAATCAGCACCTCAGAAAAATATTTCTCTTATTTCTATGCCAGTATGAGGTAGAATGCATGTAGGCAGACGGTGTTACAAACAGAGGTGCTCATTTGTCATTTTTGTCCATTTTAGGCACATATTCTTGTTTGGTATAAATCATTATGTCATCATAGACTTTACGGTTGATGAAGTTATTTACTTGTTGTTTTTATGTTTTTTTCTTTTTCAGTGTGCTGCTGGATATAGCTAAGAGTATCCATTGTAATTTCCCTTCATATTTATATCTGTACATAAGCAAAATAAGCAAAACGTCACCAACCATTTTGAATCACAAAGTCAGAGCATTCAATCTTAAACCTATGGTATTTTTTAAAAAAACACTTTACAGTCTTGGATAGTGGTATTAATCTTCAATATTTTTTATTTTCTTATTCTGAGTAGCAGAAGTTTCTGACTTCAGTTACACCACCAATGAAGAACAGATGAATTCACTGAGTATAACAAAATAATTACTTATTTTGGTGAAGCAAAAAAAAATCTGCCACAATTCCTCTCATTAAACCTATGAACATATGATTTAAATTTTATTACTCCATCTTGAATAATCAGGGATTCCTTTATTTTTTTATATTGAACTTCAGTGGCCTTAGCAACTAAAAGTAGTAGTCCATAATGGAGAAATTGAGGAACATAGCAGCAGTGTGACTGATTTTCATTAACTTTGCTGGTAACAGAATAAAATGTATAAAAATCTCCCTGTTTGCAAAATTCTAACTGGACGATCAGTTTTTTACTCTGATAGTTCAGAGCAAAGGGCTAGCATGTCTCTTGTCAAATGATACCAGTATACTCTTCTCCATCCCCATTATAACAATCTAAACAAACCTTGGTCGCGTACCAAAGAGGGCAATCTGATATCAAAATAGAGGCACAGAAAAATCAACTGGAAAAAAACACAAGTACCCTTTCACAATGCCATAGTAAGCATTTCCCCCACTGCCTATAGAAAAGATCAGAAAGTAAGGAAGAAATACTCCACTGTGGTGGAGTATCAGTTTAATGCATTAGAAACATTAAAGGTTCTGATGGAGCCATGATTCACTAGATGTTTTTGGAGTTATTAACATCCTAACTAAGCTTCAGTAATATTTATGTTATATTAAATATAAAGAGGATGCTGAAGAATGATGCCTAGTGCGGTAAGACATATTAATATCCTTTCGGGACACTGAGCGCATGCGTCACAGTGGATGTGTTTACGCCTGTACCTGGGACACAAGCTGGAACTCAGTCTAAGCTGTGGACTATCATCAAGTCTAAAGATCATCCCTGAGAAATGAGAAAATCGTGGCTCTTGCAGGGATTATTAATACCTCCCCTGGCTAAGGTCTTAATGAGACTCACACAAATCACAGGGAAAAAAATCTTCCACAATCACAAGTTTTTGGCAAGTGAGTGAGACAATGGGGATCAACAAACCCAACAGCACAAAGATGGAAGGTGAAGAGCTTCTTCTGGTTACTTTTGTAGAATTTGAAAATCAGGATCACAGGATCAGCATAACCTGTGACTTTTGGTGGCTTCTGCAACAGCAGTCAATAAAAAAATGGTTCTTGCATAGTTGTCATGTTTGGCCTTGAGCTGAAGACTAACATAGCTTTTTCTGTGGAGCTCCTGGAGTACAATAGGTATCTTTGCCATTGGATTTATTTGAAAGTAAATCTGAAAAAAAGCGGAACTGTCTTCCAGAAAATTTGTGAGTGCACTCTCAAATGGCTATAAGGTGTAAATTCATGTGGAAAAACTCTTAAGAGGGGTGATTTAGCCTGATTCTCAGTTTTAAAAGACAGGAAAAGAATCTAAAGTTGAATAAACCTTGTGATGGACTCTGTACAGCACTGACGAATTAAGTGCTGTATGGATTACAGTTTAGTCATTTTTTTCCATAGGAACCTCTGCAGGAACTGTCAGGTGAAGAAAAGTTCAGTGCGCTTCTGTCACCAAAAGCCAGGTATCAACTTGGGCAGCTGGTACTGTGGGGAAAATAATGTCACAGGATGAATATACAAAAAAGACAAAACATGTAGAATTTGTCTCCTCAAACATGCCTAAGAAAAATATTTCATGACATTTGAAATAAAATAATGAATGAACAGCAGCAAAAGCTCTGAAGGAATCTAGATAGAAGAAAAAAAAAGAAGAAAAAAATGATACTGAAATTTCTCACTAACCTCAAACTTTACTCAACTTTTCATACAGTAGCTTTCCTGATGGTAAATATCCATATTACTGAAGCTTGCCTTGGTTTGAATGTATAATAAAAGCTTCCTTGTTCATATTGGATCATATTTCTCACAAAGTTTACATTGCATAATACTTATTACAAAATACAGAAATAATTTTATCATGGAAAACATTGCCCCAGGGAGTATAGATTGCTGCAGTTACATTATCCATAAAGTTTTTCCTCCCTGCAAACTAAGGATTTTTCAGTTTCCTACAAAAATCTGAAATTTACTGTTCTGCAAGGAGAGAGCTTGATCAAGAAGGTAGTTGTAAACCATGGACAATACATTCAAATGCTGAAAAAATCTTTCTTAACAGTAGGATTGTTATGTTCTGAGACTGTTAGAAATTCTTTCAACCTCTAGATAATGATATCCAGTTTTAACAAGACTACTGCAGCACACAATAAGGAAAGTCCAGAGGAAATCAAGACTCTAGGCTGTCACACAGAATGACAATCATGGAGCAGAGTCAGCTGGAGCAATGTGAAGGAGTTAGGGTTGAATAAATTGAGAGTGCCAAAAAAAGTTACTTGAAGACTGGTAGGAAATTACTAGAGCGTAGTGGTGGTGCAGTCCTGCAGCAAGGAGAGAAGATCAGGGTGATGGCAAAACGGTTCAGACCTTGTAGAATGGATGTTCCACCAATAACACATTAAAAATATGAAAACCTAGATATGGGAGACAACAGGAAACTGAAACTGATTATACAGTACAGATGTAACGTATAATGTTTTTTACTCTTTGAAATACTTACTCTTCAAGCAATGTCTTGAACTGTGTGAACGTGTGAAAACAGTGGAGATAACATTAACCAAAAGTGCAGATGAAAGTCATCTTCAAAATCTATGGATTTTTAACACTGGGAGTGAATAAGGAAAGAAGTAAGGAAAACATTTTCTACAGTTCTTCCACTACGGCTAAAGAAAATCATTAATTAAACAAGTTGGCTAAGTATCTATGATGAAGCAATCTGCAAGTGAAGAAGAACCTTCATGTGCTAGGTTTTTACCTGGTGACTCTGACAACTACAGCTTCAACCAAGACCATTCTCCCCCTTTGCAGGAACATCTATTCCTACCTCTGCTAGGAGATTTTTGTGCTACATTTCTGTAAGAAATAAAAAGCTTATTGTCCAAATGTCTATGGTTGTCCAAATGTCTATGATTCTAATCTATGATTCAAATGGGACAGGAAGGAAGAGGTTGGAACCACAAATTTTTGGAATGATTGAAATTTAATAATAATGCAATAATTAAGAATACTTGTTTCCTAAATAATACATTCCATCAGACAATCAGAAAACATTTTTTCAAAGACCAATGAAGTATTCCTTAACCTTAAGAGGTTAAAGAGATTTAAATTTATTTACGTCTAGCTGGCACTGCCAAGGAAAAAATGTGTTGTAAGACATCTCTCCATAACCTAAACTTCTGAATCTTTTCAGGTGATTTTGGACTATGCATTTCCCTTTCAGAATTCCCTGATGGCTAGGAGGCACCAGATCTCCCCAAATTCCCAGGCCTGTCCTGCAGCTGATTACATGGAGGGTGAGGAAGTGGCTCATCTCTTCCATCCCCAGGGATTCACCAGCTACTGGTACCCAACACTGCCAGTGAGAGGTCCAGGGACTGGCTTTTTGGCTCCAGCTCATCTACCTACTCCTGTGTACCTATTTACTTAGAGTCTCTAAGACACTCACGTGGTCATGCAGGTGCCACAGCCCAGGAGCTTTGGGATACATATGCTGTCCAGAATAACAGTTGAATGTCAGGTAGGATACTGAGAGCATCTTACATGTCATTAGGTCTACTCTTGAGCAACCAGTGCTCCTTCAAGTCCACGGCGAGCACCATCCTTTAGAAAATATTTATTTAACATTTGAAGTGTTTGTACTGAGTTGTATCTGAAACTTTATGTCAGGAGAAAGAAAGTATCTGAAGAAGAAAAATATTCCTGCTTATCTCTGCTGGGAGGTCTTCATGTCTGTGGCACCCACAGCAGTTCTGTTGTTCTGAGTCCTCATGTTGTAAGGAGATAAACAGTAAAAGTCAATAGGAAACCTTTGCTACCTTGAACATCAGAGGTTTAAAAATGTTTTTCAAACAGATTTAGTGGTGAGACAAAGAAGGTGAAGTTCATACCCTCCTTAGCACCATGGACAGCTGGATATAGTCTTCCCTTTCCCCTCTTATTTCACGTCTTTCCACAGTTTCATGCAGCCCTGAATTTCCTAAATAAGATAATCCACATTATATTTTTTCTTCTCACTCCTCTTTCTCAAGGAGAGTAGCTAAAAATAGATTTGCTGATGATGAGCAAATACGTCCAGAAAGGGAACTCAGCAAAGAGAACAGGCAGCATCAGTAGGGAAGAAGCTGCAGCACAAACAAACATGACTTTTAGCTCCATTAGCTTATGTGATGGAAAAAAATCAAATACCCTATACAGGAAAACTCTCATTTCCAGACTAGCAAATCAGTAACTGAGTATTACAATTAAGGAAGAACATTTCCTTGACAAGAATCCACTACGAATCTTACAAGAGGCTTTACAAAATTAAAAATAAGGAAGCAGCTGCAGCTAGCAACAGTTGTTTCCTTTTAGCTGCAGTCGTAGGTTTGCTTACTAGTTGGCATTCATGCTCAGCTTACTGCTCTGCTATGCTGCAGTTGATTTTTTCCCCACTAGCTGAAGAAATCTATGCAATAAGAGGAATTCTGAGTGATTTGATTTTCCCCAAAGAGTTCACAAATCCTTTGAAGGTGTACGAATCTTCTTTCATGTTTCTCCTAGTATAAGCTAGAACGACTGAATTAAACAAAGATGAGTGGGAAATGACCTTGCAATACATACTCCAATGGCTGAAGAACATTCAGTAAGATGCACAATCCAAAGAGCATAGTAACTGCACTCTCTTCATAGTAGTCTTCAATTTTGCTCTGTTTCATTGCTAAAGGAGTCTGATCCGCTGTCCATTGAGGTCATTTGACTTCAAGTCCTAAATTTAGAGTAACTTCATGGAGATTAATTGATTTCACAAGAGATTTTCAGCGGAGAAAGGAAGAGCACAATGTGCCCCTGTATATTTGGTGAATCAGGCTGCCAGATATGTCAATGAACTGTAAATGCAAAACTGCCATTTATGAACATCCACTTAAACAAAATGCGAAATTAAATATTTTGTCTCTCAGCCGTAGCCGTCCTATTCTGTTTTTTCGAGTATTTTCTTCGTCTGCCAGACACTAAGCGAGTACTGAGTCAAACAACATTGATTTCAGCATTTGTGAAGTTATGCCTTTCTCTTCCCTTCTTATTTTTCGGATGTAGAGTTTACTGCTGGCAATGTTGCTGAGCAAGGAAGAAACATGTAATGCACCCAGCATAAAAGTCTAGCCTGGTAGAGAGGTGGAGAGTTAAACATGATCGAGACTGGGTTATTTTTTATTCCATAGGTAGAAACAGGTGGGAATTCATTTGAACTCCAACACGTTTTTATTTTATTAGCTTTTGCCCTGTGTGATATACTTTAAATGAAAACAATTTCTGAAGATGGTATTATAATGTTTCCAGCTGCATCTATAACCCATACAAAGCAGTTATTGAAAAATCCTGCCTGGATCTAGATTAGTACCATTGTTTTAGGAGCTATGTCATCGTGTAGTCATGGAATTAAAGGTTTCAAGTATATACATGCAGAGGTGCTGTGGTTTACAGTGAGAAAGACACTTTTTGTGATTTAAAAAAGCCCCTTACTTCACGGAAGTCAAGCCAAGATCTCTTCAAGTTTTTCAAAGAAAGCACCAGAACTTACAAAGTATTTCAGCTTGCAGTGATGAGAGTGTATGACAAAATGCATATGCAGATACATACACAATGTATATATGTATAAAGATATGTATATATAATACATAAAAAGATACATATATATGTACACATTGTATATGCATATATCTATATACTAGATTGTCTCAAAAATTATTTCAGTTTCCAATGACTAGACTTGTAGAAAAGCAGCATCCACAGAACCCTAGTAGTAACAGAAGCAGCACCTGGTTATTTAGGCTTTTTTCTCACTTGAATCTTGTTTTGTACACAGGCTCAGGCTGTACTTCCTTTCCGGCATGCATTTTCATGCCAAGTTATTAAAATGGTCTAGTAAGAAGTAAGTCAGATTCGCAATCTGAGGGCCAGATTCTGCTTATCCCTTCCACAGCTTGTCAGGAAGCTTTCTTTTCCCTCTTTCTATATAGGCTCACCCAAAACTAGGCAGTACTCAGAAAGCAACAAGAGATGCTTTTGCCATCACTTCATGTGCAGGACAAGGAGAGGGCTCAGCAAGGGCAGAAGGCAGCTCTCCCTACCCACGGGCACAAGGTCAGCAGCAGGAGCACATGCAGGGGGCATATGCAGATGAAACGTGAACAAGCCAGGGTGGGAGCTGTTGAATTCTAGTTCTGTGTGGGATGGGACAGTGCAGGGAGCAGACACTAACCTTGGCAAGGTATCAGGAGGATAAATGAATAAATGCTGGAGAATTAAATTGCACCTTAAAGCACCCCTGGGGTGCTCATGTGCAGGGAAGTAGAGGAATGCAGGTAGAGCCCTGGCCAGTGCTCAGTGCTGTATCCTGGTGTCTGATGTCTTGTGTGATTTGTATGATATGATATGACCCAGCATAGGGTAAAGGTGAGCTGAACAAAGCAGACACAGTACTTCCCTACTGATGAAATACACCTTTGAAGATATATGTTATTTTTCTTCAAAGCTCTTCTAGCTTTTTCATACTGTTTTATCCTTTCAGATGCTTTTACTTAAGCAACAGAAACTTACATTTGGCATTTTTCAGCAAAACGTATCTTCATACTTCAAAAAATTTTCTTTAGCAATTCAAAATAAATGTCAGTGAGTTCCCTAGGATTCATTTCTTTGCAAAGAATGGATTTTTTTTTGCCAAGAAAAGCAATTTAATTTTGCCAGTAACTCTGGAAGGCTGCTACTGAAGCAGCATAAAGTGGATATTAAACATTCACCAAGCAAAGATCTAAAGCCCCACATTTAAAACATAGGCAAGTTCTAATCTGATAATTAAAGTTTGCAGGGAGTGTGTGGGGGGTGTTGACCCTGTTGCAGTCAGTTTTTCACTGCTTGCCAACCTTGATTTCACAAATATGTTATCTTTTTAGACATTTTAACCCAACAAAATAACTCAACATGGTTACAAATGCAATGTCTCTCCAAGGCAATCATCCAGGAAGAAATGGACAGAGGAAGATTCTGGTCTCGAGCCATCCAGTCAACCATGGCAGAGCAATATTGAAAATACTTATTGGTAATATACTTATTCAACAATAAAAGATTTCACATGACAACAAACCAGCAACAGATCAAAGGCGTGCAACAGCAGTGACACAATATGCATTTTAAAAAGTCTTTCTATATAGGCTCACCCAAAACTAGGCAGTACTCAGAAAGCAACAAGAGATGCTTTTGCCATCACTTCATGTGCAGGACAAGGAGAGGGCTCAGCAAGGGCAGAAGGCAGCTCTCCCTACCCACGGGCACAAGGTCAGCAGCAGGAGCACATGCAGGGGGCATATGCAGATGAAACGTGAACAAGCCAGGGTGGGAGCTGTTGAATTCTAGTTCTGTGTGGGATGGGACAGTGCAGGGAGCAGACACTAACCTTGGCAANGAGAATATATTTCATAATATACTTATGCTTCTTTTGTAGCCAGTACCTACTTAGCCTTTTGTCTTTTCCATTTGTTCATAAAAGTATTTGTTTTTAGGTTAAGTGAACATTAACTTTATAAAGCAGGATTTTGGACTTCAATAGGACAAAATCATCAGGCTTCCACAGGCAACAATTTTTAAAGCTGTAAAGCCTACGTGAGGTTTATTAAGTTCTAGAAAGCTCTTTTAGAGAGAATTTCAGTGTATAGATAGCAAGAGTTTTCCAGAGCTGATGAAAGGCATAAGGAGTAGCTAGGAAAATTAATTCTTTTTAAACAGCATAATTTCTAGGAAATAGTAGTATTCCCTTGTAGCAGGCAGTCGTTCAGAAGCCCATTGCAAGCCAGATATGGTACAGTTGATGGAAAGCTATTATAACCCTAGAGCAATAAAATGCTATTACAAGAGAGCTTTTTAATTTTACAACTAATTTTAGAGGTTTTTATTTATGAATTTTATGACTAACATAAGGGCAAGGTTTACATATGTCTCATGGTTACTTTTAATTGTAGATTTGCTCTTTTGCATATGCAATCATTTCTGTCTGTAAAAAATTGGAATGTATAATTCGTTAGTAGTGTTTTTATTTTGTCAATCCTTTATACAAAGTACATTGTCCAGCCCCAGCATGACCTTTGCCAGGAGTCCACAGTATCATGCCAGTAGCCAAATAATGTTTGGTTCACTAAGAATATTAAATCAAGGTTGTTGTGCATCTCCTCATTTAGGGAGAGCTTTTTAAAAGCATTTTTATCACAGATAATAGATGGCTTAAGCAGACAGCTAAGTGAAAAGGAGGAGCTGGTTTCAGAGGAGGAAGGATTAAGTCATTATTTCAAAAATATAATAATTTAACAATTTAATAATTTAAAAAACTAGTGCATTGTACATGTTAGAATGATTGGTTATACCAAAACTCCAAATTGTTGTTGTGCTACTTTCCTTGCCTTTCCCCATGCCATTCCTTCATTCTCCATTCTCATAGCAAGTGGATGCCTTTTACCAAGATCAAATGGTGATATCATGTGTAAATTTCTTGGGTGATTTAGACAACAATGTGATATCAGCAAGGTGGCTCAGCAAACCACTCAAAGAGCAATATGGAGAAATTAAACACTCTTTTCAAGAAAACTGTATTGTAGCTTTTATTAACTTCATGACTTGTTGCCCTGCAGGACCAGTCCTGAGCATCTGGCACTGATATGACGGTTTCTATAAAAAACCAGCAACACTTACAGAGTGTAAAATCCCAGTATGCAGCAGTGGATTTAAATGAGGATACAGCAATTGAAAATCAGTTAGTACTCCAAGATTTGCTGTGTGATGAGACTCTATAGCATTCATTCTGTATGCACCACTACCCCTTAGTACCAAACCTTACAAATTCTGTTACTCATACCCAACAGATGCTGAAAGGCTATGGTTATATTTCTACAGCTGAAATATTCTATGTTAGGTACATTTCAGCATGACTCAATTCCAGCTTCAGAATTCTTAGATTCAGGAGTGACAAAGCACATATCAATTTCAAAACATGTATAATCCACCTACACTGTTGTCTTCAGAAGAATTACACTGGAATGGCAGGTGTCTCATATGAGCACACCAAGACTGAAACTGCAGTAAACCGCACAGACATCAGCACCTACAAGTTCTTAACATAAACTATTAATACTTTTTTTCTCGTTTTCTTCATAATTTAAACCAAAATTAGGCATTCTCCCAAACTGGTGTAATCCACAGATGGACGTTCTATCTGAAACGTTTAAATAACATTTGTGCAGCAATTTCCAATGATAAGTCAGAGGATAATGTGCTTTTCTCCTGCTCACAAATTATTATAACCACTTAAAGAGATGTCCACAAAGACTTAAAATTTTGGCTGGAAACTGTAGTATAATATCATTTTGCTATCTTTGCTATTAAAAAAAAATAGCATAACAGTAAACCTTACTCATGCTTAAAAGTGGGGGTTTTTTGTGTCTGACAGGACTACACACTGAACAATACTGCACGTGCTCTGTTCTCTCACAGTGCTTACTTACTAATTAAAACAAGCTTATTCCATTTCACAAAAGCAAGAACTGAGATATTTTCCAGTGATTTCTCCTTCTCTCAGTTGTTTGCTGATATCCTGCACCAGATATTCTTTCTAGCTAGGGGATGTCCCACACAGGGAAAGTTCAACTTCTGTGGTTTCTAGTCACTGCTAACTCAAGAAGTAAAGCTCTGTGTTATAGATCTGAAAGAATCAGTCCTCATGATTACTGGCAAAAAAGTTTAAAACATTTGTGTTTTATTACTTTTTAAAGGAGTTAATTTAAAAAATAACTAAAAAATCCTGTTCAAGAACAATAAAGTGGCAGTCAAGAGTATTTGTTCACAAATCTTTTGTTTCATTTATGAGGAAATGCAGAGGCAATGCAGAAAATAAGAGTAGGGTATTGCCTAAAAAGAAACCATAGTCTTTTAGTAAAGACAGCTAAATACTGCCCTGAAGAACTAAGTTCTGTTTGTGTTTATCCCTCAGAACACATCAAAAGACGCAGGACTCATTTGAAATATGATTACTTAGTTAAAAGGCAGCATAATAAGTTAAAGTCACAGAAGAGTGGAGTTATGTCTGTAGAGTGAATCCTATTGCGTGTCTATATTGCTGATCATCTACTGGGCACAGTTGTAATGAAAGTTCTCTAAGGTAGACATGGTATTTCTTGTCAAAGGTTATTTTTCTGTTGACATGACTACATACTGCTTCTATGGCACATAAACTAACGTAAGTACAAGTAAACGAGGCATCTGTAGGAGGTGAGTCATAGGGTCTAGACTGGATGAATTACCTAAGGAGATGCTACTTTATTTGCAACAGTGGAAGCCTAGACAATCATTTTTGACTGAGGATAGAATTCAGTTTGCAGATTAAGTAATTTAAATGTAGATGTCTCCTAGTCCATTAGGTGTCTAGTCTTTTGTCAAAATTAATGAAGTTTCAGTTAACACAGTCGACAGACCATAAAGAGCAACTCAGCTCACCCTAAAGCAGAGGCCTAGCACTTACGGAAAAATTAGTGCCATCTGAGATACCCTAAGACATCACGCCCAGGTCCACCTCCTGCAATGTCTGGCCTTTCTAGAAGTCCTGTGTTAGACTTGCCAGATTTGGGTATCATTATAATATTTAATACTGTAGGGTACTTCAAACAGTATCTCAAAATCCTGCTCTTAATGCCTATTTCTTACAGTTCTTTCCAAGAAATATCTACTACAATGTAGCAAATTCCAGACTTTCAGCTATGAATTTATTTTAACTTAGTATAGTTTGGATAAAACTAAGTCTTTCATTAAAGAGAAAAAAATACATTTTTAATTTCCTTAATCAAGATATATTATGACAAGAAGCTAGAAAGTATTAACTTTCCTGTCTAAAAAAGAATAATACACTGGTCTAACAAGAATGGTAGACTTACCATAAGTAAGTACCATAAGAAGTTATATAAACAAAGAAGGAAGAAATATTATCATGGGACAGCATTTAATCCATGCCTTAGGGTAAAATAGTTCTTGAAGAACATAATCGACTAAAGCAAATGATCTGATGGTTTTATTCTATACTTATTACATGTTTAATAGAATAAAAATCCCTGAAAATAAGTACTTTTTAAGTAAATTAAATGGAAGGATATAAATTATCCTCCATACCTGAAAAGATTAAAAGATTCACAATATTTTAAAAAATATTACTATTATTACTACATAATATAGCCCTTTTTGCATGGAACAAAGTAATAATTCTCTTGTGATATGAAGGACAAACAGGCTTGAATTGTGATGGAGACAAGCTGACTGTATAGCACAAATGAGTGTGGGTTGCACACCTTTTTATCCTTTTGATGCCAGCTCAGATCCTGCCCAAACATCTGGTCTTCTAATTCCTCTGTGTGCAGAGAAGTCCTGCTGAAGCCAGGAGGAATTCTCTGCACAGAAACTACTCAGTCTGGGATCTCAACTCTTCCTTTATTGACAATTAAGAACATCATGACTGTAAAGTGAGTTCTCAGTCAACAGTTAACACTATTTACCTATTTATACATCCCAATAAATGTAAAGGCCCCGGAGGAAAGTTCCGTTGCTTTAAGCACTTGCATATTAAGAAAAAGACCTGGTTTCCAGATTTTACAGTGAGAGACAAAAGGTGAGATGTTAAATACGTAATGGAGTGCTTTAGTCAGAGACTTCCATAGGACAATGATGTAGTTGAGAAGTCTAGTAGTTTATTGGCTGGATGACCACATCCAAAGAGTTACAGTCAATGGCTCAATGTCTGAGTGAAAACCAGTAACAAATGTTATCCCTCAAGGGTCTCTACTGGGACCAATACTCTTTAATATCTTCATCAATTACATAGACAGTGGGATCGAGTGCACCCCTGCAAGTTTGCAGATGACACCAAGCTGAGTGGTGCAGTTGACACACCTGAGGGATGGCATGCCATCCAGAGGGACCTTGACAGGCTCAAGAAGTGAGCCCATGTGAACCTCACAAGGTCAACAAGGCCAAGTGCAAGGTTCTGCACCTGGGTCAGGGCAATCCCTAGTATCAATACAGAGTGGGAGATAGGACAAGGGGCAATGGGCACAAACTGGAACACAGGCAGTTCCACCTGAACATGAGGAGGAACTTCTTTACTGTGAGGGTAACAGAGCACTGGAACAGGTTGCCCAGGGAGGTTGTGGAGTTTCCTTCTCTGGAGATACTCAAAACCCATCTGGATGCATTCCTGTGCAACCTGCTCTAGGCACACCTGCTTTAGCAGGGGGATTGGACTAGATGATGTTTAGAGGTCCCTTCCAACCCCTACCATTCTATGATTCTATGATTCTGTGAATGGATTGAGAGCAGCCCTGCAGAGAAGGACTTGGGGATATTGGTGGATGAAAAACTGAACATGAAGCAGCAACGTGTGCTTGCAGCCCAGAAAGCTAGTTGTATCCTTGGTCGCATCAAAAAAGAACATGGCTAGCAGGTCAAAGGAGGTGTTTCTGCCCCTCTACTCTGCTCTGGTGAGATCCCACCTGGAGTACTGCATCCAGCTCAGCACAGGAAAGACATGAACCTATTGGAGCAGGTCCAGATGAGGGCCACAAAAATGTTCAGAGGGTTGGAAGACCTCTCCTATGAGGAGCAACTGAGAGAGTTGGGACTGTTCAGCCTGGAGAAGTGAAGGCTCCAAGGAGATCTTATTGTGGCTTTTCAATACTTAAAATGATTTATGGAGAAAGACTTTTTGCTAAGATGTGTAGTGACAGGACAAGGAGTAATGGTTTTAATCTGAAAGAGGGTAGATTTAAATTGGACATAAGGAAGAAATTTTTTACAATGAGAGTGGTGAGACAACGGGACAGGTTGCCCAGAGAAGCTGTGGACACCCGGTCACTGGAATTGGTCAAGGGCAGCTTAGACATGGCTTTGAGCAAACTGATCTAGTGAAAGATGTCCCTGCCCATAGCAGGGTGGTTGGACTTGACGATCTTCAGAGGTCACTTCTAATCCAAACCGTTCTATGAGAACAAATCAGAAATATCCTGACTCACCATCCAGCCTGGATGCTTACTGACTGCTTTGTTAAAGATACCAAAAATGGAGGGGACAAAACCCCTTTTCAGAATAAACATTTTAAGTCTTATGAGTCAGGGAAATGATTCTGTCTTTTCTGTGAAGCAGAAATGCTGTGTCCACATGTAGGAAGAAAATTACTGTGATAGTGGGAGGCAACGGCAACAGTAAGACAAAGAAATTATTGTGCCTATTTACTGGTCAGGTGCAACTTAGAAGTGTCTTTACAATTTTCAATGATACATAAACTTATACTCCTGCCATTGCTTTTGCTATTTTGGTGAACTTGAAATTAAAATATAATTCTCATACTAATTTCACTGTTTAACTTCAGTTTAGCCTGAATGACTCTATCAACAGTCAGTGCTGGACATAGAAAAAGATATTTTAAATCAATGATAGAAAATCTCATGAGTGGATGACTCATTATTTTCACCTTCGAATACGTTTTCCGTCTGTACAAAGGCAAAAAACCTGTTGTGAGTACAATACAAAAAGATTTAGAAACTGTTTGTCTCCAAGCCAATAACTGATTCAGACTTGGTTTCTTGCAGAGGAATTAATCCCACCTACCTTTCAATATCTACAGTGCTGATGTCTACTTTCAAGCTGTCGTCAAGGCTCCACTGATAGTCAATGAAAAGAAGTCAGCACTTTTAGGGCATGATTCATCCACTGTATTTTAGGCTTCCTTAGGATGAGATGTAATGGTCCCTAAATTTGATCACATAAATCTTAATACATTACTGAAAAGGGCAAAGAGGCTTCTTAGAAGTTAATGGCAGTGACTATACACTGAAAGTAGAAAGTGCCAGTAGTTCAGTGGTTGTTGTAATAATTTAGTCATGTCTTTAGAAAGGATGCTGAAAGTTGAAAAGAGATTTTAAAACACCACCATAAGGATTAAAAGTGTAGGAAAATCACTCTATAGTTAGAGTCTATACAACCTCAATCTATCCTCTTTTTCAGAAGAAAGTTACAAAATTGATTTGTTCACAAAAGAGAAATAAAGAAAACTGTAATAGCTGGTCATTAGGCATGCTACTATATAAAAAAATAAGATCCTCTGTCTAGAGCAGAAGTCATTTCAGCTCAAATTCAGCCTGGATATTAAGATAGTTTAATTTTGAGGGTAATTAATAAAATGGCTGGAAGAACTATAAATGTAAAGTATCTCTTTTTAATATACACCTGTATTTTGACTGAATGAAGCCCCAAAATTCAAATTTCTTAATAAAGAAAAATTCAGGAAGTTGGAATGGTTTATTTTACTTTGTTATAGTATAATATAAAATCAGAATTTCTAGTGAAGACATTTCAAAACACGACAACTTTAAACGTGTCTTACTGAAGCTCTTCTCTTACTCAAAGCAAAACCATACCACTCTACAGCGTTTTGTGAAGCACTTAGATTTCAACAGAAAGCACTTTGAAGGAATGATTCTGTCAACATATTTTGCAAATCAGGTTTAGGAATTGACCACAGAAACAGCTTACTAATGAAACAATCGATTCTTTGTCACTTTAATTCTTTAAATCTGTTCTGAATGTGTTTCTGAAATATCTGTCATAGTGTAATCAAAAGTTATGGGTTTGGCGTAGGGATGATTAGGTGAAACTGCAGTATCCGAGTTATTCAAAAGGTCAGACTAGATAATCATGACTGTTCTTTGTGACCTCATAGGCTATTCATCTTATGCATTAGGCCTTCTGCATTTGATTTTAAATACGCTTGGCTCCCTTAGACAGCAATGGAGACTATTAAATGTATGGCTGGGATTTAAAATTCCATTCTCTCAATGCTATTACTATTGCTGATCATTTCAGGTAGTGTTACCTTATCTGAAATTTCCCCAGAGAGGCTAGTCTAGAAGTAAAGGATTGGGAAAGGAAAGATACATAACAAGAATCAAGATTTTTATACATCTGTGATCAACAACAAAGGTCTACCCTAGTAGTGTTAGGGATTCCTATGCAACTTCATCTCAGGATCAGGGATTTTGACTGATCAATCCTTTTCTTACCAGTTCCTCATTTGTCATTAGTAAATGGCATCAAATACAGTAGCTGTTAGGGGAAAGCAACAAAACTAGCCTTAGGATATAAAGAAGCTCTTTAAGTTACAATTACAAATGTTAGCTTGCCTATGGGTCAGATGTACCCTACCTGAACAAAGACATTTTTCCCTATGTACCACTCACAATTGTTGGCATTCCGTCAACGGCGATTCAAATAAAGAACTGCCAAACAGGGAAAATTGATTCATAATCTAACTTGAGCAAGCAGAGGGAAATAAGCATGGAGGTGAGCTGCAGGCTAATTTGGCCCATTATCTTCCCTTGTGTACTTCTCGTTATTCACCTTTCACATATTTACTCTGAATCCTCTTGCAGAAAGCAACTTCTGCAGCCTTGATTTCAATTTACTATTCCTAACATTTGGTTAACATTGTCCATGTTGCACTATTATTGCACTCAAGATTTTTCCCCCACATGCTGCTCATCAGCCCAATTTATTGACTCACAGAGTTTCTAAGGAGATGCTTATCAAGCAGAATAAACACCCCTATGCTTGCCAACTGGTACTGTGCAAATTGGCTTTGATTCAGTGTCCAGCCGTATTTTAACAAACCCTTGATGGTGCCTCAAAATGCTTTGCTTTGTGTCTGGATTTGCCAGCAGAGTACATTTCTGGTGGCGCAAAAGAGGTTTGTATTTTCAGCAACCTTTCTTTAAAGCCTAGTTTCAATACTTGTTTTTTTTCATACTTTGTCTCTAGCCCACCTCGTAGTAGTCTCTAGCAAAACATTTTGTGCAACTTATTATTACTGTGCTATCCAATATCATTAAATTTGTTCACTGATGAACATATGTAAATGTATTTTGTCACAATGACTTTTACCAGATTGACCTGGCAACCAAGTGTCGCATTAAAGCTGAGCAATTCTGAGTTACTGAAGTACATAGGTGACTTACTGAACCTTTTTTTCTCTAGTATGTGGATGGATTGTTGCTGTGAAGTTTCAGTAGAAGTATTGTATATATTGATTGTATTGATACTGTTCCCAGAGGCTTAATTATCAAACTTGTAGACTCTGAGTACTAAAAGGACAAATGAATTATTCCAATGAGCAGCGCACTCTGCCATAGTCTATAAGTACTTGGGGATGCAAGGAGTTTTTTCCGAATAGCTCTGAATAGTGCCCGAGCTCTACTACGCATCAGGAAATCATATCAAATATCAAGGGTCATCTAATGCTTGCTCACTTTCCTATTCCAATACTTTCATGTTCCATTAAAACACAATCACTGAATTCTTCACAAATCAGAGCACACAAAGTTCACTGGCACCATGGGGCTGTAACAAGCCCTTTCCTCTCTCCCTTTTTCTTTCGTTCTTGTAACACAGCTGTTTATACAGAAGGGAGACAATGTTGAGTTTGTTAACAGCTGGCAGTTAGTCATAATTTATTATGGAATGGGTCTTGAAATGGCCCAGTCTCCTTGATGATGGAAAACCAAAAGGCTATGTTGCTTTCAAAAACTTGTTTTGGGACTAGAAGTGGAGCTTGAGGCTGTGCCAATTCCAAACTCATGAAAGCTGCATAAAGAGAAGGGGGCCGACTCCTCAACTCCTGCTTAAAGCAAAATAGCTTTGTAAGACAGGATTTGTTTCCACTTGTCAGCATCAGTATGTTGTGGTCCACCAGCACCCATCAAAATAACAATCTTACTGATACTTGTCATGTCTCTTTTCCTGTGTTTTAAAACAATGGAATTAACTTCACTTCCCCTGTGGGCCTCCACACTTTTCATTCCATCTATTTTTTTCTCTTTTGATCAAGAGATACAGGAGAAAAGATACTCCTCATGGTAAGCAGTGACATATAGTAGGCTAGTGGACATCAGCTTAAATATTCCAGGGAGAAAAGATGGAAAAGATTCTGTAGAAATGTCCCAGAACAAACATTCGGGAAGAAAAGGGGTATAAGGACAGCAGAAAATATTGGTAAAATTATTTGAATACAGATGGATTCACACAGAGTGAGTGTTAGCCTACTGAGAAATAACCCCTCCAAACCAACTTGACGGATGGATAAGATTCTGCCTGTCTTTTACTGCAAAACCTCTTCTGGCAATGTTTTTTTCCTGAAACAATTTTCTAGCATTGTTGGGGAGATGCTGGTGACGTAAAATTAGCGAGGTGATTTGCCAGCACCTCAGACAACACTCTGCCACATTCTTCACTTCCCAGCTGCGGGACTGAGAAAGGCCACAGGACTTGGGATAGCGTTCCTGACTTCAGCAACAGTGCAGGCAGCACACAGATGGCAGCTCCATGCTGTTTGGGTAAATGGTAGGAGACAGACACATCTTCTGTTGGAATAAAGGACTACACAGAGAGAAGCATCTGAGCAGGTTTCAAAGGAAACTTCTGTTAGTCAGGGAGATGATAGGAGAAGCACGCTGGAGCAACTGAAATTGCAAGATAATAAGGATCAGGGTTCACGCAGAGGTTATTCAGGTTATTCACTGTATTTTAATAGGACAATTTTCAAGCAAATAAAGTTACTGTATATTGTACAAAGTGTAATGTATAAAGTATATTGTATAAAGATATAATGAGGAGCAAACTTGTGAAGTTTCTTTAAAAATATATTCTATACCTTGGGACTTGAGAGCATCATTTAAACAATGATAAAAAGGAAGACAGATACTAATGACTGTTTAAAGATGTTTAAGGAACAATTTGATCCTTATTTCTGTGTTTTGCCCAGTAACTTGTTAGTGTGAAATGCAGGTTTCTAATGGTAGAGATAACTTTACTGAAACAGACCTTTAGTCCTTCTGCATCCCCCTATTCTGTACAGTAGAAATAACACATAACTGCCTCAGGTAGGTCTCAGGCTTTCTCAAATGGGTAATCTTAATATTCATTCTGGCAGCTAAGAGCTTCCAGTGAGGAACAAACTTGTGAGTAAGGCCAAGGGAGTCTTCTGTCACTCCGTTAATTCCCACACTCCTCCCTTCACCACCTCCTCTTGTGTTTGTTCCCTCAGTAGCAAAGAAGGCGGGACAGGTTGCTCACGTTACTCGGAAGGTGTATTACGGCACCATGACTCAATCATGACCACACATCACCCAATGCAAAGACCTTACCTCATCATACAATAAACTTGAAGGCACTCTCTGTAAGGGGCGTCAGAGCTGCACCTGCCCATGCCAGCAGCTGTGTGGGTGTTCTTTGCTTCGAGATGCAAAACTCCCAGACGCTGAAGGGAACTGCAAGTTCTGTATTAGCCCTGTGCCTTCTTTATAGATCGCACATTTCAGAGCCTCAGGAAAACATTTTGTTTAATTCTAATTTTTGAATGTGTCTTTGTGCACCTGGCTTGTCTCAAGGTGTTCATCCACCTTTCTTTCTGCTCTCTGTTCTTGTTTACTGCAGTACGTTTGTTCCTATAAACCACTACTGTGCCTCATCCTTATTTTTTGTCATTTTAACATGTAAACTGATCTCTTCCAGCATGCACAACTCTCCACAATGCCTCTGGCTACTAGACACTAATTAATTTATCTATCAATCAATCAATCAATCAATCATTTCTATTGTGCTGGTAAGTGTGGTGCTTTATCTAGATCTCTAAGTACTTATTTGCCCTCCAACGCAATTGAATAAAAGAGGTAAATTAGACTCAAACAGTTCAAATCTGCTCGTGCCAAAGTACAAACCTGCTCCTGCCAAGGTCAGCAGGAGTTTCACAGATGGAAAAGGAGCAGAGGCAGGGGCTCTGCAATGTTAATGTCCAGGAACAGCGGTGGGATTTTGTAGTCATGTTCTCCAGTGTCTGATGCAGGACCATATCCCTCACTAAATAACTTAGATGATGGACAGGCTAATACTTCTTTAGTCCAATAAAGAAATCCACATTTCTGTTTTGTCTTTTGTCATACCATGACTCCTTTAAGTTGATTTTCATGTACCCTCAAATTTTATTACCCAAATCACTTATCACTTTTCAAAAAGTTGGTTTAAGATCTTGTTCAGTTTTCAAAGGTGCTGTTTTTACCCTAGTGCTGATTAGTACAGAATTCAGCGGTGCCCTCTTTACACTGGGGTGAGCACAGAAAGACTCAGGCCTGAAGGCCAGGAAATGTCTGGCTAAGTATCATCTCAAGAAAGTAATTTATTATAATATCATACAGAATAAATCATGGCTGACATATCTGCTGGAGTTATTTTTAAAGGAAACGATTCATAAAGTGGAGAGGTGTGAAACAGTGAACATAATCTACGTTGACTGGGAAAAAAAAAAAAAAGGCTGTACCTGAGAGGAAACTGAAACAAGGGGTTAGCAACAAACTCAGACAGCGTCTTTCTGGTCGGGATAAAGACCTGTCTCAAGGGCTCTGGGCTGATGCTATCATCGCTGTGAGAGGGAACAACTCAGGGAGATCATAAAATGAGAATTATACCCCTAATTTTTTCTCCCCGCTTATAAATGACTTAAGCATGTTGGCAGGATCTCCATAAACTCCCACCATATACAAAGTACCTTAGACTGGAGCCAAGCAAATGTCACTCTAATAACTCAGCTTCTCCAGTCTGCTTTATTCTTATGTGTCATTGTTATAGATGGCTGTATGGGGCAGCTGACGATTTGGGATTATTGTAGTTAAAAAAAAAAAGAAACACGAAGAAAAAGGCTAATTTCAAAAGTGAGGTAAGTTTTATGCCTCAAAGCCAAAGGCAGCAGATAGGGCTTGGTGTGCTCTGTAAATACAGCAGGGAGATGTAGCGGGTTGGAAGGGCAATTAGAATCCAGATGGCAAAAGACCAGCTTCAGCCATCATTTAAATCAGCACGAGCAGCACCTAGATAGGTGAGGGTGGAAATGGATCACTGGGCCAGAATCTCTTCTCATTTCTACTGCTGTAGATCAAGAATAAACTCAGTTTTTGTTTTTCACAAAATTGTTATGGTAAAAAACAAGCTCAGTGAGAAATCGTCTATGTGTTACTTGAGTGTCAGAGAGATCAAAGAGAAATTGTAGCAGAATGCTGCTCGTATGACAAGAAGAACAGAAATGAACAGAAATTACTGTATTTCTCAGCAAAGGATGTTAGGCCGTGTTCTGGCTTATATGAGCCTCTAGGGAAACAAACCCAGACTCAGACATACTATGACGCCCAGCTAGGGCCAACTTAGTGTCGCAGGGACTCTGCAAAAGCAGAAGAGGGCACAAAGAAATATGCAAAACGATGACAGGGCTCAAAGGGATGAATCACAAACGGAAGCTGGAACAACCATCACTATAATATATTCATGCATTGTGTCATGGCTTAATGTCAGAAAGTAATAAGGACAAAAATACAAATATCAATTAAACACTGCAAATGAGATAAACAGTTCAGAAAATGGTTTTAAAAGCTCTTACACTACTAGTAAAAATACCTTAACAGATGCACAAATGCACCTTGGGATGAACACATTATGCATTATGGATTCAGGGCTGCCATTATAGCCCTCATAATCACTGTTTCACTTGCTCACGTGTTGTACATCTGCGACTTGTTGGCAAGATATTGCAATGAGATGAACTCACAATTTTAGCTAACTTTTTCTCTTTGGAGAGCTTGGCTGCTTTTTTTTTGCTCTTTCCATTCTTCTGAACTTCTGCAATGTAACCTTTTCAATAACATATGCTGCAAATGCACTATTAGTGCTCTTTTTAAAAACTGTTGTATCTCAGTGTCTATAAATAGAAAAATGAGACCACAACCGACAAAAGAAGTCAGCTCTATGACCTCATTTCAAGTAGCATAAAAACCACCACTGGGTTTACACTAGTGGCATAGATATCAGAATGTGATGAATCACAGAACATCAAAAAACTTTTAGCAGTTCTGAGGAGATTTGTCTGCTTTTACAGTTTGCCTGATTGTCCAGAACAGAAACCAGCATCTCCCTCTGGCACCATCTCTAATCCTTTCCAGTGAGGACGTAAGACAATAGAAACGATAGGTAAAACACATAGAATGAGCGTCCACTTTCTATTGAAGGTTAAGTTTTGAGATATAAGCAGAAAGGAGTAAAGGCACACAGCCATTAGGGGAAAACAAATGTTTGCAGACATGTGACCATGAGTCGATGTCAACGACCACTGCAGCCAAAAGCATTGCTAACAATCGCCGCGCAAATGCTATGACAGTAGGAATAAAAAAGACTGCAGAGAATAAGATGACTTATCTCTCCACAATCCACTGTGAGATGTGTTTTCCCTCTCCAGCACTTAGAGTTTTAGTAGTTTTGAAAGTATATCCTCACAATCAGCATTGTCAACATCATAGTGAGATGCACTACCATTTTAAACACTGTACTGGCATCTCTCCTTTATATGACTTGGACACAATAATGCAGCGCTTTTTTTTGATCCGTTTTACTGGTGTCCAATCAAGCTAAAGAAGAAATGAAAAATACTTTTTTTCTCATAGTCTTTCCATTTTAGCTCTGATGTCTAAATAATCCATCATTACTTGTGTTTAGGAACAAGTAAAACATGTAGAAATCAATCACAGTAGGTAACCTAATATATTTGCATGGGGGTCAGAAGGAAGAATAGGTTGATCACATAATCAAACAAATTTCGAAAGGCAAACACTGCGCAAAAAAGCAAAGACTGTTCAACATTAAAATGGTTAAGATGAACAACTGCCCATATTCTCCCAGCATTTTGGGACAAAATTAGAGAGTTAACAGAGAGGGTAGCAACATTTTCCTGGAAAATAGATTAATTTTTGTGATATGTGAACTCTCAGTGTCTTGGAGTGCTTGGTAAAGTTAATTCAGAAGCTGGAATTCATTCCACCAAACTTCCAATGTCAGTTGTAAGCTTGTCATTCTAGGTGCTCTTTATAGTCAATTGAAAGAAAAAAGCAATTTTAGGATATTACTGACGTGAGGTTTTTAAAGCATCTACTTTCAGAGATGAACTGAACCATAGACGTCTCCATTATCTATAAAAGGAACACAAACAAAAAACCCAGAAGCAAACACCTCCTTCAGAAACAGAATGCCCTGTAGCTTCCTGTCCTTCCTGCCTTACATGACAAAAGAGCATCTCATAAAGTTCCAAAGCACAACCGTTTCTGAATAAAAACATCCATAAAATAAAAAGTCAATAATAATATTAGACGGATCTCAACTGTTTTCAAAGTAAGCAAATATCATAGAATGATAGAATCATAGAATGGTA
>VZSC01007213.1:310057-397892 GCA_013398225.1 Steatornis caripensis
CCAGCCACGTAGCCAGGAGTTGACGTTCATTATCTTTCTATTCCTTATTATAGGAATATTATATATTATATTATTATTCTATATATTATATAATATATTATTATATATAATATATTATATATATTATATATATTATTATTCCTTATTATAATATCCTTATTACACTTTTGTTGAGAGGAAAAGTGTGACAACATCCAGTCATGGTGGTCATGCATAAGGTCAGTGCCAGAGGCAGAAAGAGAACCCAAGCCTCCTGCCTTCCCATGTGCTCTTTCAGCTCAACAAACCTGTCCTTAATTTCTGTATTCTACTTACAAGACTTAACTTCATAGCTCTAGTTAATCTTTCTGAACTTTCCTGAATGCCTTCATAGACAGTCTCTGAGGGAACATTATCTGCCTTTCCTGCTAATGTTTAGAGCTGTGAATACAACTGCGTCACCTCTTCTTTTCACCTTGGAACGCATCTCCATCCCCCATACGTCTGCTTTTGGGGACATTTTGAGAGTTGTCTCACCTACTCCTATCTGCAGCAGAAGCTCAACTAGAGTCTGCCAAGAACAATGACATCTACAGGGCTGGTTGCATCATCAGTCTCTCTGCTCCTCTTTTGAAACACAAAACTGGACACCAGAGAGCATCTGGAATATGTAAGACGTTAAGAAAAAAAGTGAACGTAAAAATGACTGAATGAAGTTCTCGCTGGCCAAGATTTAGGACTGCAAGTTTCAGAAAACTTTCGAAGGCATATGAAGGTTGCTGACTTGTAAAGTTGTATTCACAAATGTGATTTAAGAAAAAAAACCTTCCAGAAACAGGATGCATTATTTTATCTGAAATTTATAGAGTCTTGTGATTATAGGAGGGCTTCTGAGTCAGAAGCCTTGACACAGATCTGAAGCAATTCTCTGAGATGTACAGCTTCACAAGCTGTGCCAAAGAGATTCTGAGGATTTACAGANAGATCTAGGACTGCAAGTTTCAGAAAACTTTCGAAGGCATATGAAGGTTGCTGACTTGTAAAGTTGTATTCACAAATGTGATTTAAGAAAAAAAACCTTCCAGAAACAGGATGCATTATTTTATCTGAAATTTATAGAGTCTTGTGATTATAGGAGGGCTTCTGAGTCAGAAGCCTTGACACAGATCTGAAGCAATTCTCTGAGATGTACAGCTTCACAAGCTGTGCCAAAGAGATTCTGAGGATTTACAGAGTACAATGATTTTAATGCAGTGAAACAAACTCTGTCCTACTGCACTGATATGTAAACTCCACTGAACTCAGCAGTGCTCCAACAAAGGTGTGCAGAAGACACACACATCATAGAGCAAATGATATTTAAATTCTGTCCCCAAAGCCCCTTACTGATCAAAGAAGGTGGAATCAGTAGTCTAAAGACAGGCAGCTGGTGTCAACCTCAGTGCCTGAATGTGGTGAGACATTGCAGTAGGACAACAAATCCGTTGGAGAGTCCTACCCTCTTGGGGCAGTGGCTGGGCACTTGCAGGGCATGCTGCAGCATCTCACCTGGCATTAGGGGTCTGTACTTGGGCAATTGCATCCCATGACAGGCATTCTACTGATTCCAGTGGGCATTTCTTGACATCTGTCACACCTATAGAGCCTGCATGCAAAGTAAGCAGTGAGATTNAGTGTCAACCTCAGTGCCTGAAGGTGGTGGGACATTGCAGTAGGACAATAAATCCGTTGGGGAGTCCTACCCTCTTGGGGCAGTGGCTGGGCACTTGCAGGGCATGCTGCAGCATCTCACCTGGCATTAGGGGTCTGTACTTGGGCAATTGCATCCCATGACAGGCATTCTACTGATTCCAGTGGGCATTTCTTGACATCTGTCACACCTATAGAGCCTGCATGCAAAGTAAGCAGTGAGATTGTAAGCATCACATGAAAGGATTTTTATAAAATATACAATGGCGGTAGAGGGCAGAACATGTCATTGTCAGGAAAAGGAGTTATTCACAGATTTCTAAAGACAGAAAAAGATTTTGGCCAGTATCACTCCCAATTAACAAGATGAAGGCAAAACCAAACATGTTCCCAATCTTTACTGTTCCATTTATAAACAGAAAGTAATTCCATTTATGAGTATGCAAATTTTTCTTTTCAGATTTGCCAGCAATGTTATTACATCCAGACCTGGACACAGTCTGCTAGAGTGGTTTTGTAAAATACGTAAAAAGCAAAATTGATTTCAGCTTCATGTCAGTTTGATACTCAGAAACACTAGTTTTATGTGTATGCTAGCAGGGCTTAATTACAATTAGGTGGTATGATGCCAAATCTAACAGCTCCTTTCTTAAACCAGCTAACCGATCCTGTCAATTGTTCAATCTTTACAATTGTACTTCATTACTGTGCAAGAAACACAAAGCTTTGTAACTTTGTTTCTATAAAGGAACTTAACAGCTAGCACGGCAAGCAGTAAATGCGCTGTCCTCCTGCACTATCCAGATCCTTCAGGGAAGCTTCACACATTAAAAGTCTAAAAGGACACTGCTGTTTGTTAGCTCTTAGATCCCGCATAAAGTCCAAGGAGATTGAACCATCGATTTGAGCAAGCTGAGGAACAACATTCTGTTGAAGAAGTTTTTCCTAACTTGTGGGTTTGATTCCCTTCCTTCCTGCTCAAATTACGGGAAACCCAGAAACTCAGGTACAGAAACCTGTGAAATAATATTACTCTGAAGAAAAATAAGAAAGCAAAGGAAAGCAACATTTCCAGAATCATTTTCTTGAAACCATACATATAATATTACAACTGTTTGCACATGTCCTTTTAATATCTGTCTGCCTATATAAAATTGTTGAAAAACTGTGAATTATAGAGTGATGCTTAATCTCAATTTGAAGAGTGAAAGTGATGCAGAAGTTACAGTATCCCTTTTCAGCTTCTTCCAATGATTTAGTACACTACTGTTTAAAAGAATTACATCTGATGTTTTACGATAATATGTCTCTGCTGTGGAACATCATGTGCAAAACCAATATAAAATGCATAAATTAAATCTAAAAAAAAAAATTTGCAGTGAGGATGCATAGATTTTGAAGGACCCATTCTGCAAAATGCCAGGCTTGTTTGCCAAGATGGTAAGTACATTTTGCTACTTTTAATGCCCATAGGGAATCACACCAATTGCTAATTCACCAGAACAGACTCGTAAAGTATGTCTGATATAATTCTCCTCTTAAAAAGTTATGATGATAAAATGACAAAATGCAATAATATAATAAAACTACACAGTTCTGAAACTTGGGGTATTATCTTAGATCCTATTGGTGGATTAGGTAGGTCACTGACTTTTATACGTGTCTGCTACTGAAATGTCACAAAGAATGGATAACCATCCAGCTTCTATTACAATAATAGCAAGAAATTAAAATATACAATTTACTTACGTTACAAATATCTCACAAACTGTTTAACAAACAAGTCAAATGCTCCTGTGGACATCTGATTCACTGTGCAGTTCAGCTCTGAAAATAACTTTTTCCATAAAAATGGCCTCATGAATGGATTTTTACTCACTGCTTTCTCATTGCTGTAACAAACAGTGAGAAGTTAAAATTATTCAGCAGCCATTCAAAGTTTTTTGAAAAATCATGGTTTTTGTCATTGTGAAGCACAAGTTGCAGCTGCCTACTGCAATTTTGCAGCCTTCTTAACAGCTATCAGTGCTGTCACCTCCTGAAGGACAGATCTTTTTGTTTGCTCTGTTTCTCCTTATGCTCAGGAACACTCATGTTGTTATAGATCGTTACACTACGGAATTCCATTGGAGAAGACAGTCTAATGTAAATGACTGCTTCAGCACATGCTAAGTTAGGTTTTCTGTTATATTGTGCTTTAGCAGATGACTTGCCACCTGAGCTGTGAAAACTCAGAACTGAGGTTTACTTTACATAATTGGTGTGGCCATGACACACGAACAGGGTACTTGGAAATAGGAAATGTGAAGCTCAGCTCAGGTGGTACTGGAGCAGTCCAGATCACACTCGGACTTCAAGCTCTCGTTGGAGTTTTGTGGAAGTGTTTCCAAATCAGAAAACTTCAGTCCTGGTTCTTTGTTTATTTACACAACAGCTCTTTGTTTTCAGAACAGCTCATAGAAATCCTGTGCGTGACTTGGGTGCAGGAGGAGGCTGGTTGCAATGTAATGTTCTAGCATGCAGCTAGACAAGAGCATGAAGTACACAGCTAAAGCAGTTAGTTAGCCTGTGACCTTGAATCTCCTCTACTTTTTCTAGAACTTTTCAGTTCTTCCTTTTCCAAGATGAAAATAAAAATCCGTGTTTAAAAATGCTTCTCCAGAACTTTAACTTTGCAGACAGCATGCTACACAAAACTCGTTTGTTAGTTATTTCAGTTTGGCCCATAGCTCTTTATAACAGCACTTTTATATGATACAAGTTAAATGAACTTCCAATAGAAGTATTTATACCAACCTCCATATCAGGAATGTCATAATAAAATTTCCAAACAGAATCCATCACATTTTAATATCACAAATCAATTGAAGCATTAATAATGTGACAGTGGAGCTGCAGTTAAACATATTGTCAGTTGAGGTACTACTCCTAAGCAAGTTTATCTCATACTTCTGACCGCTACATTTAACAACTTTGATTCCTAAATGTGGATGATCAAACATACATGAAAAAACAATTCAGTAAATAATGAGTAAATAAAATAACAAATTATGTCAGGAGAAAAGCAGCCAAAACAGTAACAGTTAAAGACTAATATGTATGTATTGTACGTACTCACATTTGCCTTTTTGAAAAGTAATGGACTGTGTGAAAAATATAGAAGAAATAAAAATAGGTCTCGAAAAGGTGATGCACCTACCTGTGTATTTCATAATAAACTGGAGATACAGCCAAATATGTAGGGTGTGAAAGGCCGGGATTTTATATCCATGTCAGACAAAAGGATTTGAACTAAACATTTCTCAGCAGAGTGCCTTAGCTGCCTGCTGTAATCTGAACTTTGTTAAGTGATCACTCTGCTTTTTGTTGGAGACGAATTACAAAACAGAAGTTATGTGGACACAGAGATAAGCAGCGAGCAGCAGCAGTACATAGTAGTTTCAGGATCTCTGTAGTGCCTTTATATAAAGGAGTTCTAGACTCTGCTCTCAAAAATATTAAGGTAAGTTATATTCAATAGCTGACCGAGCACAGGAGCAGTCTTGGGAACAGAATCTAGGTTCCTACTGAGGGCTTCTGCTTGCTGTCTGGCTTCTTGAGTCTTGATTTTTAAGGGAATTTGTGATCTGCTTCTTCATGCTCCGCAATTTAGTGGTTACAGGTTATAGGCCTTCACTATGAAGAAATGTCTGAATCATGGTTTTCTGTTTTCAGTGAAGTGTTCTCTCTAGTCTGACAGTATCATATGAAAAGGTGACCCACCACCTCAAAAATGGTGGGTCCTGCTTTGCTTTTCGTAAGAATCAATGCACCAGCAGGCAAAAATACTGAGATAGATATAGTTTCCAAATGGAAATATGGTGGTTTACAACTCTGATTTGTGTGTACAGGTCCTGAAGAGAAGCTTGAGTTCAGGTACAGGAGGTCTAGAGGTTTTCTGCACCCCTCCTCAAGCTAGCGTCTGAACCCTGCTGCACAACCAATGCTTAACTCACAGATATATAAATCCTTTATAGTGTCTACCCCCAATGCATTAATAACCAACATTACTGTGAAGAAAGAAGTTGGAGCTTGTTCTACACTGTTCTGGTTCTTATTATGGTCAGTTCTTTTTATGAAAGAGAGGGTAGAAAGGAAGGAAGGTGAGGAAACGTTGCTACTAGTGCAAGTGGCATTTTAGAGTGAATTTGGTTTAAGAATGTTTTATATTCACAGGCACAAAAGATATGTGCAGTCAGTCTGGAATGTCTGGGAAAAGGAGTTCTAAAGGGCAGACAACAAACGCAACAGTGACCTAAGGCAGCAGGAGGACTTGGCAAAGCAGCTGCCTGGGGCAAACCCTCATTTGTGAGCAGCACAGCTTGGTCATTGCCTCATTAGCAAGGCAATTGGAAACAAACAAACAAAACCAAAACACACACACACACACACACACACACACACGCACACACACGCGCACGCGCGCGCGCGCGCTCTCTCTCTCTCTAATTGCAATAAAGAAACCCCAAAAGTTGGTTACTGCTTGCTAACTATTTATCTTCTACTCAGCTCCAAGGACTTACTTTGGCAGTCATGGAAGTGTCAAAGGGAAAGGACAAAAATGCCAGTAACAGCAATATAAGAAGAGAGGAAACAGATGCCACACCCTCCTTTGCAGTTTATGACCAATTACAGGATTCCCATAGTCTCCATGAGGCAATTAAAGAGTTATGCTTCAGTAAACAATAAATAATCACTTGACATCATCAGTTTACCAACATCTCAGAGAAACAGCCTTGTTGTCCCTTGTCTGAAGTAATTGCATTACAACACAGTAGCCACAAAAAAAAAAAAATCAAACAAAAATGAAAATGGGAGCTTTCATGATTTGAAGAGATATTTTTCCCCAGGATCTTTAAAAATACAGAAACACTGGAAAATGTAAAGACTCTATCTACTCAGTAGAGTACAGTAGGAGTATATCTATGATGCGAATATTATTTGGAAACAAAACAAAACAAAGAGCACCAGAGAAAAACTCTGACTGACTTACTGTAGCTTAACTAGTCAAAGATTTCAGACGTATTCTGGAGGGCAGGAGAGAGGCAAATCCTATACAAATCACACCATAATTCATTTAAGAAGTATTGATTTCCACTTGATTAAGAGAAGTTCATAAGACCAAGTCTATTAGTCCTTACTCAACAGGCATCCTATTGAGTCGCATGATAACTTTTCCTCCATATACCAGGAAATGAGACAAAAGAAGCAATAAACACAGACTAATTAGACTGTAACTCAATTAATTGTACTCATTTATAAACTACCAGCAGTAATTTTTCCTTTGCTTATAACTTATTTCTTAATTGCTTCCCACTTGGAAGTGTCCCCCTGGTCCACCTGATGGTCTTCATCTCTCTCTGCTGAGCCTGGACAGGCGAAGGTTGAGAAGGCTCCTGCTGTGGTCACCTCCAACAGGAATTGAATGCTGGGCAGAACCAGTCCAGGATGCAGAGCTCAGTGAGAGCACTTACAGAGCATGTGTGTTGGCCAGCCAGAACAGCATCTATTCCTACCATGTCTCCATGTAGGTTGGTCTCTCAGCAGACAAGCCCTAAATCTCAACTTTCACCAAATGCTGGAGTTTAACAACCAGAAGATGAATTTTTTACTCATGAAAGCCCTGATTAATCACTCTGAGGCTCCTGAAAGGCTATAGCTGCTTATTATTTACTAATTAGAGGGCTACTAATGTTCTCAGGTTGCCTGGGTTACGATTAGGTTACTGTTATTGCAGTGTACTGCCAGGTTACTTTCATTGCCAGGAACAGTCCTCAGTTTGAATAAGCAGAGCCTCTCAGTGCCTAACCCCCATTTAACCCAGTCAGGTTGTACCATGAGTCACTCCTGTGTCAGTTCAAGAGTTAATAAGCACTTACAACTCTGACTCAGTACAAAACTCAGATGATTTCAAGACCTCTCTTTACCACGTCATATGGCTGACTTAGGGTATCTCACAGGTGACATTCACAACTGAGTGCTTGTTTGCAGCCATTGACAATGCCTGTGGAAACTGGGCATCAGAAAACACAAAAAAGTCAGAGGGTCAAAGTGAAGGAACATGAGAGTGGTGCAAATGGGAGAGCAAAACCTGCAGAGGTAGGGCAGTCCCTGGCATAAGTGACTACAGCCCACTCCTTTGATTGGTTTTACATTTCATCCAATGAATGTCTAACAAAAGATGCATAAGGCATTCAAGACAAATGGGATCTTAGGAAACAATGGGTTTTGAGAGGGAGTTAATCATTAAGCCACGGATGTATGTCTTTCCTAGCATGTGACCTCTTTTCTGTCCCAAAAATCTTTCATTCTCTGCAGTGCAGTGTCATGGCTTTCACATGAGCTGTGGAAGTAAACTCCTCGCTTGCTCTCCTGTACTTCTACCTAGTTTAAAAGCCCGCTGCTCTAGGGCACCGTTCTGTGAAAAGAGAGACATAGATGACAGTATAGGCATTTCTTTAAAAACTGAGTCCAACTTCTGTTTAAAGTGTTATAAGGAAGGAATGAAGCAATTATCTCTACCCAAAGGCTGAAGGAGAAGTCTTTAAAGAAGCTCCCAGTAACACCAGATTGCAGGACCATTCTTAAATCTGTGAGAGAGGTGAGATTTCCACTCATTTTAGCATTTCAGCATTGTACCTGGTGTAGGTTGGGTTGTCTGAGAAGTCTGGCCTTGGTAGAGAAAACACAGACTAGCAAGAAGAAAATCCTTCATGATGTATTTCCAAAAGGAAAGAAACTTGTTTTCCTGCCTCTCTCTCTGTGGATTTGTGTGTAAAGCAGAGAAAGTATAGAGGAAAAGGAAAAAAGTGAGCTTCATTTGGCTGCATTGTTTCCATTCTAGTAAGGCATTGAACCGTTAAGTATTGAATTATGGGCTGGATGCCATAATGTCCACAAAATCATTACCCAGTTGCAGACATTTTTACTATATGATTTAAAGAAAACAAACAAACAAACAACTCCAGAGAAAACATAGAAAACAGGATATAAGACATAGAAGCAGAGGACCTGACCTAGCAAGGAACCAAGCACCTCAGTCCTTGGATATCAACCACTGTCCATACAAAATCATTACCGTCTCCCCTCAATGCTTGGAGGTTTTCAGAATAAGTCACCAAGTTAGCTTCTGAAGGAGCAGGTGAAAGACATAGAAGCTCTTCTTATGTAAGGAATGGAATCTAAGGAGAATTCAGACAGAAAACCTAAGACACGTTTTCTTTCCAGTTTTTGGAATTGTAAGAAAATGAGAAGTGGCAAGGGAGCGGAAGGCAGCAGACAAAATTGTTCAAGTAGAATGTCTTCTCTGGTAATGGGAAAAGGAAAAAAGAAATCCAGAGTTTTAGCCAATCTAAGTCATCATGGTTTTGAGGGAATTACATCGGTTAACAGAGGTTCATAATTTGCGTCACTCGCATTTCTTTGAAGAGATTTATATTCAAATAAGCATTTAGATAATTTTAGCTTTTTCTTTGTTCGTAACACTGAGTTTCTAGTTTGTTTCATTATTTTCTTTATCACAAAGGAACAAATTCTTTTCTCTGCTAAGTTATTCCTCTTTGAAGAATAGCTGTGAGGAGCAAGAGGAGGAACAGATTGGCAACATTTGTCAGTGTTCATCTGCCTTTATTATCCCTTGGGGCCCTGTTTTCTGTGTTGTCTTCCGTTTTGCTTGGGGAATGCTCCGAAAGAGCCTTTAATCATGAGTACACTATCAGAGTTTGTGCAAAAAAGCCATATATGTCTGAGTTTTGATGCTATGCTGAACTTTCAAACCTTTTGTGGGGTAGTTCTGGGTGATGCCAATGCAGTAACTCATAAAAAACTCCATAGTATCTCCCCTCCAATTTTTAAGAACAGCATTAAAAAAAGTTGAATTTAAGTGACCTCTTAAGAAATTATCTGCATCAGAAAGTATTGGTATTGTGCAGCAGCCACATTAGCATGCTGAAACATGAGGTAGAACCCTACATAATTCTTTCAACGAATTGCAAGTTGTAAAGGTCTAAGTATTTAAAGTATTTAAAAAGACTATTTGACTTAAGTAATCCATTTAAGAAGTGCAGACATCATGACTTTGAGTTCTTTAAGGGTTTCAGCATATTTTTCAGAAAAATAAAATAAATAAAATTTATTTAATTTATTTATTTTATTTAAATACATTAGCTGAGCTTTAGTCTGTACCTTTTTGACAATCTGAGCATGGTTTGCACTGCGTAGCTGTGAATGTACCGACTGTCTCTCTGTCCTCTTGCTTTGGGAGAGGAAATCAGTATTACACAAGTCACAATGCAACGTGCTAATGCCTATATCTTCTCAAAGACCGTAAGCTGTTTGCCCACTTAGGTTTAAACTGTTGGCTTGCCTTGTGTGATGGATGTAGTGAATGAATGAAAGGATGAAGAATACCCCTCAAGGAGAAATCACTTTAAATAAATTACAACTCAAGCTAAATCAGAAAACAAGATCAGTAAATATTCACATAGTTACATTACATGCATGGTGTGAAATTCACAGCTGTAGACAGCGTCTCACAGACAGCTCACTTGTATGCTTAACCAAACTGAAAAATCACAGGTAAATGGTCAAATGCGTGAAGTGAGGTGTTAATGGGTTAACATTGCAAAACCACATAGGAGCACCATGAGTATGCAAAAGCACTTGTTTACATTTAAAAAAATTTCTCCCTCTGTGTGTAAAAAACAACGAACCCTCTTCAGGGATTTTTGCATTGTGTAGAAAGATTTTGATAGAAAGGTGAATGGCAGAATAAGAAAACACAGAGAAGATACTACTGAATCATTTGGGGCACATAACTTGCTGAAGGTTTAAGTCAGGATTCCTCCACAGGCAACAGGGATAGACTGGTCCTCCCTGTAGTTCCTGGTGTCTCCTTTCACAGCTGCCCACTGGCTGTGAAGGGAATAGGGCAAATAGTTTAGATCAACTCCTTAAACTTTTAGGTGGGTACAGTCAGGTGATACGGAGCTCATCCAGGACGACAAGGTTGCAGAGATGCTGGGGCTGTAGCTCAGCTGGGGCCCAGGGTAAGAGTTTAAAAGCAGCTCCCTAGGAAAGGAGGAGGACTGCCTGCTGAGGCTTCTACCTTTCTTCACAGAAGCTCTTGTCGATGTAGTTGGCTTTGAATAAACAACTACATTCCTAGGAGGAGGGAAGAGGACCTGCTAGTGCTTCTTGACTCCTGTTGCAGTAGAAGGACCATCTTGCCTTCTTCATTAGGCACTGCCTTGAAACAAAGAGTTAAATTAAACCAAATGTTACATCTGAAGTACCTGAGGTTTCTATCAGCGAGAATGGATTCATTTAGCACAGCTCCTTTACAGTACTGATCTTTGCAAATGTTTTTGTAACCACTTTGGGTGGGTGGAGGATTCAACAGAAGCTAACTTCAGCCTCGTGAGTCAAGTATTCAGAGGGACAGGAGAGAGCAGGCAGAAATGTGTTCTGTGAAAGAGCCCAAAGAAAGGTGAACTTGAAGGAAAAGCGCCACATTACATGGTGTTCGGGAAATATCTAAATGATGTATGATAGGAAAATTAAATTTTATGCAAGATTATGAAATGCAACAGGGAACTGTAAGAAAGGTAAGCAGGGTAGAGCCTTGCACATGAAAGCTTGACAACCCTATGATGTCTTGAGAAAGAGGAACATGAGTTTGAATTTGATGCTGGGAAAGAGCTGGTGAAAATGCTAGAGAAACACTAGATGTGTGACATGACATCGGCATGTTAGGGGGAAAAAAGGCCTGCTTGTCCTGTGAAGTGTGGCAGCAAAAGACATGCAAGAGACAAGACATCAGAGGACGTGTGGCAGATTATGGATGTGAGAATGTAGCGGGGTGGGTGGGAGGATGAGATCAAAGGATATGAAGGGAGAGGGTGTGGGGGGGGTTCTTGATGGAGAGAAGATGAGAACAATTTACATCAAAGAGAAACGAGGAGGCAAAGGCAAGATGTTGCATAGAAAGATGAGGACCAGATGATACTATTAATATATCCATCAACTTCCGTTCTTGGAATATTCTCAGCCCTCTTGAGAATTCCTTTCAAATACTGCGAAATAGTTTGGTTTTGCTCCTGCATTATATGAGTATAATGGATTTATTTTCTGAGTACGAATAAAGAAAATTATGAACAGGTCAGAGAGTGATATGGTTAGAATGGTTAAGAGATAACAGTAAGGAGTCAGAATGTGACTTACAGTTAGTTTTGACTTTGTATCTTCTCATGCAGGCTCATTTTCAATCATGCCTTATGCATTTAGAAAACTTGGCTTTATCTTACCTGAATCCAGTCACTCAGCAAAGTAATAAAGTTAGGAACCAAGTGGTCCTCAACTGCCTCGATAATAAATAGAAGGGAAATGGGCAGTCAGGCAAGTTGTACTGCCTTCTGTACTGCCTTGAGTTCTCCATGCTAGCTGTAGCAGAAGACTGAGAGCCACGGCTGCTGGTGTAAGTGCGTGCCTCAGTATGAGCCTAATGTTAGGTGGGGCGAACCTGGACTAAGGGAACACAGGTGACTTTATTGGTGACTGCAAAGAACTCTATTGGTGACTTCTCACTCTATGCTGAAACACAACACTCAGCTGCGTAGGGACCAGGGACCTACATAGACAAAGCCTTTGTCACAAAATTGTATGAATGCTAAAAGTAAAGCTGGTAGGAAAGTCCAATAGCACACATTTACAAAGTTCCCTCCCTACTCCTTAAATGGAGAAATAAAATCTGCATGGATTAGGGAATCTGGAATAAAATCAGGATGCAGACTAACCTAAGGGACTGTTTTCACACACTACCAGGATAACTCTTTGGATATTTTTCTCACAAAATTTAGAATTATGATCACATTGGCCTCACCAGTGTATTAGAGAACTTTTATAAGCGTACTATGTCACTGCCTTCAGAGATGCTTTCTGTCTCATACACCTCTTTTTTCCATGTTACTTTTCCCCTTTCTTTTCTGGCACTGAATGGTGGTGAAACAACACTAGCTATAACCCCTTGCAGTTGTTTTGTGAGTATCGTCTCACTAAGAGGGGATATATGTTTAACTCCTGGTGTGTTCTTCAGCACAGTATTATTTTTGTTTCTGTTTTAAACACAGTAATAGACATATCATCTGTTTTTAGCAGCTTCCAGCTCAGAGGAAATAGGCCAGGAACATAAGAGTATGAAAGAATAACAAAGGAATACATATTAAATTGCTAATTACCTGGCACTGTATTTGTTTTCAGCTTATATAAAAAAGTAGTGGTATTCCCAAATAATCCATAATGCCTTAGGCGAACGAGCTAGCCCTGAAACACTTCAGCATAATTGAAAGTGATGAAGTGGAAGGCTGGAGATGTTTATTTAGGAATAACAGCGTTAAAGTAAAATGCCAAAAGACAAATGCCAAAACTACTGGAGTTCGTTAAAGGAGTAAAGAGAAGAAAAGCAGTGTGGTCCAGAATGATCAGAATCATAAACACTGTAGAAAACAATTTAATTTTATTTTAAATTACTCTTAAGAAACAATTTAAACAACCAACATTATTAGGTTTCTTGGCTTGCATGGGTATTCAGCTGTCATAAATGCCTTTACAAAAGCACATTTTACTTTGCACAGGAAGGCGTTGGTTTGTTAGATCTAAGTCAGCCATAAAACATTAAAACTCAGCAGGGCAAATTCTGTCCACAGGTACATGCCTGAACGTCTTTTCAACAGAGCTTGTATTGTAAGAAAAAGTTTCAGAACGATAAATATTTTCTTACTCCTTTTCCAGTGAGTCTAAGAAGAATGTATCTTCTTTAAATGCTGTAGCGATGCTGATGGGACTGTACAATACAAATTACAAGACTGAATTTGCTTCCTTGTCAAAGTGTTCATATTGTTAACAAGAGTTAAGTTTAGAAAAAGATGTTGTCTCCTCAATAAGATAATAACTCTCAAACTTTTCTGTGTCAAGAGTACCATAACTGCACGCAAGAACCCACTGAGCAGGAACCTTGTCTCCTTCAACAGCACAGGGGAATCAGGGCAACTGCAAACCACTGACACTCGTTTGAGTCCCTTTGGTTTATCTTTTTCTTGTAGTGGTGATGACAATCCCCTGGGGCAAGGTCAGTCTAGGTCAGGAAGGAAAGGCAGAGAGCACTGTGAAGGAGCTGGGGTGCTAGCCTACAGCTGCAGTGTGGGTTGGCTGGCAGGTACCAGGTAACAGCCCGCTGTTAATGAGAAGGCAAGTGGCTTGTGGATGCTGCAGAGTGCTGTACGGATTCATGTAGTATACTGTTTCATTTCATTTCCTTCTCCATCCTGTCTTTCAGTCAATCAGCAGTGACCCGGGTGCACAGAGTTTTAATAGCACCCCTTACAAAACTTTTCAGTAGGTCACTGACCAATATTCTACAGGCAATCACACTCAAAGTATCATAGCTCTTGTGCTGGCATTCCAGGTCACTTGTGTGCAATGTTGTCCTCTGCTACTCTGCATCATACAAAGCCAAATTTCCCTTAACAAAGTCATCTGAAAGAGGACAAATGATACTCTGCTTCTCCCCTTTTGTTATCTTAAGGCAAAGAACAAAAGAGGGAGGGTGGGAAGAGTCTGTCCAGAGAATTGGTTTAGTCACCATCCCTGGAGGTATTTAAAAGACATGTAGACGTGGCACTTAGGGATATGGTTTAGTGGTGGACTTGGCAGTGTTAGGTTTATAGTTGGGCTTGATGATCTTAAAGGTCTTTTCCAACCTAAGCGATTCTATGATTCTACGACAACCTCTGGTTGTGAGGGGGTACTATGCTGAGGCAGAGAGAGGGAGGGAAATTCTCTCTCTCCCTTTTGTCCCCGTATTAATCAGATGACAAAAAATAGCTACAGGCTGCACATCCCATCCCATAGCTCACCTCTGCGTTAGTCACTATTGGAGGCAAACATGGAGGATTTAATAGTTCTCCTTAAAAATATCTGTTTATCTAAAACTGAACTAAGTATTGAGGATCAGAGAAGGGAAAGGGTAAGTTAGAAACACTTCTTACTCCTGCCTCTCTCTTGTCACAGACTCTGGAGTGGTGTAGGAGAAACTCTCCAAATCATCCAACTTTCTGCTTCCACAGTTGATTTCTTTGACAAGAAGAGAAGCTAGAACTTCTTTGTATTGTGTGTTACTATATTGCTGTAAGAGGGATGACATTCAGAAAAACTAGGATAGCTTCTAACCCAAGATACTTATGTGGTTTTATATTTGTCTTCAATGATTAGGGTTAAGCAAACCCATAAAGCAAGTGTCGGCCAAACCCACAGATTCCATTCAACAATACCAGTATTTCATCCATTTAATGGGAGTTTCATGCATGATTTAATGAACACTCTAATCTTCAGATTTAATAAAGCAAAAATTCTTCAGTAATCTGCTCACATGGGAAATTGTGAGAGGCAATCTTCTGAATCAACACTGAAAGCCACAAATTTTCTAGCACAGAACAGAATCCTTTCTGTTTTTTTCTGCCAGTGGTGTGCAGTTAGTGAGTAATACGTAAAGAAGAACCAGGGGTCTGTTTAAAATTGCACACTGTTATAAAAATAGAGCTGTTGAGCTTGGTGACTGAGGCTAGCAGGGGGACGGCATTAGCAGAAGAGAAGTAGATGCTTGTTGAACAGCTGGAAGATGATTCGTGACAAAAAGGTGAAAACATAACTGTTGTGTAAATGAGCAATGATGGCTGTGAAATTANTCTAATCTTAAGATTTAATAAAGCAAAAATTCTTCAGTAATCTGCTCACATGGGAAATTGTGAGAGGCAATCTTCTGAATCAACACTGAAAGCCACAAATTTTCTAGCACAGAACAGAATCCTTTCTGTTTTTTTCTGCCAGTGGTGTGCAGTTAGTGAGTAATACGTAAAGAAGAACCAGGGGTCTGTTTAAAATTGCACACTGTTATAAAAATAGAGCTGTTGAGCTTGGTGACTGAGGCTAGCAGGGGGACGGCATTAGCAGAAGAGAAGTAGATGCTTGTTGAACAGCTGGAAGATGATTCGTGACAAAAAGGTGAAAACATAACTGTTGTGTAAATGAGCAATGATGGCTGTGAAATTAATTGGTTAGATTCACCGCAGTTATAAGCTCTCGTATAGTCATTACTTTCAGCTGTGACAGATGAGGATAATGCTACAGTTGAGACCTTGGTGTTTCCTTGTAGCTGAAGCTGTGTTTTGGAATGAATTATTGTTCCCAAAAGTACATTTTTTTTGTATATTTGCTGAGCTGTAGCCAAATCCTCAGCAATAAATAAACAACTATTCCACCACAATAATGGCAAATGACATTGCTAATATGCTCCTAGACCATGTCACCTCTATGTCTGTTTTTAGTCCTAGTAAAGTTGATATTGGCTGGAAAAAAGAGCAAGAACAATTCTTTTATTTGTGTATAGTACTGTATTTGTAGTGAAATGGGTATTCTGATGGGTATCCGGTGGGCTGCTGGCACAGGAACAAGAGGGCTGTCACATACACAGCTGTGGGAATGTGCTGGCATTTTTGGCTCTGAAGGTGCTCCCTTTTGGTGGGGGTTGAGAAAGCTGCAGGTGCCTGCTACTCCTGCATTACTTATGGTATAACTAAATAAAGCAATTCACATGCAAGTGCTCCAAACCTTTGATATCGATCGTTAGTTCATCCTTGGTTTGGAGGGGCTGTTGCAAGGTCAGGCAGTACTGTAACTGTTGAGCACTGCTTTAAGCTTCCCTTTTCCTCAAAATAAAAGCCAGGCAGTATTTTTCCAAGAGGGAAGAACTGTGTAGTTGATATTTTTCATCTGTCCTCTTAACCAAGTGAAGTTCCTTTGGTGACATCCTCCATTAAAGCTCAAAGCTGATAAGGTAAATCTTAAGTGCTCAGATATTTCATTCATACTTTTTAAACAAATGAAAAAGAAACTACTCATTTGAAACACGTGTTGGAAAACAGGATATTCTGAGTGTTCTTCAGGCAGATAGAGTTATGACTCACCCGCTAGTGAGGACTTACGCACTATTGAGGGGCCTGAAAACTTTCTTTGCCTTCCACTTCCCACTCTTACTGTGTATTCCTAAGCTACAGACAGTGATATGGGATGACAGCATCTATCCCTGATGTCTCGGTTCAGGAAAAATGTTCTGTCCAATGTACAGGAGCAGAAACACTGTTTCTCTTTAAAGCTGAAATGTCCTGAGTGGATTTGGTAGAGTTCAAGGGAAAAAAAAAAAGGGGGAGTTGCTTGCTTTATGTCAAGCTTCTTCAAGTTTTCCACAGAAGTACTAGTCCGCTCTTTTTTACAAAGATTAAAGAAAATTGTGATAAATTTCTGAGTAAACTAAGGGGATTTAGAGCATAGCTAATTTCTTGGAGGTTATGAGTTATAGAAGCACAAGGACTGCTCTGAAAGCAATAAAGATTTAACGTCATTGTGTGACCTGTGGTGAGTTACCGTTTCCATTCCGTAGAAAGTAGGGAAGACTTCTCCAAGGAATTTTTGGGGTGGCCAATGAATCAGAACTTGCAGATAATGCTCCGAATTCACCAGTGTTCCAGTATTTACAAAACTAACAATTTCTAAGGTGCTAGAAAAACACTGCTAGTGTTTTACACTGAAATGAGAATCTCCTCCTGAGACTATCACTTTTCATTTTTGATTATTCATGCTGCAAAACAAACTTCAAGAGAAATGAATAAACAAAATGTTGAGGTCCCTTTACATCAATTGTAAATACGTGTCTCCTGAGAGCAATACAATGTTAAGGAGCTCCATGATTTGAAAACACAGTCAGCTTTTCTTTCAAAAGGCCTTAATTCTTACCTAATTTGTAAAGAAAGCATTGGTTTTCTCATATGCAGTGGCACAGTATGAGAAAGCAAATTTTTGGAATAAATTTGCTTTAATTGATGCCTTATTTAATAGGAAAATGTTATGGGATTTTAGTATTTTCAAGGGTGGTCTGCAATTTTGTTTTTTTCAAGTCTATTTTTCTAATATTTCCCAAATTATAAACATCTGAATATTGTTATTTGGCACTAAGGAGAATGTAAGCTCAGCTCATTATTCCTTCACAATAAGAAGGTGGTTTTACTCACTTTCAATACAGATTCAGTGAGCAGTATTAGCATGACAGTGAATGTAATGAAATGGTGTTGTATATAACACCATATTTTATTAACACAGAGAAAAAACCTTGGCATTCTATGAAACACCAAGTTGAAAAGGAGCTTGGAAACTCTGGCATCTGACAGCTTATTCATCCAATTACTGATATGTCACCAGAAATATGTAGGAATAAAATAATGAGATGGCAGTTTCTGTAACAAAGGGTAACATTGTCTTCTTACATCTGGATCACCAGTTTCATGCTATATACAAACCTAAATTTTCCTGTTAACTCTTTACAGTCACACAGATCACCAGATCAAAATCCAGAGCGCAATAATACATGTACAATGAAATTAATGAGTATTAATGACCACTTTTACAGATACACAGAACCTTATGACGGTATTAACTTTACCTTCACACAAATCTATGTTGCTTTAAAGGAGATACTCACCATACTGGGATCTGAAACTGAGACCATCATCTGACCAAAAAAGGGAGAGAGACTTTTTTCTTTTTGCTGCTTCACAAATTTTATTCCTTATAGTCACGTCAGCTATTTGTCATGGATTTTCCCTAGAAACTTGCTTAATTTTCAGTTACTCTTCTCAAATTTAAACTAGGACAGGTGAAACATTAAAAAGCAGCATGACACTAGCAATTCAATTCAAACACAGATTGAATTTTTCCAGGAGAAAAAAGCTTATTTGTAATGAAGTTTGAAGGTGCCCTGTTCTGGTCAGAATTTCAAATCCAAAGGCCCATCCACTGCAAAGAAAGATGTCTTCATGAGCCAAATCCTTTTTTCTTGTTTGCAGGACACCATCCTAACCCACATTCTCCAGCAGTGCTTAAGTGTATTTAGATACATTCTTGGCTAAGGTGCCTAACAATAAAAAGAGGGTAGAAGTGCCCTGAAACAGATTGTCCCCCCTTATAGCTTTGCATTTTCTACTTAGTCAAACCTCAGGGCATCAGCTGTATTGCATTGTTCATAAAGAAATGCAAGAAAAGTAGCCAACAGGAGGTGCGAGTGCACTGAAAGGCTGTGGTCACAGCATCATGTTCAAGTCCTCTGGGCTAATACGACCACAAACACAGCACTATTATGGTATGCCAGAAGGAAACAGCTATAGGGGTGAAAACCTTCCTTTTTAGCAGAAAGGTAATGGATCTAGCACAAAAAGATGTTTGTGTTTTACCAAGTTTACACACATCTTCCGAAAGATGAGATCATGAGGGCGTGATGAGGTTGCCAGCGTTCTCGGGTATCATGGTTTGTGCCATACTGCATGGTGCGTCCCTGTAAAGACTCACAGCACCACTCTAGTTAGATGTGCTGGGGGAGTGAGTGCATTTTGCAGGTATGCACTTTTGTCCCTTATTCTGTCATACAGATTTTCTCCTTTCATAAAACGGTGGAGAAACAGCTGCTTCTGCATTCACCGCATCATCTGCAGTTTTTGCAGCTCTTTCGGCCCACTCTTGCAAGATCTCCCCTTGAGGTCCAAGTAGCATACATGGAGTTACCTTTGCAGAGATTATGGTATTAGGCTTCTAAGACAAAATTGTGGTTTAGTGGTTCTAAAGTAATAGTAAAATATGAGTCAATGCAGAGCATCTGGGCAAACCCTTCCTCCTCAGAGTGCTGCACTTCAGGGCTCTGGCACAGATGGAGCAGGCAGCTGGGCCGTGGGCCATTTTACCGCCCCACGCTACTGCCTGTTCTTCCTAGGTCTGGCCCTAAGCCTGCTTCTCTTCCCCCCCGCTGACTTCATTGCACATTTGAGCTTACTCTAAACACATTTATTTCTCCTTTGCAATCAGGCAAACTATTAATATGTCTTTGAATTAACAGAAATGCGTATACAAAGAAATCCTGGGGTGGAAATTAGAATGCAAAGGGTTGTAGCAACAATAAAATCAGAGTTCCTTACAGATAACAGCAGCTTCGGAGCAGTAAGAAGTGACATTAAGAAATCCCCATGCAGAATTCACCTGTATTTGCTCATATTATGTTAGAAGAGCTGCAGTTATAAGAAAGTGAATATTTATTTTCAGACTCTATTTGTGTGCTGTGTTTCCACCACATCCGTACTGCTATAATCAAATGTCCTGCATATATAAAGTGTTTCCTGGTATGTCGTTTGCAGTTTTTTAGAGGAATCATTTCAGATTGTCCTTTCAGTAAAATCTTACAATATTTTAAGTAGTAATCACCAGAATGCCAGAATTAATTTTTCTCTAATAATTATGTGTCTGACAATCCCAAGCAGTTAACTCATTCATTAAAATTCAATAATGATTTCTCCTATGGCTTTCACTAGCAGTAATGACATACATTATTATGCATTACTAATTTCCATGAAGAACAATGAAGCACTATTTTACTGGCATCTAGAATTGCTCCACTGTACTTTGCTGCATTCTGTTCAAGAGATGATAAAAGGGAAGTTGAGAAGTCTGGATTAAATTTACGTCTTTTCAGGCCTTACAATATTTTGCTACATCAGCAGAGTGTTAAATAGACACCCTGAAATATTCTTAAACTGTTTTAATCATTGCATCATAACTGTGAAGAGTGTCACAGTCCTTAGGACCTGTAAAGTTTCTTGGCTGTTAAATTCCTAGGCGATTTTTTCATTATAACTAAAACGTAAACGTGATTCAATCTTAATTTTAAAATTGGGTGGATTGGATGAAGTGTTTGAAAGTTTTTTCTTGCCTTTTAAAAATTATTTGGTTATTCATCTCTTACTGCTTCTTTCAGGGGTTTCTAGGGCATCATGTGAACAAACATAACTTCAACAGCTGCATCCTCAGGGATTTCAAGAGTGTTAGAAAAGCTCAATGCAAAGCAATACATAGTCATGAGGTAGAGAGCAACTAAGTAAGGAACAGGTTAAGGCCCTGCACCCATATTCCTTTAACCTCCATGACCAACAGAAGAACCCCAAAGCACAAAGAATGAAGCACACAGACACTTTTCTACATGCTGCTGCCCAAGGCAAGGACTTACTTTGCCTTTTCTTGCACGTAGGCTGGATCGGATACTCCAGTCTGCTTGACTTCTGTTTTTCTGTTGTTTGTTGGATTTTTTTGTCCTTGCAATATGCACAAGAGTTAGTATTCAAATCAGTGGTTTATTTCTGTGCCTGCTTACAGTAGTGGAAATCTTTGCCAATGGGCAGTGTTTCTATCACTGTACAGTCTGTGAAAGCACAAACTCTATCCCACAAATGTCACAGTGTGCAAACTCAGAATACCAATCTATTGCTACAATTATACCAGTGTAACTAAGAGCATAAATGGTTTACTGGATTATTTGCTGTCATAACTTATGCAGGATTTGACACACAATACATTTAATTATTTAGCTAATAGATTAATTCCCTAATGGAATGACAAAGCAAGAGGATTATGAATGTTCAGAATTCTTTTCTTTTTCTGCCTAGTCGAGACAGATCAAGTCATCCTTTTAAGTGTATTCTGCTTCTGTTAGGCATTTAGGTCAAAGCAATTGTTTACTTTGTGTGCCTGTAATTATAATGAAATATGCTGAATTGCTAGTCACATTTCCCACAGCCAGGAATTGAGGGCCAAATTCATTGCCCTTGCCTGCAAAGACGTTACCCCAGGGTAAATTTTACCTATTATAATTCAGCATTATTTAAACTGAGCAAGAATTATGACCTATAGCACATTTTCGCTTCAGACACAGATGTGTATTCCTTGGGGATGCATCAGTAGTCTGGATTCCCAATTCAAAAGTGAAAGCATCCAAATTATCATTCTACAAAAGCTGTATCATCTGAACTATTTTCAGCAGATTGCTCATTGGAATCCAGGCAGGTTAAAAGATGTTTCATCAATCACCAAGATCTAGTTTCCTTGATTGACACTAGGGAACTTTTTAACTTCAAGACATCGTATTAGATCAGAAAAACAAAGAATGAACTAAACATTATGGTCTAATTTTGTGTTCCCTGAGGACTAGAAACAGAACTTTGAATATCGCTATTCTGGACTAAAATAATTGTAAGATTGTAGGTTCGTGTATGATTGGATCAAAAATCAATCGTATACATTTCTTCTATACAGTTTTCATCATTATCTATTTAACAAAAAATTCCGTTCCATTTTTGTTACCAAAGTCAAAATAGTCACTCTTTTCGTTTCTTATTAATTGCATAATCTATGTAAAAATAAGTCGTTTCGAAGGCATCCTTTGTCACTTCCATTCTTCCAGCTCTTTTCGCTACAAGTCTAAGAAAGACTAAGTTGATAAGTATTTCATTGTAATGTCATTTAAACAGAAAAAAGTCCCTGTACATTTCTAGAGACAAAAAATAATCAACTTTTGACTTATTTTTTAATATATATACTAATATACCAGGAACCACTACAAGCTATTACATTAGCAGAAAGCTCTTTGTTAAAGACTGGATCACTGCTGTGTCACAGATCACTGTAGTCTTGATTATACTTGGCTGAATACAGGATACATAATGATTCACCTCTACAGCAGTCTTTCTAAAAGTGACTATTCTTTCTGTGTACACTACCATCAGTAGAACACCTTATCATCACCTTTACAGTCCTGGAGTGCTACTGCTATACCGTTGGCATGTGGATTGCTCTTATGAACACCATCGAGGAGAGAGTGTTCCAGGTACTTCTCTAGACTGAACTGGGCAACATGGAAAGACACACAGGCAGAACCACTTTTGAAACCTTGAGCCATCAGGTACATATCTGAAGTGCTGGAAGGTATAAGAAGGTGTGAATTAAATACAGAATAGGCTGAGTTACACTTTTCTTTGTTGATAGACATTGTTGTCTGTTTGCTTGATATGATGTTTTCATCAGGATAGATTTCTAAGCATGCTTACCGAGTAAGAGCAAATAACACTGCCAGTCAGACTTTTTTCTCCTATAAAATAATTCTCCAGTTTGGGCAAGGAGTGGGGTGTGGAGTATGCTGTGGGTTTTTTTACAAAAGAAATTTAAAACCAGTATCAAATTTTGTGCTGGGAAAGATTAAAAAAAACCCCAAACTATCAGTAAGCAGGCATTTTCCATGTTTTTTTTTTTTTTTAACAGAATATCTTGACAGAAGATTACAACAGAATGTTTCCAGCTGAAGCTACGATGGAGGTTAAACAGTGTAAGTGAATGTAGGTAGCTGCAAGGGTGATCAAATGGGTGCCATTTCCTCACTCATGAGTGTGGCTGTGTTAGACAGGCTCAGGGAACACAGAAGGAACTGAAGGTGCCAGAATTTACCCAATGTGACACAGAAAAACAGTAGGATAATTCATACTAGAATCCTCTGGGACCTTCTCTACTGAGCTCTGAATTCAGTCAATAGGTGGCTAAACATATTTTGTGTTTAACATAAAGTATGTTTAACACTTCAACACACATCATTCCTTTCAGACACCGCGAGCCTTTTTACCATTCTTCTTAATAGACTCCTAGAAAGTAAACAGCCATCTGTCTTATGTACACATTAAAAGATAGGAGAGGAATTTTACAAAAGGGAGTTACACAAGGCACTCTTCGCAAACGTTCTGAAATCTATTGACCTGCATCTTTGATGCACCAGATCACCGTGACTTTGGAAATTCTAAAGAATCAATATTTGCAAAGACATACATTTGTTCTCCAGCAATAACATGGATACAAGCACATCTACAAAATCCAGGCATGCTTTGCTCATCTTTCATCAACAACAAATATCAGCAGTCATATTCTTTATCTAAAGTTCTATAAAATTAAAAATTTATTTGAACATGAAATATTTTGAAATATTTTTGGTCTTTAACTGGAAATGAAGGAAAATCCCACAGAAGGGAAAATATTGCTTAGACCTGAGATGAGGAAAAACAGAATAGGAAAGGTGGTGAAAGTAATGGCAGCTAGCTGTAGGCGGATCTATTAAGTGTCCCAAAAACTGTAGATTCAAAACACTACATTAAATGCTCTGTTTTGGATTGAACGTGTTTGATTTATTTTGCATTTACAGCTTTCTGTAATGCCATGTTCTTGATGATGCGGCTTTGTATTTCTGTGAAGATTTTAGTGCTTTTTGCACCTTTATTGAATGAGAAAGGCAGCAAGACACATTTTGTGACAGTACCAATTAAAGCTTCTCCCTGAAGAGTTTTGCTGGGAGAGCTGCTGATCAACAGGCTGATGTAGTATGCAAAAGGTGCATGTCACTTGTCTGCAGTCACCTTCATTGATGCAAAATGACAGCAAGGAGGCTCTTCCGTTACCACGTTAGTCACAAAGTGTGTTCTGAAGTGCTCTTAAAGTCCTGAGGGGAGAACACACTTCTATACCAGCTTCCAACTTTGTCTTCATTGGTAAAAGAGCTGTGAATTCTTGTTTTAGGGCTCCTCAGGAGTGTTAACCACTCCAGGATGAGTGTGCTGAGTGAAGACAGGCACTCTCATGTTGTTATGAGATAAACACATATAATTCAGCTCTATTTTCTCACCCGATGCAGACAAGTTTACCTGACAGCAAAACAAAAAGTAGCTCATCTCCATTATGCTTTTTGGCTCCACTATATTAACAGAGGCTCAGATTGCAATCCCAAATGCATCCACTCCTTAGATTTGTGGACTTCAACCTCTGGATTCCGAACCATGTCCTGACACATACTTTTCACAGAATCACAGAATCACAGAATGGTAGGGGTTGGAAGGGNAGTAGAGGGGAGGATCACCTCCCTCGACCTGCTGGCCACACTCTTCTTAACGCATCCTAGGATGCCATTGGCCTTCCTGGCCGCAAGGGCACACTGCTGGCTCATGGTGAGCCTGTTGTCCACCAGCACTCCCAGGTCCTTCTCTGCAGAGTTGCTCTCCAGCAGGTCAACCCCCAACCTGTAGTGGTGCATGGGGTTGTTCCTCCCCAGGTATAAGACCCTATACTTGCCCTTGTTGAACTTCATGAGATTCCTCTCCGCCCAACTCTCCAGCCTGTCCAGGTCACGCTGAATGGCAGCACAGCCTTCTGGTGAGTCAGCTGTTGCCCCAGCTTTATATCCTCAGCAAACTTGCTGAGGGTACACTCTGTCCCTTCATCCAAGTTGTTAATGAATATCTTGAACAGAGATGCACCCAGTACCCACCCCTGGTGAATACCGCTAGTCACAAGCCTCCAACTAGACTCTGCGCCATTGATCACAACCCTCTGAGCTTTGCCATTCAGCCAGTTCTCGATCCACCTCACTGTCTAGAGTGTTCATTTTAATATTCCACCCACCCTCAGTTAGTCTAAGGATTAGAAGCAACAACTGACAAGACTGAGCATGAAACTGTCTAATTCGCTTTGATTTTTGCAAGAGTTTCAGCCATGTATAGATGTCCCAAAGTGACTCAAGTCAGACACATAAATCTTGATAACCTTCTGATCTTTTCCAGTGAAAGAGAGAAGTAAAGTAATTTGTTCCTAAAGATGTTTATTATCTAAGAAGAAAAGAAGAAAGAATGAAAAAGATTAAACACTACCCATGTCTGAGCTGTATAGAGGCTGGACAATCAAGTGAGCTCTCCAGACCACACATCTTGAATGAAAAAGATTAAATACTACTCATGTCTGAGCTGTATGGAGGCTGGACAATCAAGTGAGCTCTCCAGACCACACATCTTGCATTTACAGACACCTTACAATCAGCCTGAAATCTGTCAACTGTAAATCCCATCTGCTTTTGTGGCAGGCGGAATCGGTGCATTTTCAGGCAGAACATCAAGAATGCTTCTGCACAGCCCTCCACGGCCATCTCCTCTGAACATTGCTGCAGCAGCAGTCTCCACAGCTGTTCCAAATCTATCTCTGTATGTGAAAGAAAAATGCTTTTCTGTGTGTTCTAAACCTCCTAATTTATCTCTGGTTTTCTTCCAGGGATGCTCCAGCTGGGTCAGCTTAAAGCCAGTCCTGCACTCTACTTTGCAGATAGATAATGCAGATGGGAAACTAATAAGACTTTGAGCCTGTCCTCAACATGGGTTCTCCGTTGTACGGATGCAGCCATAGTCTAGGCTGAAACTGTGGATGAAATGGAAGCTGTTCTGGTTAAAAACCACTATGCAGGATAAAAGCGAAGGTATTGGCTACAACATCTGTGTTTTGAAGCTGATTTGTAGTCAGGTGGCATCATCTTTGATGTGCTGTAGACTATGAGGTGTGCCTCACAGAAAGGTTTCTGCAATGCTGGCAACATTCCACTGTGACTTGTTTGAATTTCATGAACCCTGGGCAAGTCACATTTTCAAGGACAAGGGTCGTAATTAGAATTGAGATTAATTTTTCTTAAATCTAAGCTAAATTTAAATACAATCTTGTAACCCTGGATTCCTTCTAAAGACAATGGTGTGTAGTGGACAGATGTCTAAAATAGGCCAGATGACTCTCTCTCCAGAGGTGGTTATCTCTCCTTGTCTAACTTATCTAACTGTAATGGTTGCATAAGAAGCATAGCTTTGATGTAGATATCTAATTTTCAAGGTTTAAAGTTGAGGAAGAATCACCTCAAATGTCATTAACAAGTAAATACAGCTCTTCTGTAAGTGACCATCTTTGCCAGTGACAGACTGTACTTTAGCACCAATCTCCTCTCTCTTAATTTTCTTATACAGCCTTCTTTTTTCTATCATTTACCTTTAGTTTAAAAAAAAAATTAGGATAACAACTGTTTGTTACTAGATGCACACACAGCTCTTAACAAGGAGATTTCGGAACTTAATCTAGGTTTCTAATTGCTGCTGTGCCATAAAAGACATTCACAGTACTTGGAGTAATTATTTTGCAGTTATGATTTTAATAAGCAACATTAACATAAAAAAGACTCACTGTTTCTTTGCTGGTGTGTCTGAGTTAGGTACTATAAACCCATTGAAAAAAACATTTCAGTGGAAACATTTTTTGTTCATAAACTCTTAAATGCAAGAAGACTGTTATTTTTCCATGGTGAGGAGGCATCATACACATGTGGTACAAGGCAAGAAGTAAATAAAAAAACAGTAATTCAGTTAAAAGAAAGAAAAAAGCAGTATATCATCTATCAGTCATAGAATACAAGACCCAAATTCTAGGGGAGGGGATCATACCTGGGAGTTTTTTAAAACTGGCTCACGTCACCATTAACGTAAATCTATGCTTTGGAGGATAACCTTCAGCAGTAGATAAAATGCTCAGAGGTCTCTACTGTGTGTCTTGTTTAAAGCTGTGACCTCAAATGCATGTTTTAATGGCTGGTTTTGCCTGTTCCTGTCTGCTCTGGGCATGCCATTCATGTCCCTTGTGAATCCCGTTAGAACTTGCAAGGCTGCCTCTGAAGTGAACCTTTTGCTACAAAAACTCACAGAGACGCTTTTACCAGCATATGTGTACAGACACACAGAGACAGCATATCACTTGCCATGAAGATTTCAAAGTCCTGCCCCCATAGCTCCTAGGGTCACTGGACCAAGCCCCAGATAATGTGGATTTAGTAGCTGAAAGAAAAACAACAAATGCTTTGTATTTATTATTATTTTCTTAAAGAAAAATAACAGGGTTTGCATTTTTAAATGTCTAATTAACATTTACCACCAGTGTAAGTTCTTATATCCCTTTTGTGACACAGTGTACAGTTCAGTTTCCAACAGGAAGGGATGGTTGTGAAATGAAGAAGTGTACAGAAATACTCATGGTGGAATAGTACCTTCAAGACAAATTCCATTTGTCTTCTATCCTAAGATGAAGAACAACTGCAGATATTTATTGCTGTTTGTACCAGGCTATGATCTAGGAGCCCAGGCCATAACCTATGACATTCCCAGTCTACCTTCTACAGCATGTTGTATAGATAGCTGTAGCGGAGATCCTGTGGTAACGAAAGAGGAGCATTTTCATTTTCAGGCTAATACAAGAGCACACATGCACTATTTCATCTGGACACCTGCAAAAAACCCAAGGACTTCTGTTTTCTCTGTGCTCATTATTCCCCTTCCCAGTCACATCATTTCTCTCAGCATTTATCTTAAAACTGAAAGGTCAAAGACAGAAAACCTTCTCAAGCAAGCTTGAGAAATGCAGAAGGAAGTCAGGACAACAAAGGACAATCTGTAGCGTTCACAGCACTGGACTTGCATGACGGCTAATCTCCCACATGGCTCTGCTCCCTGCCTAGGATTCTTGCTCTGTAGAGATTTCTGAAATTTTGTACTGGAATTTTAAATGTAAGGAACATGGTTACGCCATTTTCTTCCCCTGGTTACTACTGGGGAAAGTTGGAAATATGGACATAAAGATGTTTATTTCGCTTCCACACAATTACATAAAATTATGTAAAAAACATGAAAATGAAAGTTATTATTTCCAACTTCAGTGACTCCTTGTCAAGCTAACGCAAAAAGGCTATTGAAAAAAAGTAAATTGTTCCCTTTAACTAAAAAGTCATTAGTATCAATGTATAAACCAAAGCCCAAGCCAAATGGCATAATCTTTTTCTAACACAAGCACAAGATGTCAAGGAGGCTTGTGGATGTGCCTGCAATGCAATGTTATGGGGTCCTGGTGATCCCTGTCATTCTAATGGGCCATTAAATTCTGTTACTAATGGGCATGCATTACAAAGCCAGCTCTAAGGTATTACAAGGTTAATAATATTCTCTAAAGGTCTAGACATTTACTTAGATAATAAAAACATCCTGTGTTACAATAATAAGGGTTAAATAAATAAAATACAAAAAATATTTTAAACAAAATATAAATACAACTGGCTTCAAGGCAGAAGCTAACTTGTAACTAATGACAATTCCCTCAGAGTAGTTCTCCCGTAATTCCTCTCTGCTGCAGAGTTTATTGTACCTTCATTCGAAACTTCTGGTCTCAGCTCTACCACTGACAGTATATTGGCATACAGAGGCAGAGAAATTCTCTTCCAGCAAATGATTTATAGATTTCTAATGGGGTGTAGGAAAATGCAACTTTTCAATAGCCTGCAATCAGAAGACATTCAACAAAAGCTATGTAGACTGTGAAAGAATAAGCAAAATATGATCATCCATATTCATGAAAACACATTAACCCACTTACCTGGAGTATTCAATTATTTCCCTATTTACGGATAATATGTGTGCTATGAATGTCAAGACCAATTTAAAAAGTGAGTAAATTGCCTTTTTATATCCTGGTATTAAACAGTGTCCTGCATGCACAGCTGTCACTCCAAAATTGTTTAGTTTTCTCCTATCATAAGAGCTCCAGGTATTCTATTACAGTACATGAATAGGAAAATGGAATGCACAGGATACTATCAAGCAGTTAATGGCATAAATACTTTATTTTATAATTCAGAATAATGAATAAATGTTTGGAGATGACGTAAGAGACTGGTATAGTCACTGCCAGTTTGAGAGTGATGGAGGGAAGGAGGGCTTGTACCTATTGTGTATGGTAGTATAGATAGAGCATAGATGGAGGCAAATACTTCTACAGTGTTTATGAATTTGAATGAGCAAGACACATCTGCACTGCTTTCCATTATATATCCAGCAACTGCTGGTAAAAAATTACATTTGTGCCTTCTTACAAAATACCTTTCTGTTAAAATATTTTGGGTAAAAAATCTGAAAGGTAAAAAAACCATAAAAACAACTTAATCATGGGACCTAAAGAAAGTTGGCTTTGGCTGAATACCTGCACTACTGGAAAGTTTTCATTTTAAAGATATGTTTCAAATTACTCAAACACCGTATTTACAAGTATCTTTACTATCCTGTGACACATCTTTGTAGCCATTATGCAGAAACTGAATGCCAATTACAGACTATGCTTTGCTTTAATAAGTGAGAAAATCATTTTGGCAGCTACATTACAGATTCCAATAACATTACCTCTCCATGCCTCTGGTTGAATTTCCATGGAGGATTGCACAGAACAATAGCAATGAAATGAGCTAATCTTCCACATAAATAGAGATGATTGGAAAATGTTCCTTCAAAATTGTGTTAATCAGAAAATGTCCTTTTTTACCATATATGGAAATTTTAATTTCATTTTATTCTCTCCCTCCATATTTTTCAAAGAAATAAGAAATAAAAAGTATGTGTGTAGGTTTCTTGCGTTTGGTTGGTTTGGGGGTTTTTTTGCCTAAACCCCGAACATTTTAATTTCAGATTGTCATAAAGAAATGCTGGCAATTTTTTAATGAATTTTTTTTCAAGAAGTCCTAGGAAAATACTTTTTGCATTATTCCAGCAGCTGCACATCTCACTATAACCTGAAGAAACTTTTTAAAAATTCTGTTCAGTTTTCTCTTTCTTTTTGTACGAGAACCATATTAAGTCTTTTGATAGACAACAGACCCCCAGAGGCAGATGATCTTTCAAAACAAGTTAAAATGGTAGCAGAGTAGTAATTGAATATTCTGCTTTGATAGCTTGTTTATATGCTTAGTTTTCAGAGGTAAATTAATGATTATGCAAACTAAGGTTGTTTTAAAGAATCAACACCATGCTTTGCAAATGATGCATCAGAAAGTAACTACATCCCTTTGCTTTAGTTTTGAAGTATTTGAGTGAGACTCCTTTCAATGCTACATGAGAGAAAGAGTTTAAAAATGCTAATATTTTCAAGAGAACCAAAGAATGGCTTGGCAAAAAATTATTTTATGCAGGTTACTACAAGCTAGACGTTCCACACTTTCTTTGAGTGTAGCATATGGAGAGAAACAATTCATGATAAAACTCAGAAAAAGGCTTTTTATAGCAGCAGATTTCATTCTTTAATGATATAACATTTCTGGGCAACTTGTGAATGCTTAAACAAAAAATTCTTAGAACAGCAAGTCATATGCTCATGGGACCTGGGTTTCCTCTCAGATCAGTTTTCTACTAGGATACCCTACTAGCAACATTCAACCATTTCCACAACAGCTGATCAAATAACACTGTTACTTTAGTGAAAGTCAGAGTGGCTCCCAGCAAGGCAAAGAGCTCAACCTGCCCTTCAGTGTCTAACTAATTCCAATTTCCTCCATTGGTGAGGACACCTGCAGTTTGGATTAACTGTTTCTGAGGTCTGGATTGAATTTATTGTACTTGAAGCTTTTAACTGATCTACTTCAATCTGCATAGACTTCCATTCCCTGTCTGAAAAACAGGGATGATAATGGGTGTTGTCAAAGATAGTGCTTGTGAGGGTATTCTGATTACATAATATTCAGATTTTGTAATAATTGTTGTAGTCTATAATACAACAACTCTATAATATTGATCCTGAAAGAATTATTCATTTTTCTGGGGTAAGATTCTTCAGAGGTCATGATGAATTTATTTTAGAAACTCCCACCACTAGATAAAATCAAGAAACAAGTCTATTGAGATGAACATTTCCCTTGAGAACCATTAAGGGAAGATTTTTCTTCATACCTCATTGTAAAATAATCTTTTCCCTCCTGTGTCCACTGTCGCTGTATTTTTCTGGCAATTTTCTNCCCACTGTCGCTGTATTTTTTGGCAATTTTCTTGAGCATCAACTTTTAAAACACCAACGTTTTGTATTGTGACAATAGACAATGTAACATAGGAAACGGATATACTGCCAAATTGTGATTGAGTATGGGATACTTGTACCTACTTTGGTTTTAAACTAACCACTTCCAGCAGCTAGCTGCAGCTGTGCACAAGTCATATTGACCTGAANTCCACTGTCGCTGTATTTTTCTGGCAATTTTCTTGAGCATCAACTTTTAAAAAAACAACGTTTTGTATTATGACAATAGACAATGTAACATAGGAAACGGATATACTGCCAAATTGTGATTGAGTATGGGATACTTGTACCTACTTTGGTTTTAAACTAACCACTTCCAGCAGCTAGCTGCAGCTGTGCACAAGTCATATTGACCTGAACATTCAAATACTTACCCTAATTTTGAATAGCCTTTGAGATCTGTTCTGCTTTGGGGCTGACCAGCACTGACATCTGAACCATAATCACTTCTCTCTTATTCATGATCAGGATACCTTGGAAAATGGAAGATCTATATAATATGAGTACTACTGTTTCCCTACCTGCACAGATTGTCCCAAATCAGCATAGACGTCTCAGCAACATCACCTCAGTTCCACAAATGCTAAGAAGATTAACTCAGCCACAGCCCTGTGGGACTTTGTGGAGCCAGCCGAGATCAGGGAATGGTCTAGGTACTTTAGCACAGCACAATATCTGAGCTAATAAGTCCTGCCAGAAAAAAAAATGTTATTTTGGCCCTTTTTAATTACAAACCAAATAATCTACCTACAAATAATCAAGAGCTGACTGTACTGTCAAATTATTTTGGGTACATCTGCATCAGAGTCAGTTCTAGCAGGGATGTAGCTTAGCACCAGGCGGGTGCTTAGTGAAGCAGTCTTAGGTGAATTTGCTGTCAAATAGCTTAAACCATTTCAGTCTCAGTTCACGTTCATTACCACCAATGATATTTCTGTGACCACCCTTTTCAGTGGCTGCAGGACCACACAGAAATATCATTGTGTATCAAGCCACAAAAAAGTTACTCTTGCCTACCATGGAGGATGAGGTTCCTCCCATAGTAGACTATTATTTCAGTAGGTGATGCATTCATTCTCCTCCTCCTCTTTTCCATGTTCTCCATACTTAAATCATTTTAGTTTGAAGGGATAAGAGAAAAAATTACATCTTTGGTAGGAAAAGTCCGGAGCCTAATACATAACAGGTGGTCTCCTCTATGTTCAGATTCTAGGCAGTGGATTTAAGGTGTAAGTAAATGAACTGATATCTAGTCATTATGCGAAAAACAGTAACTTTGACAGACCCTTACATGCCTGTTATCCAAAGAGAATTATGAAGTTGTCCCAAATAAACAACTTCTTTCCATCACAAAGATAGCATCAGAGCTCACTTTCATGGCCTAGACTTTTACAGTAATATAGAAACAGTATGTACATTATTTTGCACTGTAAAGCAATGGAAAACCTACAAATTTGGTGAAAGTAATCCAATGAATCACAGCTCTAATCCCTTCCACGCTAAGAAACCTGCAATCTCCCCATGGAATTTTATGGATGGAAGCACTGAATAAAGTATTCGTGGATGCCAGAGTTTCAAGATTTGTGTCAGGAAGAATTCCTTAGGCCAGCGGGTGTATAACAACATTTTAGAATTAGTATCTTTTGTTGATTTAAGTAACTACATATTTTTTAATGTTTACTTACAATGCTTAAAAATGTTACAACCACCTACATGGCTATTAGATGTCAGGATTTCCCCACTGAGCAGGTGAGAGTGACCCTGACTGTGTAGTAACAAGGGAGAAATCTTACTAAAAAATTCCTACTATGTCAACATCCCTATAGGTCCTTTTCTTGAGGCTGTAAATGATATCAAAGTTCTCCCTTCATTTGTCCTTAATTCTAACTTAGTCTTCCGTCAAGGAAAAGACAAAAACTTAAAAAAAATTATAAAATATTTAAATAGTAGTGAGGACATCTCAGCTTCAAAATTCTTTTCGTTAATTTCATTAATAATGACATGTGCAAATAGCCCAAAGTGGTGTCTAGAACTGTAAACTCCCTCCTAGACAGTTATTTATCTCCAGGAGATGTCTGGTACCTTGAAACTTATTGCTTTAACAAATTACCCCATTAAATATTTCTCTCCTGGTTATCTTTTTATCAAGCCGAACATGTAGTTTTTTTGTAATCTACAATTGCTTGTGGTATACAATTATTCAAAGGCAGGAACTTCCATTTCATGTTCACTAATTATGATTCCATTCTTCAGCACAGCTATTTCAGTTTAAAACTGTGTCAGCATAGGGAATAGAAATAGCAACTGAAAATACTGTATCATCCATTGTTACCAAAAGGTTCATGAGATTTTACAAAGCAATTGTAATATAGTCTTTTGGTTTTAAACTGCTTTTCAAAACAATATTCCTGTTTTATCACAAAATGTACATGTTCTTTTATTTCTTTTTTAACATTTAAGGACTGGAGACGTTAATGCAGAAAATGACAGTAATAGAGCAAAGACAGTAGGTTATCTTCCTCATAGCTCTTGGGATTTCAGATCTTAATCTTTGTTAATTCCAGTCTAGAATTAGATTTTACCTCTCAGAGGTAAAATATTTCATGACTCAAAGACACAGCTCTGGTTTTCTGTGTATCTTTCTCCTTCAAAGCAGGAGGAAGGAGCTATGCCAGGTTGTAGGTGAAAATGTGTGAGAAGGTGTTGGAGCCTGACAGTCCTCTCTGGTGTCCTTAGCCAAAGAAAACTACTCTAAATGGCTTGTTGGTTGAGCCAAGAGTTTTGTAGTGAATAGAGAAGACTGGAAAGTTAGAGTCACCTTTGCATCAGATTTTGTCCCCCTCTAACGTGGTTCAGTTAATCTCCAAACAAGACTTCATTCTGAGCAGATGCTTCTGCATGATATTGAATTGACACCTTATCAGAATGTAAGAATATAATCGGCCAGAGAGAATGACAGATTAGTTGGATTGGGACCTCAGCTGTGATAGTTAGAATTGTCTTATTTTCCCGGTGGCAGTGTTATAAAGCCCACTTCTCAGCATGAGGCACTTAGTCGTGCCTTGACTTTCTGATTATCCCTATGACTTATAGATATTTCATGCTGACAGAAGTCAGGGGAAAAAAAAAAACCCTGATACAATCACCTAGCACTTACTTAGATTTTTGCAAAACACTGTACAGGACATAGCACTGTGTGATTTTTGGCATCAGAACTAAACCAACAGAATGACTAGGACATATCTTTTTAAAAGATGTTAATTCGCAAAGAAAATCAAAGCATGGAATCATAGAATCATTTAAGTTGGAAAATACGTGTAAGATCATCAAGACCAATCATTAACCTACCACTACTAAGCCTACCACTAAACAATGTCCCTGAGCACCACGTCTACACGTCTTTTAAATGCCTCCAGGAGTGATGACTCCGCTGCTTCCCTGGGCTGCCTGTTCCAATGTTTGACAACCCTTTTGGTGAAGATTTTTTTCCTGATATCCAGTATAAACCTCCCGTGACACAACTTGAGGCTGATTCCTCTTGTCCTGTCGCTTGTTACTTGAGAGAAGAGACCAACACCCACCTTGCTACAACCTCCTTTAAGTAGTTGTAGAAAGCCATAAGGCCTCCCATCAGCCTCCTTTTCTCCAGATTAAACAACCCCAGTTCCCTCAGCTGCACCTCATAAAACTTGTTCCTCAGACCCTTCCCCATCTTCGTTGCCCTTCTTTGGCCACGCTCCAGCACCTCAATATTTTTCTTGTAGTGAGGGACTCAAAACTGAACACGGTATTCAAGGTGTGGCTTCACAAGTTCCAAGTAAAAAAGGACTACGTGCAAATACTATATGCCTTGTAAGCACTTCAAAGAGCTAAATGGCTCAATGTAAATATTTTTTAAAAGTTATTGTGTTTCTGAAATTATCTGTAATCTATAATTTAGTAAAAATAATGTAACACTAGGACTTGGGTGGCTGCGTAAGTTGTAGAATTACTTTATTATTAATTCATTTTCAGTGACAGTTGATTTTACAAGTTTGATAACTAAAAACAGTTTGGAAGACTATAAAAACACTCACTAAGTGAAGAGACTGATTTTGTGCTGTCTTAATGATACAAATATTTTGAAAAAAAAAATTTACTCCTTTGTCTATAGAATAGCTTTGATACTCAAATTCCTTTCTTCCTGCATCTTGACTCTTACACCCAGATTCACAACACCCTTCCCAAACACCAGTAAAGCTAATGAATACTTTTTGTTTGAAATATTTTACTGTGTTACTTTTCTTAAATAACTCATTGACACACTGTATTAGAAGGGATTTTAAAAGAAAATTTTAATACCAATTTCAATGTATTCTTAAATTCCATTATTATTTTTAAAATTAGGATGAATATCCTATTCACAAATTTTATTCATTAACCTTTTTAATAGGCAAGTATTTCATTAATTTTCTCACACATATTACAAATGACATAAATATTTTCGAGAAAAGAAAACTGTTCCCTTCTAGAATCCTCAAAAGTACAAAAAGCTGAAAAAAATCTGGTATTTTTAATCAAAATTGTTAAATTTGACCAGTACTTACAAGGACTCCTACTCAGCTCTATTCAAATACTTTTGAAATTGCAAATAGAAAATTAATTTTAGTCTATCAATCTGTAGAACAAAAGGATTGCTTCTTGCAGAGTCTTTGGAGAAATATTTTCATTTTTCAGAGTATTCTAGAATTAGTTCAGAACAGAAGTCTGATAGTTATAAAGAAAAACTGTAAAGAATTGGTGGAATAAAAGCTTGTGAATGTGAAAGTTAAGGACTACAAAACTGCCATTTAGGTACAAATTGCAAGTACACAGTCCTTTAACTCACATTTAAATTCCTAACTTCACATTCTGTAGAGCAGGAAAATAAAGAGGACTTAGGAAACAAAAATCTAAAGATTTTGTTGGAGCTGGACTTTTCAGCTGAGCCTTTCTGCATGAAGCAGAGGAGCTAGACCTGGTCAGTACTCCAGGAGAAGGGCAGATCACAGCATGGTCTGGATTCAGGATACGTGGCAAAATTGCTTTTGGGCAGATGCTTTTCATCCATCAACGATCCTTTTGTAAGGATCGCAAAGACAGTCAGATTTACAGGCACAGCCNGACCTGGTCAGTACTCCAGGAGAAGGGCAGATCACAGCATGGTCTGGATTCAGGATACGTGGCAAAATTCCTTTTGGGCAGATGCTTTTCATCCATCAACGATCCTTTTGTAAGGTTAGCAAAGACAGTCAGATTTACAGGCACAGCCAATCTACTCCTGAGGCAGGGACAAAATTCAGGAAGAGTTTGTTGATGACCAGAAAGGTAACAAGCACTGCTGAACACTTATTCTCCCATGTGTAGGCTTGGCCAGTTGGTATGCAAAGGGAAGTGGAAACACAAAACACTGGACAAGGACCTGCCTGATATATACCTGCCTGACAGTGTAAGTGTACTGTCACCTTCAGTTAATGAAAATGAAAACTCAAAGGTGAGTCCAAAGACATACAGAAAAATATCTCTGTATATTTGCAACACATATCTCTGACTTTCTCCATGTGGGTACCATCGTCCTTCCCTGAAGTGGGTTCATGTTTTTTGTTTGCTTGTATTTTTGCTAGCAATGTATTTCCTGTCCAAGACACGAGGCATCCAATATTGCTTTCACCTGAAAGGATGCAAAACCGTATCTGTAGCTTTGTAAGGTTATCCTGACAAGTGACTGTTTAAGCTGTGGTTCCATGCCTGGAAATGTTTCATTATAACCTAGAAAAAGAGCCCAGAGCAGATAAAACTATAAAGCCTAATAAAGCACCATGGTGATGGAGAAAAGCTCTCACATTCTTCTAATGGTGATTTATGTTCTTTCCAAAAATTGTCTAACCCCAATAATATGAACAGACTTTGCAGAGCAACAGAGACATGTCTTCTCTCTTAGCCAAATGCTTTACCTAAATATACATGTAAGTATACATATGTATACTAAATCATGCTCCTTAACACTAGGTCTCTCTGTCCAGCTTCATGACAGTTGCCTTCCATTTTGATTTCTTTTCCAACCTCAAGAGGATACATAGAAAAAGGGTCTCTAATGTATCTTGATATCTAGAGATCTCTTCTGGGATGAACATGAACAAATTCTCAGAGGAATAATTGTCCATGTTTTTAATAACGTTTAATTTTAAAATGCAATGAAGAAGGTGTATTGTCTTCCAAGAACATTTTTAAAGAAAACAGAGATAACTTGTGTTGCTCTTTTGAAAAGAGCATGGCTCTGGGTGTGTGCTTAACTAGTGCCCAAATTGAATTTTAGGTAGCTCTTAGCTGTGTATAATCATAAGGCAGTTGCAGAGCTGTTCAGGTCTGTAAAAGTTAAGACTTCAGAAGTACAGAAGTACAATTTCTATGAAAATTCAAAACAAAAACATGTAGTGCCTAGAGACTCTTGGTACCTCCGAGGCAGTCAAAAATTAGTTGGAATACCTATATCCTGCATAAAGACAACTAAATTATGCCTGATTCTTACATTTGGTGCTTAAGATCGGTTCTAACTCTATTCATACAATTTTACTGCTACACCTTTTAAAATTATTGCCTAATGAGTAGTAAGAGACACTAACCATCTGTAAGTATGTGATATGTGCGACCCTGTCATTTCTCCATGATTCCTCTCTTGGTAGGAAAGAATTGAACAAATTTGGCATGCTATATGATGAATTAATAAAATAATGGATTGATATTTAAGAGACTAGCTCTACTTATTTATTTTCTATTAACCTCCTGCATTACTTTGGACTATTACACTTTTATTTGGATTTTTCTATTCACATTAAGCTCAAACTGGTTTCGGTGCAACTCTGTTGTTTCTAATTACTACTATTTCCTAGATAATAAGGTGTCACAGATGCCACTCTATAAATTTAATAAATCATGTAAGATGTAATCTGTACCAAAACAGTACATCTGCTATGATTCCACAATAGTCTGGTCTGCTTTGGAATTAAAAACAGATGTTGCATTACATTTAGAAGGGAAAATCAGGCTAGTAGGGAATGGAGTAGAAAAAACCCCAAGGATTCTTTACCATTACTGTCTGGTTTTTAAAACCTTAATATACATTGGTTTGGTCCTTAAAGATGTCTCCCTTTGAAATACTTTAAATTGATAGAATTTACACTTTCAACACTCTGAACAACTTGAGGAACAGGTTGGTACTTTCAGTCTAGTATTACAGTTAAATAAGTAAACACTCTGGAATGAGTGTCCTTGAATTATGAGAGTGGGAAGAGACTTCAAATGAGTCATCTGTAGCAGCTCATCCTCCTGAGTCATGGTAGAACTGATGCAAATATTCCTTCATGGTCTCAGGACTAGCTGTGAATATTTCAAATGAGTTTACTTCAGTCAGCTTCCTTGCAATTGATTCTTCTGCCAAAAATAATTATTAAGCATCTTATAACACTTAATTACATTCTCCCATGCCAGGGCACAACTCTCTTTCTTCTCCTTTTCTTACAAATGATAATGACTTGTGACATACATAAGATTTTCTTCTTCTAAAATTGTATTGTTTGCATTGTGGGGTTTTTTACAATTTATTTTGTAGGGTATTCACACTCTCTCATTGCTTTGTTCTCTTATCTCACCCTCATGTATCATCTTTTAAATATCTTAGAAAGCTTGCTGCTCTTCTTTTGATTCTCCGCAGATTTCTATTCTCTTTGAAATACAGCATCCCAAAATGTAGGTGCTATTTCAAGTAAAGTCAAAGCAGAGCTATTATAGAGGCATTACCATTAAACTTGATTTACCATGATAATCCTATTGATACAACCCAATAATCGAACTGCTTTTTTAATTATTTCTGACTTATCCCCAGTTTGTTTACTTTAATCTTTACACACACCTTGATGAACTCAATTTAGCTGTGTTCTTGAATTTGATTGCTCTCCCATGTGTGAATGTATTTCCATTTGTCTTTACTGAGTCTCCTCGCTGATTTTAGACACTTGCTCCAGTTCAAGAAGAGCATTCCGTGTTTTAATCCTAAACTCAAAAATAATTTAGATCCATTTCAATGTTAACTCTTGCGTATAAAAGTTATGTATACTTGACAGCACCCTCCAAGTCTTCAGTGAATTTTTGCTGTGCATTGGAATCAGAACTGTTTTACAGGACCCTACTTTCAATCTGCTGTTGGAACATCAGAATTCCTTTACTTAATTTCTTAGAAAAGTCCATGCCTACATTATAGGATTTCTATCTAATTCCTGTATGCCCCATAACCAAATAAAATTTTCAGATTTACCCTAGCAAGTATCTTCAGGTTCAAAGTAGTCAGTTAGACTGAAGTCCAGTGGTGATACTTCCTCCCCTTCAAAATTCTGCAGTCAAATATGTAAGGAGGAAAGAAACATTCTGCTAGCTGCATAACATACAAGGAGCAAACAGTAGTACCATCCTATTCAGGCAAATCCTCTTTCAGTCTTTTTCAAATGTCAGTGCAAAACTGACAGACGTTTATACCTCCCAACATCTTGCATTAACTTATTAAAATATCCCCGCTGTGCTAGCAGCTTCTGTATTACTACTTCTCCTTTCCTCATAGTGTACTAAGGATCACATTCAGTTTCTTGTTCCCTGCAGTGCTCTATTTTCTCCCCACTTAAAGACAAAACAATGTGACAATTTTTTCCGCCTAAAAAACATTCTCGTTGCTCTCAATGTTTGTGCGTTATTGGATAGTCAGCCAATTCAAATCAAAAAAGGGCCCTATGCTAGGGTCTTCTTTTTCAACTTCCAAAAAAATTACTTCTGAAACCCACTTAGACAGCAAGTGGGTTCACACAAATAATTTCTTAGCTGCATGTTTGTTTCATGAATTATCTCTTTCCTCTTATTTATACTAACATACAGACTGATATCCAGTACCAACCTTCCAAAAATCATATCTTGATCATCTTTCCAACTCTAGTTTTAGTATGAGTCGTCTCAGGGTGTGTTGCTTAAATATTAAGCATTTCTGAAGTTAGAAATATTCAGGGTTGCAGGGGTAGGCTGTATTGACAATGAACTTTGATTTACTTTTGGCCTCTGCCGCCCACCTGACCAAAGTAGAGTGTTACTGAATCTATTAAGGCACAGAGAAGGAAAGCACTTCCTTACTCCAGCTACCAGTAACAAAAAAAAAAATCCCCTAAAACCAAAAAACACAACCCCCCAAAAAGAACAAAGAAAGGCAGATAAAGAACATGAGTTGTTTTATGTAGAAATTGGCAAAAGCAGAGGCTCTCCTCCCTGAGGAATTAGATGCAGCGGGTAGGCACACATGGCTGGGTAATCTGCTCAATGAAGGACAGAAGTACATCACTGTTCTCAAAAAGCAAGGTGAAAACTGAATCACAGTTTGTTCATCGACCAGACCCTGCAGTAATATTTTACATAAAACAAATTGTACTGTTAGAGCATATCCCTTCAGAAAGATTCCTAGTGTGACCATCACAAGCGAAGTCCACAGGGGTCTCCGAGAGGTAACGAGGAAGTCTAGTGATGGATACAATGTCAGACACGGGACATCTAAGACAAGCTTAAGATTGTCTGGAGAACAAAGGAACAGCCAAAGCAGAACGAAAGAATGGTCTGGTTTAGTGCATATCGTCAATCTGGCTGTCAGCAGAACAAGCAATACAAGAGAATAACAGAAGAAACCACACACAGAAAAATAACCTGATAGTATGCCAGCTGATAGTTGTCTGATCTCCTGAAGCACAAAGTTTTATATTTCAGAATTCCTGCCCCTTGAATTTCAGGAAATACGTTCCCTTGGTTGTGGAACCAGCTGTTGGTTACACAGTGTGGTACATGTAATATGCATAATTATAATTCTTATCATTTTATAAGATTGTAAGAATGTATAAGATTATAACGATTATATTGTATATTTATTCAGATGCGTATCTCAAGATGGATTTTTTAATTATCTTTAATATTGATGAATGCCTTAAAATTGTTCTTAAATACTGACAAGAACAAAAAAAATCAACTACTACTCTATTTGTTGAATGTTGTCTGAGGATGAAAGATGTTGAAAAGTAAAAGAGGCAACATTACATTTAATTGAGACGTTGTCGATTTACCACTAAGTTTGTTCCATTGAATTCCAGAAGCCAATGCTAGAATAGCACTATAAACTAAATAATGGACTTTTTTTTCCCTCAACAACAATGCCTGAAAATAACGACACACCAAAATGTCTTTTACAAAAGAAATTTATTGAAATTCACAAATTTCATGTTCAGCCTAAAAGAATCACTGATGCATGTTTCCAAGCCTCAACTCAAACTTCTGTATTTGCAGTCACAGTTAATTGTACCTTTTAAAACAAGTGCCAATGCATTTATTCTGCTCAATGTATATAAGGGCATGAGGATCTAGGTCCCAGTGACATTTTGCTGATATAAAGATATTGCAATACTAAACCTAATTATATTAAATGCAGGTGAAAATTCAGCTGTAAATATTATAGCACAAATTGTACCTTGACATATACCTACAGTGACCCTACCAAAGTCAAAGCACAGAGATTTCCCAGAAAAGTTTGACCTTATGAATAAAATGTTATACGATGTGATATATAGCTATATTTATCATACTTAGGAACACGAACTATGGGAAAAGCACTTTTCATTCTTTGCAGAGAACTTTGAAATTATCTAGTCCCTTTTGTTTCCAGTGATTCTCTACTGTACTCATGATTCATGAAGTTCATATTATAGATGAAAAACGCACTGTAAAGGAGGGTACCAAGTATTCTTTGAAATCAGTGGGACTGCCCCTGGTAAATTATTCTTCATCTAATACATTCTATCATTTTATAGAGTTTTTGATTGGATTGAGAGATTAAAGGTAGAAAGTATGATAATAGTTATTCAGGTCTGACTAAGAAATGATTGAGACTATTGACATATTTTTCTTCTTGTCAAAGTTCTTTTCAACTGTAGAAAGATTTGAACCTCGTACTACAGAGATAGCAATTCTGCAGCTACTCTTAATGCTAGAAAAACAAAAGATATTTTGAAGTGAGCAGTCCTCTCATGCTTCCTTGAATTCTCAGCAAAATCACTGTCACTGATTGATAAAATTCAGCTTACTTGACAGACAGATCTAAGCTTGGAAGGGTTGTATATCCATTCTGTCCTTGTCTACCTTGAGGTGTCCTTATCAAATTTCACAGTTTCTGTGATGCTTGTTCTTCTTGGAGATATAGTGAACGTGTCTGAAGTCTGAGATGCCATTTCTTCCCAGGTTTGAACTGGACTTTTTAGTCCACGTGTGAAGGCAGATCGGGAAGCAAGGCTTGGTAAAGGGGCTGAGCCATGCCACTGCCCAAGCTGTGCCTATGGAAAGTAACTGTCTTCTTGGCCTCACTGGTAACAGCAGCTTCTTAACATGTAAAAAGCTCCCAAATTCCATGTAGAAATTGGCTTGAGCCCACCCCAGGTTTTAACATGTTCTCTCCTCAGTGAGTCCCAGAAAATAAATGCCATGCTGGTTTCTCTGTTAGCTGCTAACTATCATTTAATACCATCTGCTGCATCAACTTCTACCTGCAATTTCTGTGCAAAAGCAAAAGGAAAGTGTCATGTAATAAGTATTTTTGTAAAGCACTTTTCTGTGCTACTGCTCTGATTTGTAGTGTCTGACCGTGCAACGTGTTACTCATTTATAGCAGTACTCATTTGGACCCATCAGCGGAGCATACGTGAAGTAGTGTTCACAAAGATGACTAACAGTCAAGTTCACAGACTGTGAAACTCCTTTTGTATGGACGTTCCCAGAAGCAAATCCAGAAGACTCTTGAACCACACAAAGTACAGGATTTCACACAGAAAAATGGCATCATATCCAACATCTGCATGAGCAGAAGCAATTATCTCAGCATCGCAGCCTAAAGCATGTTGAAGCAGCTGATAATACTTCCGTACGGCTAATGTCATAAAGGGAATGTTTAGTGTCCTTTAGCCTTCATAATGGCACTGAAAGTAACCCTACTGAACTAATAGTGGGGAAAGAAGAGGCAACCTGATGAGATTTGGCAGGCATATGCATAGAATAATTAGCAGAGGTCTGAGCTGAAGAGACCCCCCACCATGAAGTATTTTTTGCTTTCATCTCAGTGCTGTGAATCTTACCTTTAACCACTGATATTTGCCTGGAGACAAAGTGATTCAAACCTGACAGCAGACGTTACTAAGTGAACAGTGAACCAGTGTCCTAATAATTATTTGCTCGTGGACTGTCTCTCTGGCTTTTCAATAGCAGGCAAACACAGCAGGATACAACTAAATGATTGTATGGTAACTACTACAATAATTTAAGATTAGGCAAGAGCTGGAGAACAGTATTCAAGCAGGCTGAAAATCTGTTCAATTGAGCGAATTATTTAACATCTCTGCTGATGAGTTGTGTTTCTGTTACCACTTGTATGCCTGAAGGATGTATTTATCTGTTTTCCTATTCTAAGGATATGCTATAGTGCTCATCTTAGTATCTTTAAATGGCCTCATGCAAATATACATGAGTTTCAGATGGTCAAGTTGTTATGAGAAAATAATAATGGTATGGCATTTTTATATCACTGTTTGCGGATTTATGTGAATAGTTTTATATGACCTACAGGCAGAGAGGAATTAAAACAATATTTTGTTTGACTTTAGTATTCAGAAATTGTATGAGAACTGGGGATCTGACAGTCATTCTCTAAAACTGGACATAGGCTACTGATCTGCACTTCATTTCTAACACATAACAGACCTAAGTAATTCATTTCCCACCATCTCCTGAATGAACTGTCAGTAATATTTAACAGGTAAACCCATGAGATAGAAGGGACTATTCCAATGTAATGATTTACTGTGCTAGTACAATCTATTTGGGCCATATTTTCTGTTACACTCTCCACCTTAAGCATTTAAAGACGGACTTTTTTAAACAAAGCTGGTAAGTCAGTGAGAGTTTTGCTGGACAAGGTAGGTCAAATTAGATCTTTCATCAACACTATACATATGCTGTATCTTTTAAAGTCTGTGTATCGAGATATATATGGTGGTTCTTACTGAGAAGTTGTAAAAACATTGCTTAGCAATGGACACAAGAGGAAAATTTTTCACAGTGAGAACAATCAGCCTAGATCCCCAGGGAAGAGGTGGATTCCCCAACATTGGATGCTTTTAAGGTTCAGCTGGACAGGGTGCTGGGCCATCTTGTCTAGACCATGCTTTTGCCAAGAAAAGTTGGACCAGATAATCCTTGAGGTCCCCTCCAACCGGGTATTCTATGATTCTATCATTTTTATGTCCTTTCAAGTCTTAAAAAAATTGTTTCCAAAGCTTGTTATTTTTATCCTATACTCCTCCTTCTCTTTTGTCCCTCAAAACCTCTCAGATATCTTAGGGGGCATGTAATTTGTCTGTACCATGCTAACCTAACACCTGGCAAAATAATGTGTGGCATATGGCCTAATAGCTTATGAACACACAAAGGCATTTGGCATTGCATGAAAAATTAATTTTAAATTCCTGTGTGAAGTAGTGGCAAGGGAATGTGATTTTCCAGTTCACATACACATCTCCAATACCAAATCGCAGTTTAAGGCCAATGAAGTTATCTGCCATAACAGAAAACTATCTTGCTCACTCTGTCTGCATCTGCTGATAATTTCTTAACAAGCTTACTAATGTAAGTAACTTTTTCTATGCATAATTAAAAAAAATTAAGCTGACATATTAAAGCATGTTAGTGATAATCATAATTTTTCCAACTGATTTTCATTTTTACATGATATATGATACATTTGCTGTGTGAAACAGCAGTGTCTGGCTGGTAGGTGATCTGTTCTAACACAGTCGCATTTAATCCAAAAGTTCCTATTAGTGAGCAGAAATAAAAATGAGAGGGTTGTGTTCTTTCTGTCCAAATTGCTTTCCTAGGACATTTGAAAGAACTTCATGCATAGTCATTGTTTTCCTTCTAAATTCCTTTAGGTGACTCTTATTATGCAAATCATTAACATCATATGACCATTTGATCCCTGGACAAATTCTTGTCTGTTTTGAAAAGGTCATGGCAAAACAATATTGCACATTTTGTTTTCTTTTTACTTTTAAAATATTCACATTGAAGACACAGTTAATTATTTGCTAAAGCTAGACAATTTGAATATGACTCGAACAAGTGAACACCATCCCTTTGACAAGCTAAATACCACTGGCCTGATTGTCAGGGATATAACGCTTCACCACCTTGTCTTTGCTTGGCACCTTCGAAAAAAAGAACCTAACTTCTCATTTAGACACTAATTTGAGTCTCCAGAGTTGGAAATGCTGCTGTGTTCAAAATCCCCTTATGAGATGGATTTTATAACCTGTACTCACCTCTGCCAGGCTGATCACACAAGGTTTGGATGAAAGGCTGACCCAGCACTCAGGCTGCTTCTCATTTTCTGGGCTGAAATCAAATCCTCTGAAGAAGCTACCTCACCACAGGTAGGAGAGGAGAAATTTGAAGGGTTGTTACACACTGTCAATATTGATGGAAGGCTGGTGGAAAGCTATTTGGCACAGCAGGACATAACGAGAAATTCACTCTCAGCTTGGTGATCTTTTTCACGCAGGCCACAGAGCTGCTGCAACCTCACAGGAAGGGTCACGTTTTCCAGACTTTCTCTCTTTGGTTTTGAAATAAAAAGCCAACTCTCCGACACAGACTCTTTTTCTAAGCATACAGTGTCACATCGTTACGTGACGAATATAGTATTAAAAAGGAAAGCATAAGACTCCTTATTCCTGCAGTCCTTCCAGCTTCCACCCAGTTCTTTTTTTGGCTTTTTCTTTTCAGCATTTTCTGAAATGTTATTTTCTGTTGTTTCCTCCTTTGATACCCACCTGTTAGTCCACTGCAAAGATTTTGTTTTAACCTGACACTCTTGCTGTAATGTTCTGTCTATCTTTTGCTTTGGGTTTTTGTCTTTCATCTTTCTTCCCCGTTTTAATGTTCAGCTTCAAAAATGTTATTTTCCCACTCAAACCCAGGCTTTAGCTGCAACTCAGACCACCACAGTCCTCCAAGTCTACATACCCAGTAGGTCATCTTTTGTTATTAGCTTGAATACATCCACTTGGACTATGCTAAAGACACCGAATTTGTGCCACTCAGCTGGCAGGAGATGACAGAGATGTAGGCACAGGAGCCAATGTGTTAATTGGGGAGATGAAGAAAGTTCATGGCGAGTAGATGAGACACTGAGGTTGTCAAGGGAATGGGACAGCTTTGCTGGTGGATTCTTTTACGTTGGGGAAATTAAATTTTGCTTGTTTTGGTGGCAGATGCTTTATAATCTTTTTACCAGATATTATCCAGGTATTTCATTGAGAAAGATGTATTTCTAGCACCAACTGGGCATTTTCACCCACCCAGTGCCCTCGAAAAGAGAATACTTGACAAGCTTCTTCATCTCCCCTGCTCTTAGTTCACGTCATATTTTCAGTTTCTCAAGCTTGTTTACTGAAGCGTGTTTTGCTAATAGAATATTCAGTAGACCTGAAGTTCCTTCCTTCCTGCTGTGGCATGAAAATCCCATACAAGGACCAGTTAAACCCATTTTAATAGCAGCCAATCTCAACAGAGACATTGAAGTCAGGGCCCTAGCCAGATTGATTGGGCTGTCTGGTCCAGTCAGTAGTCAATGTAGTCAGTGGTTGTGTAGAAAAAGGTTGCTCATTGTACAGACTTGGACTGAGACAAACCCTCTCCTTTTTACCCAAGGTTCTTTCAGCACACCTGTAGTACAAATCTTCATTATTTATTGCTCAGATGCACTTTTTGCTCCTTCTTTTGTCATTTTTGTCTCATTAGCAATCTTGTTTCTCCAGGCCTTCGAAGAATAGAATACTTTATGGTTCACATTCAGCCTTAGTTTTAAAGCAATGCAACTGTGGATAGTTGCTTAACAAGCTTCCTAAGCAGCTTTCAAGAGAGCTAGGAATATCAGCCCAAATTGTGGCTGGTAGCAACAGAAAAAAGAGAGCATTTTCCTTGGATTTATAACTGCTTCAGCTAGGTTGTTTTCATTTTTAAAAAAGCACTTATTGACACGAAACCACTTTCATAACTATATGAAAAATAAAGAATACTGACTGACTTTGAACTAAGATGCAACTTCAAAGGTGTGAGGAACTTCTTATGGTATCGAAATGTCATTTTCCTCATGATACAGGATCTGTTGTCTCCTGCATTGCTGTAGACTGCCATTCTTATATCCCCAAAGGTATTCTAATCAATTCTTAAACAGTCTTGCATCATCCATGTTTTAGATGTCTAAACTACTGAGTGATCTTTGCAGCAGACACAGCTAAAAAAGCAGCATTCACAATACTTTTGCATAATTTACAGTATAATTCTTTACACTTATCTAGCAGCTTTCAGCTCAGGATTCCAAAGCTCTTTGCAAATATTAATTAATTTATCCTTCCAGTGCTGCTTGCACATAGGAGATATTAGAATTCCTCGGGAGAGGCAGTGCTCAAAAAAAAAAAAAAAAGAATGTAACTTCAAGCAAGTCACTGTTGCTCTATAACCCTATTTTTTCTTAAGAAAAAATGAAGATAAAATAATAAATTAATCAACAAAAATGTTATTAAGAATCATTATTTTAGTTTTGAAGAGAAGCCTGAAAGCTTTTAGTGCAAAATATTATTTTTAGTGTGGATAAGCAGAAGGATAAACTTGTGAAGGCCCCAACTCTTGCATTCAGCTACCAGCTTAATGCACACTGACACAAGCAGGGTATGGGCACGTAGTCCCTAGTTGCTTTTGAGAGTCTTGGCCAAAGACTCAACAGCACAAAGGAGTGTATATCAATCCCTCCCAGTCTTATGTTACCTACAGCAGAAATTCAAGAGCTTCATTGTGTGTTTTTACTTTTAAATACGAGTTTTCCAACTTGTTCCTTGCCCATTTTTCTTTTGTCCTTTAAGACGATTTTCTGCTCTGGAAACCAAAGAACTGACACTAAAAGTCTTAATTTTTGGAGTTTCTGAGAGCATTTTGACAATTTAACAAGTCTTGCTGCTCCCAGCTCCCTTTATTATGATAATGTATTATACCAAACTGAAGATGGAAAGAAGACAATTACTTGGATGATGTCTTAACACATAAAACTGAAGCCTGCTCTCATTGAAGCCCATAGCAACACTGCCATTATTTGCTTAATGCTGTTGTTGTATTCTAAGCACCATACAGCAAAGAAAAGCCAGTCACACAAGGCTGAACATATTAAAATGTTAGCAGTTTTAGGAACTTGAATTCCTTGGTGGTATGTTGTTCTAATTTGATATTTGATGCCTTGTTAAAATGGAGTTTCCCTGTCTATTCCTAAACAGAGTTATTCTTATGTCCCTTCCATTGACTTGGATATTTAGTTAGGACTTTTAATTTTAAAAGGATTCTGTGTTCACACTTCCCTTTCACAGGACTGGTGAATAAAGGAGAACTTCTTAACTTCAATAATTCTCCCTCCAGCAATGCTGTGTTTCTGTAATAGCCCCAGAGGGCAATGTTTATTCCAGTACAGATGCGCATTGGTTAAACTTTCTTCTAAAGTTTAGAGGTGGTGAAGCGATATATCCCTGACAATCAGGCCAGTGGTATTTATGTTGTTAAAGGGACGATGTCCACTTGCTGAAGTCATATTCAAATTGTCTAACTTTAGCAAAGAATTAACTGTGTTTTCAATGTGAATATTTTAAACTCACTTTCTTTTGAATTTTCAGTTCCAGCTGGATGTTTGTCTTTGAAGGTACACAGACACTTCTGTTTTAACAAATAAGTGAAAAATGGGGAATTTGCCTCTTGTTACCTCATAGGGAAAAGAATTAAGAAAAATCTTTCTAAGGCTATATAAGATTTTGTATTACTTATAATTCAAGTTACCTATCTCCTAGTACATTAACCAATGACAGCTTTTGTAGTCATAATTTAAAACAATTCTGGCCTGGAATGCATAAGCTATGTTTGTCACTGAATCTAACTGGCAACATCACTGTAATGAAGGAAGCAAAGGAGAAACAAGCCAGACGCCCAAGCTGTTTCTGGAGATAAACCTTCTTTTATTATTAGTGTTGAACAATTACATTAAAATTATTATAATATTGAAGTGTTATATAAGATTTTTGCATCATCAGTGTGGTAATCAATATAACTCATAAAATAAATCTAAATATGGGGCTATTCAGGATGCTGGCATTAATTTTTAGCAGTATTAGCTAATTTCTTTGTATAGCTGTATTTACATTCGTATATAATAACATTTAATATGTTAACAATAAGCACCATTTCTGTGACTTGAATGCTTTTATTGTTTATGACTTTTAGCGTCTCACTATGTAGGAGGTCAGCATTTACAATTTTCCCCAAACACATGTGATTTTTGATAGATTCTACCTTTGTGCAAAATGGGCTTCAAACTATGTAATAAAAATATGACTCATGGCCATCTGGGGCTTTCACCTTGTTGCTCTTACACTCATTTCAGAGAGTCAGGCAACTCTGTTATGCTAGATTGAGTACTTCACTGAAATCCAGGGGGACAACTTGCTGTTCATGCAGACATACCAAGCTGTCTTTACACCAGCTCACTCAGTTACAGATAATCACACAGCTTCAGACTCCAAAAATATATACCATGGGCCTGGGACACGCACCAAAGTGGACAGAAATCTGATAATCATCTGCTATTGATATCCAAGCGGGCTGGTTTGAAGCTAACTCAGGTTTGTGCTCATGAGATATACAGTTTGAATTGCAGAAGTCCTTGGTGTTTCTTAACACAGAGTCTCAAAACTGGAGCAACAAGGATGCTACATGTGAGTTGGACTCTTCAGGTAGAAGTCTCTTTCCACAGGCTCTTTGGGGCTTTCCTGGCTCCCTGGGCTCTGCTGGAGTCCTTCAGCATTAATGGTTGTACCTTGAGGAGACTTCCAGATGGCGTTTTTTAGGCCATGGCCCTACATTAGAACTGGATCTACCCCATACAACAATGCATCTTTGGTTTGGATCATGCATGGGCAAATGCCCTGTCCATATAGGGTTTGTGCTGGCTATGCGCTTTTACTCTGGTTTTGTGCCAGAGTAGAAAAGAAGAGAAAAAGCCTGATCTGGCATAAAGTTGGAGAGATGCAGACAGATAATACTTGGTCTGGCAGGCAGCCTGGCAATATGGAGTTAGCTTATTAATATTTTAGAATAAACTTGAGTCAGCAAAGTAAGTATATACCACATCAGTTACTTTCATCCTATGTCTTTGACATCCTATGTCTTTGATTCTGCAGCAGGATAGGTATGTCATTACGGTGGATGTAAAGATCAGCAAGGACCATATGCATATGATTGCATGTGTAAGTTGGAGGCTGTAAGTTTTCCATTAGTGATTTTCCCAAGTCTCTCACTAACATATGTCTTCCTAGGAGGCAAACTCCCAACATGCCTTTCCAGAGACTTTCATGGACACAAGCTGGAATTGCAGAACTCAGTATGATCGCTTTGTCTTTCTTGTTGTACCAAATCAAAGTTTCCATTGTTTCCTTTTTCATTACTGTAGTACAATGAGCAAACATTATTTTAAAAGTCCTAATCTCCACTGAAATGCAATTTCCTTCCTGCAAGGACAAAACTTGTTATTGATACTGCTGTTCCACACTGAATGAGATAAATAATTTTTTATTTACTGTCTTTATCCTCAAACACTTTCAATCACCCTCCTGAATTCTAATGTTGATAATTCTTAATACAGAATATTTGTACACACAAACAGATAAGAAAACACAGACATATGCATGCTTTCAAATGATTTAATCATAATGTAACAGTTGAATTTGTTGTGTGTTTACTTGGCTTTTGAAGATTTAAAGTCTATTCCAAAGTACGGGGCTTTGCCAAAAGTGATTGTAACTTTCACAAAGGGAGAATCTGCAATTGTGCTCAGAAACTTTTCTAACTCCTTAATGTAACAGTCTCTTTCTGTGAACCTCATTGCAATCTCTATCCCATATCCTTTAGCTAACAACACTGGATGAAGATGTGTTCAATTCAAAGTGTCTTGTAATGTACATGCTAGGCACCTGACCTGAATTTTTCAGGTAATTAATGTTTAAAGTCACTTGCTAGGAGAGGGTAATCTAACAGAGGCAAGGTATGTCCATTTATAAAACAAGCAAGAAAGGGGAGTGTGCAAATTAATTACTAGTCTTTTGAACCTCTGCGAATAGCTATTTTTACTGTGCCATCAAAATGTATGTGGTTATCTCACTTTTCCACATGTAAACTCTTTTATTAGAGAACTGGGGGGTGGGGGGGGCTGTGGAAAGGGAGAAAAAAATTACTGAAGTGTTTGTCTTCCAACAATTCAAATCTTTTTGACTTTGCTGATATTATGAAATGTCAACATCTTCTAAAAATGGTCTGCTATTCATGTATTGTATGATTTATGTACAAATCCATTAGACCCTGGTTGGATTCTGGAATGAACATAGAAAGGATTTTCTCTTCAGACTTTAGTCAGGGCCTCATTCTTTTCGTGTTCTTACCCAGCTTCATTATGTTCATAGAAATTTAGAAAAACAGAGCAGAAAGAGACCTCATGATCAGCTGTTGAGTGGTTGGCCTAAGGCAGACTCTGTTGCACCTAGATTAGTCATGAACAGGTGTTTTGTATGAACTGTGGTGAAGACCTCCAATGACGAAGACTCCCAAGCCTCCCCCAGCTACCTGTTAAGGTTGCTAGAGTGAATCCAAGTGAATTTTAAACTAATCCAGATGTTGTGAAATTGGCTCTAGACTGAAATCTCCAGAGTGTTTCAATGTGGAAGAACAACAAAGGGCTCGGAGGAACCTTCTCTTCTCTGCTCTTGGATTACATACGTGCAAGGCTGAAAGACATTCACATTCCCCGCAGTGAAAGCATTCTCATTCTCCCTCACTTTTACAAATACAGCCTCTCTCGTTTCTACCATAACCAGCATAACACCTCTCTTCCTCTATCTAATGATCTTCTCTTTGGATCCATCACAAATAGCTTGGGGGAGAGAATACAATTACATCGCATAATCCCATGTCAGGCTGCCAGGCATTGCTTTGTACGTGAAAAACAGAATGAGTCATACGAAAAGGAAAAGCCACAGAGAACCCAACAGATATTTATTCATTTTCATCTGCCCTTCTGTAAAAACTTTGAAATCTGGATACAAAGATGTTCCTCATTCAGCTACAGTCCTGTACGTCATGAGCCATGACCACAAAACTGTAGCAAGCCTCTCAACAAAATATGAATAAAATAAAGACACCTAAGATGATCACACCCTGACAATGAGGCCAACTGGCATGGAACAGCCTGTGTTCATACTATCAACTATCTTAATTTTCAGAGCAGAACTGTGTGCAAGACATCTGGGAATGACCAGTGAACGGTATTCCCTAGTCACCAGTGAGAAATTTGGAAGATAATTGGGAACAGGACTGTTCTGAAAATGTAGCAGCATAGCATATGGGTACTAGTGCCCAGAGTGCTCCTGGAGAAGGCATACATTACTCCCATACTTATGAAAATGTTTGCTTTGTTTCATCTGAGCCCACATNTGGGACCAGGACTGTTCTGAAAATGTAGCAGCATAGCATATGGGTACTAGTGCCCAGAGTGCTCCTGGAGAAGGCATACATTACTCCCATACTTATGAAAATGTTTGCTTTGTTTCATCTGAGCCCACATTTCTAAGTTGTACCTTATGCTGCCTTAATCAGCTGGTATAGGCATAAAAAAATTTAGATAGATAGATAGACAGACAAATCATAAGAGCCGATTTTCTTTTCCAGAACTGGAGCTGAGTTGTAACAAACCTAATTTAGGAATTCTTGTGGTTTACCTGAGTTAGAGCTGACTCTCCGTGCTGGCATACAAATGACAGTCAGTATTTCTGATTCACATCAGTGCTAAGGGCTGGGAAAACCTGCAGCCCCAACTCCTGTAATCAGGCGTAAACTTTCGTCAGATTTTTGGACAGTTAAGATTTGGAGATGTGGCTTGGTACTTTCTATTGGCCCAATTTATTAGAGAAGTGAGATAATTCATCTTTAATATTTTTCTCTTGGGGTCCTCTGCAGGTCACCAGAACACCACATGGCCCCAGTAATGAAGTGTAAGTCTCAGCTTTTTCCCCCTCTCTGAAGTCCAGTGCTCCTCCAGCTGGACATCCAGCTCCTATAAATACCTGTGCATATTGCTTATTCCCAGTGCTCCCACAGGAGCTCACTGTAAAGTCGCTTCTTTTGAAGTTGAGCTCTGACTGAGGTGAAGTAGTGAGCAGCTAATGACCTGAGCTAGGTACACTATCTCTTTCCACTGCCTGTCCTCATTCAGCCATTTTCATCAGCTATATGAGGGAAAAGGAATCCTCCTTACACATTAGGAACGTTAAATACCAAAGTTTAAGGTCAGGCAGGCCCATGTGTCCACAATGCCATCGGCCATTTATTACTGATTTTGATATTTAAGATCTTCTACTACACAGGACTGAAAAAAAAAAGAAGAAGATACTATTTAAATTATTAAAGCCCTTGACTGAGGTTTTCAAAGGAATGTACTCTGAGACAGGAGAAACCCAGGAGCTGTATCCACTTTAAATAATTCTAGTATTCCAATTAGGAAAGCTGTGAACTTTTTGTTTCTTAGCAGCCTGAAGACACGGCAGAGTTTGGGAGGCGTTTTAAAAATCCCTATAATTCTGATTAAAGGCTTTTATATTTACTACTAAGGCAACACCTACGTGATATAGTTGTTTGCAGTTATCTTTGGTAGCAAGAGACAGTAAGAAAGCAGTCGGAGTTGTCCAGTAAGTCCAACAGACTACCTGGTAGTGAGAGGCTGTATGAAATCATCAGCAACGGCTGAGCAGGAGAAACAAGCGCTCCAGAAAGGCCCTGAGGAACAATTCCCCTGTGGCATGCTGCCTCCTCTTCAGAGCAGGATTAATGCCATTTATCAGGAAAACCAAACTACGTAAGGCTGAGAATAAGCAACAACATACATCATGTCGGAGATTTTTTTTTCCTTAATAATGCTGTAGTTAAAAAAACTTTACAATTTGCATTGATTAGGAATTCTATAGGTTGGTGTGGTTTTCCCTGTGTCAAAAGAATTTTTGTATGTTTTGTGGGAGAAAGACTGTGGCTTTCCAAGTGTTTCTAGAACCCAACAAGCCTTCACTTCTGACTGCAGGCTTTGAATATTGTAAAAATGCTATTTATTATTTATCAGTTATTATTATTACTGCTGCTGTTGTTGTATGATTTTACTGCATATCACCACATGTTATTGGATATTATGGTTATAATGTATCATTCTAGCATAAGTGTCAACAATAATAAATAGTAATAATATGGACAAAATTAATATTAACATTATCATTGATATTAATATGTTCCAAGTGTGAAATAACAACCAGATTATCATCAGTAACAAAACGCTTTATGTGCCAGAATTTCATCCTCAGAGTGGTGAATCACAGTCACGAGACTTCTAATGCTGACAAACTTCAAGCCACTCTTTAAGAAACACAGTTTTAAGTGTAGAAAGATCAAATTGCAATAATCTGATGTGGCATATTATAGCATATAATATGCAGATGTCAGCCTACAAATTGCTGTTAGGAAAGAAATGAGTCTATGTGATAAATTACAGGACGTTTTCTTTTTCACGTCTCTTTTCAGAGCCAGAATTTTTTAAACAAAGTTCTGTTCATCAACATTGCTCTTGGAGCTAAGTGTAAAATTTTGCTTCCATTTATGATAAAATGATCTATGCAAGGAAATTTTATATTTCCAATTAACTCCCTATTCAAAGGCTTTCTCAGAGAAATGACATAGATTTGTGGTCTATGAATCACTTTTCAAAAAGTAATTAGTTCAAAAATTTGTGTAGTATTTTTTGGTTGCAAATGTCTATACATCTGGTGTAGTGTTTGTTTGAAAATAACAAGCAATTTGGTTAAGTGAATCAAACTAGTAAAGTCTTCAGTATTCAGAATTTTGGGAGTACAGGATAATCTAGGTCCAAAAAAATTCTGATATGCAAAAATATATTCATACACAGTCCCTTTGTGCCACGGCTGATTGATTGCTATCATTTGTGACTTGTTGGCCTGGGTGGGCTGCTCTCAGGTCTAGAATTCTGTGGCTTCACTTTAAAAACTGTGTCCCGCAGAGCACATGGATTTCTGGCAGCTCTAATGGCATGGAAGAACTCTTCCATCAGCATCTTCATTCTCGACATAACACCTCCTAAATAGCAACGGGTTTAATCATTTAAACTGCTACAGTTTTGTACGTGGTGGGCAATGCAGGTACACTCCTAAGGAACGTGTTCATCCTAGTAAAAATTACAGCCTCTGTCTTGCCTCATTAAAGTGAGTGGCAGTTCTGCTGATGATTTTGTGAGGAACGGGTTCAAGCAATCAACAGTCAGGGGAGAAAGAAACATTCGAACCACTGAGATGTTAATGTTTTGATTTTCTCTCAAAGGCATACATTCTTTGGCTGGCTTTACTTGAGAAAAACACTTAAACATATTTAACTTTAACTATGTATTTGGGTCCCATTGATTTTTAATGGTATTCATTCATATGCTTAAACAATTTGGAAATTATAGCCTTTCACAAGAATTATAAATACAAAAATGAGTTGAGCAAGTCAAAAATTAATACATAGTTATGCCCGCATGAGGTAAAACTAAATAGCTCTCTAACCTGCATTTATGTCTTTCCAGCATTATCAACACATTGCTTATCTAAGTATAGGGTTTTTTCTACCTCATAAAAAAATCAAAACTAACTTTGCTGGGGCATGAAATTTAAGGAAGAGTGATTTTCATTAGATATAAGTCTTTTGCATGGTTGGATCAGCATCTGATATATTTAGATACTACATGCTTTTCCTCTGTACAGAAGGTCTAATGCAAGAAAACAACCTGTTATTTTGTTGCATGATGAAGCTTTCCATTTATTAAAATGTGAGTTCTTTAGGATGTTGAATTTGATGTATGCTTTAGTAAGTAGTGGGAAATGGGAAAGTAGGGTGGTTACAGTTCTGAAAGTGTGCATGTGCTACAAAGTCATATCTACTATCCAAACTAGCAGCTTTTAATGTATTAAATATATCAGCATAATTATTCCTGTTTATTTCAATTTTAATGAGGAAACAAACAAGACAATACATTAAAAGAAAGAAGGCTGACAGGTGTATTAACAAATGGGCTTATAGAGAAACAGATGCAATTTTATTTTCAGCAGAGAGTCAGAATAACAAAAATAACTTAAAAATAGAAATACATAGCCAAGATCAAACATTCTTCAGCAAGATTCAAATGTATTAAAACATGTCCTTCATCTGTCTGAGACCATTAAGAATAGCTACAGTACAAAATATTTTATGGGGTTTTTGGTGTCATTCTCAGTGACTATTAAATGTGTTATTTAAAAGGAAAACATCCTCGGTAGCACAGTAGCCAGCTGAACGGTGTTGAAAGGCAGGTGAGAGTGGTTCTTCTCTGACACTTAAAGTGTGATTTTTCCTGTGCGACAACCAATTTATGATAAGGCCAGCCTATAGCCAGAGCACAGAATATTCCAGTTCTTTCATTTAGTGGTACAGGAACCATAGAAGACACTTACGTGGTCATATTTCAAAACCACAGATAAGATTTGGACTCAACATGCAAGCTCTGCAATGTTGGAGACAGGCTGTAAATAGAAAGGGAATGTGTTGCAGGTTTAGCTCACATGATAGGAAGCTGTTAGGATGTCCCTGGGCTATCCTGCAAATACGGATTGAGCGTGACATCTATCAGATCTCCTAAATTTTTTACCTGCTCCTGTAGTTAAACACGCCTTTAAGAGGCATTTAATCTCTGTTTACTTCACAAAATAGGTCAGCATAGATCTTCCAAGATAGATGAGTACAGAAGATGCTTCATCACCAAAGAATGTAAATACATTAAATTATTGGAAGCACAATCAGGGAAGTTGTAGACGTGTATTTAAATAGTTTGCTTCAGTCCTTTTTCTCATTAACAGGAACTTGATCGATTGGATCTCTGTAGCTTCATTTGTTATGTTCAGTAAAAGAAAAAGTACAAAGAAACTCAGTTTTTATGTAAAAAGTCATAGTTTTCAGCCAGAGATTTTGACTTTATGTCCACTAATGCTGAAATCTGGATGCAGAAAATGAATATGAATACATGGATAAAACTTTTGTGAGAGTCAAAAAGATATGTGTCATTTGAGATGTCAGATAAAGCCTTTCTCTACTGTTTAATGTATTTTTCATATTTTTTTTTTTATTTATTATGGCTACTTAGGGAGTCAGAAACTTTTAAAAATCATCTAGACAGATTTAATAAATTCCATAGAAAATCTAAAGGGCCATATTTTAGAAAGACTGTAGTGAGTAAATGGTATGTTTGGTTAAAGAGAACCAAACCATTCACAGTGTCTGCAGCTTGTAGAGACCTTTGGTGACCTCAGTAATTTCTATGTATGTATGTCAGACATTAGCTATGACCTTTTAAAGATAAGCCTCTCACTGAAGAGTTGTCTTGGGAGAAAACACAACACTTGAGACTTCAAGCAAAGACTGTTTACTTTTTCTTAAATAGTCTTTTAAATCTAAGTTGTGAAAGCAACAAAACTTACTTGACTGTGCTCGAATATGCATACCTCCACATATTCACTCCTCCCAACAGCCAGTGTTCCATACTTTAATCCATCTAATAATTTCAACCAAATTTCACAGAGCAACAAAGCCATGAAAATAGGTTGTAAATGGAAGTGGTCATATTCATCGTGGCTGATAAAGGGGATGTCATGTCAGTTCATCTTATTAGGCACTAGAGAATCTGCACTGGTTAGGTGACCTAATAAATGTTCTGCTCACAGAAGAAGCTTCAGCTGGAGTTTGCAATCAACCAGGGACAGCTGTGGTTTCCACTGCTGGTTTCTTTTTCCCTCTGTATTGGCTTGCCTCTCCCAGTGGTCACTACTGGCACCCCAGGGTCATTCCTGGTCATCTGCTTTATCCACTATCCAGTATCAACAGCTCTAGAGTCTTCGTCTCCCACCATTCAAGAACCGCAGCAGCTTCAGTGATGCAGCTCGTTTCAGGTATCCTTACCAAAATAAGGTAACAAGTAGCAAGAATAGCAATTAAGTGCTATTTAACCAATGGGATTAAGCCATTCAATAGCCCAATGACTGTTACTCATGACGCTTTTCTACACTTGTCAGTTCTTTAGACCCCATACAGTGTGTTTTTCTATTGTATCAAGTATTGTTGAACTCAACTATCATTACTGCAGATTCGTTCACTTGAATATTAGTCACTACCAGCGTTATGTCTTTGATTAGGTCACACAGAGCTCAGATGTTTAGAAATCTCCTAATGTTTTCTGCATCTTCACTTCCCTTCTATGACTACTTCAATTCAGTTGCCATATGGGCAAACCACAGTGATCCTGTTTAGACTCAAAGATTGTTCAACTACCTAGTTCAGTCATCTTCTTTACATCCCATCACTTCAGCTGCACCACACAGAAACTCAGGATTCCTGTTTCCATGTTCACATAATCTACTTCAAGCATAATTCTTGTTCAGATTTTTGCATATTTTTCTCTATCCTAACTATGTGTAAGCCATGTATGTATGTCTAGCAATTTAAAAATCAGGTAGTATAATAATCGTCCACATCTGTGCTGAGATACAATACCTGATTGTAACACTGTGTGTGGTGTTAACACACACTAGTTTGGCACATGTGATGCTAAATTTAAGAAGACATATCATGACTGCATTTGGGTCCAAGCATGAAAACTTCAAGGCATTCAGGTACTACAAAAAAAATTTAAAGAAAAATTAGAAGGTTTTATGTTGAAAGTGTCCTGGTTTGAGTTAGAACAGAACTAATTTTCTTTTTAGTAATTTTACCTTTCAGTAAAGTCTCTTCTAAGAAGAGACTACACTCTCGGAAATTAACAGCATGTTTGTTCAGACAGTGTCTGCTTCTAGGAGTGATACGGCTCGATGTTTATAGTTCTTGCTGGAGTAACAACAGGAATGACATGCAGAAAGGCTCTTGCTTATACTTATTCCCATGGAAACCAAGGTTGCAGTTGGTTCTGCTAAACTTCTTATGAGCCGTAGAGAGAAGGAGCCAGACCTGCGACCTTCTGGTGGGGAGGAGCAGGCTGGACAGGTGACCCAAACCTGACCAAACGGAGTATTCCATCCCATACACCTCATACTCAGTATAAAGCTGAAGGATGCTGTGGGTCAGTCTCTCTCTTTTTCTATGGCCGGTGTCCGAGGAGAGCTCTGTCCGTTTCTTCTACCTTCAATCCCAACCCATGTGTTCCTGAATCCACTTCCTGCCTGCTGCTGAGTCCAATCCAGGAACTTCCCAGGGCCTGCCCTGCAGCATCTGGGTGATGTGATCATCATTGGGGGGAGCTCGATATCGGGTTTGTATATATTCCATTTTTTCCCTGTTATTATTATTGTAATATTGAAGCTGTTTTAACTTTTCCAACCCGTAAGCCCCTCTTGCTTTTCTCTTTCCCTTCCCCTTTTGGGGAGGGAGAGGGTTAACAAAGAGCACTTCTCCTCTTTACTAGCCAGCCCAGATTTAAACTGTGACAGAAAGTTAAGTGAAACAGCTGGATGAATTTTTAGCTCCTGCCATGTCTTCAGTATGGCTTTCAAAAGGATTCAGAGTATTTTCTGATGCATTTCATGAGATATCCATCAAGCAACTATGACTTATTATCAACAGGCACTCACAAATGTCTTACGAAATCAACATGAAGATGATTGAAGACTGATTAGATGAAATGACAGAGACTTGTGGAACCTGGCAACATTGCTTACAAACTGATATCTACAATTCTGTTGTGATCTGTAAGGTCATCAGTCAATATGGAGCTATTTTCTAGGGTCAGACAACTCAGATCTTTCTGATATTTTTAAGTGGCAGTCTCCTCTCTTGCAATTCGATAGGGAGAAATACAACATGGTTTCCTACAGCCTCCCCCTAAAGAAACTGATGCATTACAGTCTGGACAAGTGGTCTGTGCAGCGGGTGGGAACCGGCTGACAGGATGCACCCTGAGTGTCGTGGTACATAGCTCCTTCACAAACTGGCAACCTGACACAAGATGGGTCCGCCAGGGATCAATACTGGACACAACACCGTTTAATACTTTCATAAGTGATTTGGATGATGGGATCAAATGTACCCTGATGAAGTTTGCTGATGATACCAAACTGAGTGGGGATGTGGACATTTTGGAAGGGAGAGCCACCCTGCAGGATGACCTGGATAGGCTGGAAGAGTGGGCTAACAAGAACTGTATGAAGTTCAACAAGGACAAGTGTAAGGTCTTGCACCTTACATAAGCCAGGAGTGCAGCACAGGCTGGGGTCTACCTGGCTGGAAAGACACCTCGGGGTCCCAGTGGACAAGCAGCATCATATGAGCGAACAGTGTGCTGCTGCAGTGGCCAAGAAAGCCAACAGGATGCTGGGTTGCGTCAACAACGGCATCATCAGCAGAGATAAAGAAGTCATTCTTCCACTCTACACAGCACTTTTCAGGCCACACCTGGAATACTGTGTTCAGTTTTGGTCCCTGCTACACAAAAAAGATGTGGACAGGCTGGAGATGGTCCAGAGAAGGGCCACAAAGATGATTAAAGGTCTGGAAAGCCTGCCATATGAGGAAAGGCTGAAAGAATTGGGTGCGTTCAGCCTTGAGAAAAGAAGGCTTAGGAAAGACCTCATCACCATGTTCCAGTACTTAAAGGCTGGCTACAAAGAAGATGGAGATTCCCTTTCTCCAAGGAGTCACATGGAAAAAGATGAGGGATAATGGGTACAAGTTACTTCTGGGGAGATTCGGATTGGACACAAGAGGAAAATTTTTCATGGTGAGAACAATCAGCCGTTTGAATAATCTCCCCAGGGAAGTGGTGGACTCCCCAACACTGGACACTTTTAAGATTCGGCTGGACAAGATGCTGGGCCTTTATGTCCAGACCATGCTTTTGCCAAGAAAGGTTGGACCAGATGATCCTTGATGTCCCCTCCAACCTGGTATTCTATGAGTCTATGAAATGGTAAGATAAAGAGTGATTGATACTGGTGATTGATACCACACAGAGCTAGAACTTTTGTGTGGGAAGTGAAGCAGAAGAATTTAAACACAGAACTGGAGGTTGCATTTGTTTGGGCCACTTTTGCAGTACATACATAATAAATGACGTCTTGTATGGCACACAATACTGTTGAAACTGATGCTTAAAAATGTTTATTGATATTTTTGAGACCTGCAGTTCTTTTATTTTCATTGCCAAGACCATATAACTGTAACGACCTGCAGAACCTTACTAGTGTGTATTTCCTAGGCAGCACCACACAATTCAAGAATAAGTGATAGTCTCTTGCTACCTTTTAGCTACGAGGGGTGAATTCAACACTGGATACTTCATAGCATAAAAACATCACTACAGTGGTAAAAAATACTATACTGTACTTTTATGATCTTTTTTGTCTGCTTTTCCCTCTTCTAGTCATGCTATCAACCCAAAAATACAGAGTTAATTGTACTGTGAATTACTACTGAAAGCAGGCAACCAAGAAAAGTTTCAACTCCATAATGAGATACATGGGCATGGACAGTCCTTCAGAGACTGCCAAGGAATAGAAATAATTCCTCATTGTAGCATTAATTTGTCAGCATGTCTATGTGTGGCAAACATCACCTCTTGCAACAGAGGGATCCATTGCATGGAAGCAGGTCTGTTCTCCATTTAAATGAATGCTAAAACCACATCTACTGAGTGCTTTTTCTAAGAGAAGGAGGAGGAGGACAGGCAGTGGACTGCCTCACCTGCTGCAGCTCTCCTACTTGATCAATGATAAAAAATCTGAACCTCAGTTTGTTTTCCAGATTAATATCCTTGCTATCAGGTTAGAAAGTTATCCACTCTGTGTTAATTGAGTGTGCCTACTGGGTCTTTGTAGACTGTGAAGGAATTAATCTTGGTTCCTAAGCCACCTGGTGTGGATATGCCCACGTTTTTACTGTGCAAAGCTAGCACCTTCTGCAGAAGGCTCACTTCAGCCATACCCTCTGTGGACCTAGAAGAACACTAGCCTGTATGAGGAGGGAACTAATTCACTCCAAAGGAAGTGACCGTGAATAGAGTGGTACAAGTGCAGCATGGATGACCAGGAAACTAGCAGTTATGCAGCAAAATTGATATAAAAGTAAAATGACAGAGCATTTAGTGGATTTTTATTCCAAGTAACAGCTTCAACAAGCGACAATGTGAGGGCCCCCTCAAATTCCCCTAGTTCTTTGTTTAGATCAGTCACCCAATGTTTAGGGGCAAGTCCCTTCCTCAAAACAAGAAAAACAGCAAATACAAACCCACACCTCAAAGATCAGTCATTAGAATAAAGGATATTGTGGGGTAACATTTTGTTTTCCTCTGCAACACATAGTCCAGGATTTATGCACTTAACTCTTGAGATGCTTTTAAATTAAATGTCCCTTGTATAAAAAGGCACCTGCCTGATCAGGTATAAGTGTTTTTAAACAGAAAGACAGGAGTTGTAATATCGAGTGATGCAAAAGAACCTGTGTGGATTTTGCCCAAGGCAATATCTTTGACCTAGATTTGCTGCCTTTGGTTTTTAGACAAATTATAATTTAATATTCATCAGTTCTTGCATGCTGAGTTGTTAGCTGGGGACAGTATCACCTATAAATAACTTCAAATAAATAAGCACAGATGGGAACCACTGTGGTCAAAATGGAAATGGGATACGTTTGAACTGCAGAAATAAATAAAACAAGGTATCTACGTAGTAGCTCTGCTGCAGGAATTTAATAGCTTGCAATGACTGAAGCCATGATAGACCTGAGCTGACAATTTTCTGTCAGGGAGATATTAGTCTATCTTAAATTATTCCAGACTAATAAGCACATTAATATTGTGTTGCTCGTTTATCTATGTCTACAGGTTAACAGAAAAAGGAAAGAAAAGGAGAAAATTATTAAAAAATGAAGCCAAAAATACTTACACAAGTAGTTTCATTTGGCTGGAAGAATACCATTTCCTGTTCCTTTTTACTTTAGAAAATAATCCTTAGAATCAGTAATTTAAAAGGCAGGAGCCTCCGTATTTCATTGGCACCAGACCTTTGTGCTTTAAGGTCAAAGAGGCAAACAGCTGCGTCAAATGAATCCGAACAACTAGCCTGGTAGCTCATCATGGAGAAGAAATGGGTTGTGTCAAGGCATCTGTAAAATTTCCCTAAGGCCATCATGATACAGTAGCTTAAAAACGACATATAGTTTTGCAGCCTCCAAGTGATCATTTAGATCAGGTTAGCAGGAAGATCGTTCTTTGTAACAATGAGAACAACAAACGGCTACCAAAATATATCTGCGCTTCAGCAGTAGCACGCTTACTTAAATTGCGTTTGGCGACCCCCCACAGAAAGGAGAGAAAACCTTTTAGCACTCTTAAAAGCGAGAGGCGAACAGCCCTGACTAGAGTCAAGTGTTTCAGAGGTGGAAGCAATGTGAGAAACATCCCTCACCAGCTCAGCCAGTGCCCCCCAGCCTGTACCATGCCTATTGCTGTGGGGCAGAGCTGGCTGCCAGCCCTGCTGTTCCTTTGTGCTCGGGAAGATGATGGTTTTATGATGCAAATGAAGGTCGACTGAAACCCACTGCATGCATCTTGCTCCTGACCACCTGCACCACTTTTTCCTCCTCTGAGACCAGGGATCTCCTTGTTGGAAAATGTATTCATTTTCGCTATGACTGCTCTCGGTGACTATACAAGGCACCTGCTTCTCTGTAGGGATTTCCTGTATAAAACAGTATAGCCGAAGGAGATTAGAGGAGCCAAAGACAAAGAGGATTGAGTTCCTATTTCCAACAAGGCCCTAACATATCTAAAGTACAGCAACTGCAGAATTACTCAGTTTGTTCAGTCAGAAGTGTTCTCTTTCTTTCCCCAAAAATAAATCTCTGTGCGTTGCGGGGGCTGGACTTGATCCTAAGCAGAGAACCCTAACAGTGATGCAGACCGAACGGCACAATCTAGTTTTTTCCCTTTGTTGTGGTTTAGCTTATTCACACCATAGAAACACAATATTTCTGTTTTTGACGGAAGTGCTTTACAGTATCTGCATGCAGCATTGCCCTCGGCAAGCCTGAGCAGCTGGAAAGGCCGTGCAGTGCCACATCCAGTACTGCCAGGGGATGCAGAAAGGGGCTTTGTCCGATGCCCCATGGAGAACTGGTCTCCATGTAGAGATGTGATTACAGCCACCTAGAGACTCTGTAAAGGGCTTTTCGTGCTGATCCTTCAGTACACGAAGGTTCTTTTACACCAGAACAATCTTGGAGTAATACCCCTACAGTGTACGTCCATACAACTGAGATCAGCCTCTGATTCTAAGCCCTGGGTGCTGAAACATTATCAGCATAAAAGATCGCAGAAATGTAGTATTAGATCTTTAAGAGAGCAGACTATAGATTATGTAATGTTCTAAAAAGAATAAATGCCCCTGACGAATTTATATTAACTTGCTTATTGACAGCTAGAGGTTTTTTGCTACCTACTAGATGTTGCCTTTCAGCAAACAATCTCCTATAGCAGACTGAAGGAAAGTTACTGTTGAACTGCATCGTAAAAATAAACATTGGAAGTAGAAAAAAATTATACACAGAGAATGGGTGAAGAAAAAATCAGGACTATCTTTAGTTGATAGCTTTAAAGTCAGAAGGAATACTTTGCCTAAATGGCAATGATGTGCCATCCCGAGATCACGTAAGAGGCACACACTAAAAGGAGCAATGTGCACAAGGCTTTTTTAATGCATTTGTAAGAGGATTGACTATGTGGGAGGAGGAGGAAACACTAACACAGTTTCAGCTGAGGAAGGAACTACTGCTAATTATCTTGCATTGTCATCAAAACCCATCTGTAAATATCCAGTAATGAGCTTATGGATCCTCAGGTTAGAAAACTGTTCAGCTTCAGAAATTGAGTGTGACAGAGACCAAATCTTGTGTTCGGTTATTCCTGTGTAACCTGAGCCAACTCCATTTAAATAACTAGATTTTTTTCAAACATGTACTATCAAAATTATGAAAAGTTAGTTGATGTTATAGGGTTGCTGTTTTCTTAATGAGCATAATTAGCACTAGAAGCAAATGGAAGTGCAGAAGTCTCCGTCTTGCCTGAACAATTAGATCTGCTTCTGGTATCCAAAACTGAACCAGGACTTCTGCGCTGGAGTAACTGGACAAAATTGTGGGGGCTCAGTACGCAAGAGTTAGCCTAGTTTAATGCTTTTCTGTCCTTACATTTTTATGTCATTGAATATTTAGCTCTAATATAAAGCCAGAGACATTCCTGTTTCTTATATAATATATATTAAATTAGTATACATATTAACAGCATATACGAGAAAGTTCAAACCTTGCCTCAAATTCATCTCTCTTCTTAACTTGAATAAAGAAGCTTTTCCTAGAGGCAACCACAAATCTTACTTCATAATGTCTTTCCTGAGCTAGCGATTGTTAGGAATGTGACAAGATGGAATTAGTTTTGCCTATAAGGAATCTCATCTTTTAATACTTTCAGGTTGACACTAATACCTGGTTTAGATGCCAGAATCGACAGAATAGTTTTTCTCCTCCAGCAGGGCCAAACGCTTGACAGCCTGCCAGTGGCTCAGGGGTAGAGCCGGTCAGGTACGCTCTGATGAAACCGACCTTGGTGTTTCAAATGCTGCTCTGTTGAACACAGAATATTTCGCTTAAATACCTCATATTTTAATGTTCACTGTGTTCAAGATTTGTTCCAAGGGACTCCCATCTGTGTTTTTCACAGGTCCATCCCAAGGCAGACTTTGGCAGCTGGCTGCTGAATAGGAGCAGAGAAACCCAAAAAGCTTATTTTATCAGCCTCCAGGTTCTGACAGCTTTTGGTTCACTCACAGCCTGCTTCATTTTTTGGCTTTTATATTAAGCTATTTTCAGTTAAGACCCAAACCACATATATACATGGTATTGTAGTGAGCTGGAAGTGCTTATTGGCTTCTTCAACTCACCTTTCACTCACTGAACTCAAGCTCTGATTGAACAGGGGTCACTGTATAGAGGACAGCACACACAACTAAAATTCTCCAAGTGACAAGAAAAACAGAGATGAAGAACAGAACGAAAGAAGATTACAAAGGAAAATAAAACAAAGAGAAAGGAAGAATAAGAAATGTTAAGAATTCTTAAATGGTAACATTGTGATTGACAGTAAACCAAATATTACTCTACAATTAGGGAGTGGTGCATCGAAAGCAGAAAGAGGTATATTTTGGGTATGTTTTCTCTTGGCTGGCTGCCTCTGCAGATTCAATGTAAACCCAGAATTTTGCATTCCTTTATGTGATTTCCAGAGTTCAAATCTCTATAGTTGCTTCCGAGTGCAGTTGCTAGTTGTGGGCATATTTGCAAATTCGGATTTATGCTGCAGTGGCACTCCAAGAGGAAGAAGGTATCAAAATCCAAGTCCTCAGACCTTAAAGAGTTAATGATTACTTTATTTCTTTCCTTTCATTTACCAAAAATGGTTAAGAAAAGTCAAGCCCTGCAGGCTGGAGCCTTCAGGATCTGAAAGTATACAGTGCTGCCTTGTGCAGGATGAGGACAGCCTGAAACAGGCACTGAGAAGGCACAAACTGCCCCTATTCATCTGAAACCAGGCTCTCCTAGAGTAAACGCTAACACTATTAACCCTTTCAACACCAAGTGGAGACATCAGGAAAGGCAGGCTAACCTGCATGCTCTCCATGCTCAGTGTACCAGAATGGACTTAGTGCTAGAACTGAACCGTGTGCTCGGGGAAAAATGTCCAGTGATCTTTCTGGGGTTTTGGGGCTTCATTACCAGGGTCACTGGCTCCATCCTTGGCAGCAGTGTGGAGGTATGTGTCAGAGTCAAGGATTCAGTGTGCAATCTGCTTTAACCCTGGGAAGCTAAGAAACAGTTACAGTTAGAGAATTCTATCCCAAAAGGTAGAAGTCAAGCTAATCCACATCTGAGCCTCTCTTCCTTTCTTCTACCTCCTTTCTTCTTCTGTTGTCAAAAGCCAAAGGCAAATCTTCATCCATATGATAAAAGGATCTCTTATGGAAGAATGAATAAATAGTTTAAGAGATTGGCTATCCCTTAAACCTTTTTAAAAACAATGCTATGCAGACCTCTCAAAACTAGCTCCAGCATTTAACAGACTTGTCACCAAGTTGTAATCAGCTATGGGGAGGCTGGATGCAGATGTACTGCAGCATCATTTGGCAGCATTGTCTACGAGACACCCCTGTCCTTTCAACTTGCAGCTTCAAACAGTCCCATCCATACACAGGCATATCTTGTGTCATAGATAGGTCAACAACTAATGTTAATCCCCAGCTTAATCACACAAGTCTTAATCTAAGCTCATGACTGATATTTGTTAAATGAAGTCCTGAATGAGAAAAAATAGTATACTCAGAGATCAAGAGGGCATCTAACGATCTGGAAGAGGATGCTTTATAGATTAAAGTAGAGAATCAGTAGACAATCACCACATGAAACAAAGATACCTGAGCCAGCATTATCTCAGGTAGGAACCTCCCGTGTTTTGGCAAGGGGACAGTGCTGTTGTCTGTTGGCAGAGCCTTGTGATTTGCTTGTAGGTGAGTCAGCTTTAAGTCAGAAATTCACGCTGTAGTGAGGATACTCTGTCCGTGGGTCTCCTATAGATGGATGAGATTTCTTTTTAGTTCTGCTAGCTTAGAGAAAGAAAGGCTGCAGCTTCCTTATTTGTACATACTTTCCATAGGGACAAGGCCTGTTCACCTTCAAGTTTTCCAGTAAACAGATTGTACAAAATGAATGAGACTCACTTACAAGCGCAATTTAAAAGAACTGATGATCAGAAAAACAGAAGAGGATTTTCCTTTGCCCGGGGGAGACATTGAAAGGGCCAATAAGAACAGCCAGCAGAAATTAATTCAAAACAGAGGAAGCAGAGAATTTAGAAGAAAAAATGTGAAGTACAACTGCTAGTTATGGGTGGCACATATTTTTTCTCAAGCTTTTGTGTTCCCTGAACAACACTAAAAACACTAAATAGATTTTTCTTCTAGCACATACATGTATATTAAATCAAACTGGAAGCACATCTTAGGGAAGAATTTAGTTCTCTGGTATAATAGCTAACAGGCTAAAATCTATTTCTTCACATAAATAGTGGTATTGTCTTCAGTAAGGATTATCACATGCATATCCAGCTGCTATTAGATCATTTTATTCCAGACTATATGCATTCTGGAGTCCCTTGTGACAGTTATGAAACTCAACCACAAGCTATTGTTGAACTGTATGTATCTCCCATCTCTTTAAAAAGATTAGGCTGGCAAGGCCATAATTATTAAAAATACATAGTTCTTGCTTTATGTTACCATCCCAGCTTTCAAAGTTCATTCAAATCTGGTATCTTCAAGATCAAGTTACTCATGACCATGTTTATAATGTGAGTATTTTAGCTTCTTTCTCAAAGAACAATGGCCTTAATTCAATGTGGATAGAAATGAAGACGCTTGATATAAGCCAAGCATGGAATTTCTCTAACTAGACAAAAGAATAAGTGCTTGTGAGTATTTTGTTTGGGTTTGGTTTTTTTTTTTTTTCAGAAAAAAACTTCAAAAACCATTAACTTTGTAATTACATAAAAATAAAAGATAAAAAATAAAAAGCCAGGAAGCAAAATGAAAGCTTACCCTTTAACTATAACCAATCTATTACTTTAATGAATAATGCTGCCACAAGCACTTTCATTAAACACTCTAAACTGAGAGTTCTGTAACTCTGACAGGTCAGATTTCTAGTAGAAGAAAAACCCCACAAACATCTTAGTTAGGATAATGTCTTCTACTTCCTGGTAGTAAGTCGCAAAACTAAAGCTAAAGCGCACAAGGACAGAAATCTTCGACCTCATTTTTGAAAGAGGCTGCGACAGCTTCAGGCATATGGATCCTGGCAGTCCAGGTGACACAACATAGGGAACGTGTCTCCAGCAGGAGACACCAGCTCTCAGTGCTGTCATGGGCACACTGAAAATGCCAGGGAGTCTTTATCTCAACTTTTACTGCCTGAAAGACAAAACCCGGACCTACCAAATTGTGTCACAGGGAAAGCAAGCAGCCTGGATTTCAAGGGTTAAACACAGTACATGGTTAAATACAGCTCTCCTCCTGGTTGTTTGATGAACCGTCAGCCCTCAACATCAGTCAGTGTTTCTATAGCAGAGATGCCTGCGTGTCCTGGAGCATCTCAATCCATGTCTTTTTCATTGTTTGTTATTCACTACAAAACATACTCAAGCTTTTGAAACTTTGACATTTGCTAAGCATAGGTGTTTTGATTTGATTCCATCAAATACAAAACATTACTGAAAAAATAGAGTTCCTGAAGCATGAGAAAGTGCATGTAGGACACCGTTAAGTTTTAACAACTCACATAATCTGCTCACATTGACTTTGGCTGAGCTTTTCAAGGAAAAAGAAAGGTTGGAAAGAAGAAAAATAAAAAAAGAAAAAGCTGCATTATCAGAGAAAATACCTGTTTTAACTCTTCCTAATCACATTTCTCAGTGTTAGTAGGAAAACAGACTTCACTTGTCACTATATTTCCAGCCTGCAAAAGAATAAGGATATTCTCAGGATGAAGACACAAGAAGTTAGGACATGGAAGATCTACTTCAGGATTCAAGTTTGCCTTTGTCNCACATTTCTCAGTGTTAGTAGGAAAACAGACTTCACTTGTCACTATATTTCCAGCCTGCAAAAGAATAAGGATATTCTCAGGATGAAGACACAAGAAGTTAGGACATGGAAGATCTACTTCAGGATTCAAGTTTGCCTTTGTCATCTGGGCAAATCATTAGGAGCAGGTTCTCACGGAGCTGAGGTGAGCCAGATTCCTGCAGGCAGTTCGCTTCATAGGTTCTCCTCTCCAGAATAAAGGTAATACACAACCTCATGCATATGTGCTATAATGTTCCCAAGGCAGACAGATTGCAGCCTAGAGTCTCAAAGGTGTCTATGTGGGCATCTGCCCAGCATTGCCCTGCTTAACTTTGAGGAGTGTTGCCACACTGCCTGCCAAATATCCTTATCTGAAGAAAGACCCTCAGAAACCACCAGATGGAGAAGAGGTGGGCAAGAGAGAAATGCAGATGAATAAGGCATCAGACTTCCTTCTGCTTAAGCTCACCCACTGTGACTACTCTCCCATTACTCACCTGAAACAGATTCCTTGCTCAGATAGGTGAGGAGTTCCTCATCCAGAAGATACAAAAATCCACGATGTCTGCGTTAGCACAGGCACTTTGAAAACTGTTCACTTCTCATCTGAGCACTTTACCAAGCAACCTGCCAGCTGTTCTTGAGTTACTGTTTCTCCACTTCTCTGACAGCAGCTGTCCCCACTTAGAAACATTTCATGGACCAGAGAGTCAACAAAAGAGATTGTTTCTACAGCACAATGACTTGGTACTGAGGCTGAAATCTCTACTTCAATATTTAATTACCAAAAAACGTTGGAACAACTTCAACAGGAGAGGTAAAAAACTTTTCACCAGCATATCTATTACCACAGTGATTATGCCTTTCTGATGGGATCTTGAATGACCAAATTCAAGTCTCGGCTATAGATTAAGCAGACCGGAACCTTGAATCTAGGTCTTCCATCCTAGAAATAACAGAACCTAAATTTTTTATTCATCAGAACATGCACAAACATATACATGCTAATGCTACTGTGCTAAACCTGGCAGCGTGCAGCCACCTTAGATGTACTCTCCATACACACACAAGGCTGGGACCAGCTAAGTAAACAGACTCATTTTGAGCAGGTTCCGCCTTCGATCTTAATTACAACACAGTAACAAGGGGATGATGTGTTTTGTGAGGTTTTTTTAACATCACCTGGCAAAAAGAGCACAGAAGCAGCTCACTGATGTATTTGAGTATATCAATAGCAGTTACGCGCACATAAGGCGAGTTGCATGTATTTGTACTGCACCTAAGACAACAGCTCACAGATCCTAGGAGAGGTTTGGAATACTGTTGTTATTAATGAAATTGGAAAAGCTACTCCGAGTTTCAATAGCAACTCACATTTCATAGAATCTAGTTTGCCTTTGAGTGCCATGAGCACAATATGACCATCTCGCCATCTAGCCTAACATTATACAATTTCTTATGAAGAGATGTAGGACAACATGCTTGGAAATCTCCACCTTGTCTTTAGGACCCATTCCCAGAGCTGCTGGAGCAGCAGTTGTGGAAGCTTACATCTGGGTCCCAATGACAGAATAGCAGCTGGGTAAGTCACTGAGGTCATTTAAGGGCAGGAGTTACTTAAGGTTGGATGTAGGAATTTATCTTGGAAGAGTTAAAATGAGAGATTTCCTCTAACTGATCAGTATTTTTCAATAATTTACCATTTGTACTTTGGCCTACACAAAGATCATATTTTTTAATCAGGTCAGTAAACATGATCTCATTGGAAATACTGGAACTCATACTAGAGTGTTATGGTTTTTAATTTCTTAATAGGACCAGGGCTGGGATGGTAAGTGTTAATATCTTAAGGCTTACACACCTGAAAGGTATTAGGCTTTCCTACCTCACAATCTGATTTTCCATTCCATCACTCTTATGTTGATCAGCATGCTCTGCACATTTCTGTATTTTATGTAAAAGAATTAAATCCTTGCCATAAACATTTCCAAATCTTCATTCATCAGTCCATTAAATGCCCTCTTGTTAATAGACAAATGTTTTACAGAACTGGATTCAAAACAGACAGAAATGGCTCCTAACAATACTGAAGAAAGCAAGAAAAGCAAACACCAGGAAAACTTCAAGAGTTCAGAGCATCAATCCAAAAGCATGAAGAAAAGCAGCACAGTTCCCCATCTTTAACAGAAGTAATCATTTATCATGACTCTTAAACACATTAACAAGCCACGCCTGCATCAGAATGGCTGCAACAATGCAAATCTGCTAATGTGGGATTAATTTAACCAATTTAGAGAACAAATTGGAATAAAATGGTGTCTTGCATGTCCAACTGCAACGGAGGTCCAAAGAAGGGGTCAAGAACTAGCTGTGAAAAATGCTCTTTCACAGCAGAAAAGGCAAGGTTACATTGGGTACAAAAAGCCGCACTGAATACAAGGCTGGAGAACGCTCCACCGCACAAGCAGAAGGGTTATTTCCAAACACAGCAATATTGATCTTCAAATTCTACCTTCTCCAATGACTTTTTAAATCTCCTTTTTGCTGATACCTTTTTTTTTTTTTCCCCAGTAGGATTAGCACACACATATTGTGGAAATGTTTCAATAGAGAAGAAAACTGCGCTACTCCGGGACACAGAGCATTTAACCTGGGAGCAAGCAGCATTCCTTGGCAGAGCTCACACATATCCACTGCAGTCTGGAAAGCTGGAAGCACCTAACGTCCAAGGCAATTGGGGACTTTTCCTTCCCCAGTGCAGTCTTGCACCCAAATTAGTGAAATGTAATATTCCCACGTAATTTCTGTACTTCCTTTTTAAAAAAGAAGTGCTTCCTCCCATTCTGCTCTCCCTTTCTCAGATCCTCAAGCCACTGGTCATGCTGGGACTGAAAAGGCAGCTGAGCAAAACAATTCAGCACGCAACATGATGAAGGAACAAAAAGGGAAGTTTTATTCCCATTCTTTATAAATATATGCACGTAAAAAAGAACAGTACAAATCAAAATATAGCAATGGCAATATCTACTTGAGGAGACACAGGCACCACAGTGAGGAGATTTTATTTTTATCTTTTCTCTTTAACACCTTTCATAGTTTATTGAATGCAACCAAGCAATGTGAAGTCAATGAAGGGTTTATAAAGAAGGGGCAGTTCCCCCGTCTTCAGAAGTGATTGATGACATTACAAAATGATTTTAAAAACTTGGGTACTTTAGCAAGTCCTGAACAGAAACACGTATTTAAATTTAGGCCTGTGCTTAAAGCAGATTGCTTTCCTAGGGTCCAATGCCTAAATCAAAAATCAGAAAAAGGACTCAAGTGCATATATATTTTTGGATTCATATTCAGATTAATTAATTCCAATTACTTTTCAGTTGAAATTGTTACAGGTAACAATGGTAAAGAAAAAGAAGAAATACTGCTTGCCCAAGTAGATACAAAGATTAAACAGACTAAGTCCAGAATCTAAAAATAAAAAATAGACTCCTTTCCAGAAGTTACAGCAAGTTCTTTAAAATATTTAAAGGCAAGTATCAGGAAGTAAGACTACATCAGGTACAGTTACTGTAAATTTCCAAGGACAACTGCATGGGATTTTACTTCTGCACATACTATTGCAATTGTATTAGTTATTTAATTAGTATTAAAATATAAGCTAATTATAACAAATTCAGTTCCTTAGCATGTGTCTACACTTCAGCCCACCGCCCAGCGTAAATATGAGCCAGCCCGCCTGCCAAGAGCAGCCTGTCTGCTTCAGCCAAGAAGTGGGGCAAATAAGCTCTGCTCATACAGATAGGCACTTTCCAGTCTCCCACCTGGCTTGCTTATAACGACCTTAGATTTTACTGCATCGTGCTGTTGCTGGCAGTGTTGACATACCCTCATTTTGGTAACCCTGTGGACAGCAAGAAGCTATCAGGAAAACACACCATGGTTCTCAAAAACAGCATCAGAGCAATGAGCTGCTAGTGAATAGCAGCCTCTGTGAGAGCAGCATGATTTATAATGGGTATACAGAGCCCCCACGATTAATATTCATGCTACATACTGCAGAATAAATAGGAGATGCCAGTCTGATCCAAAGCCCTCAGAAATTGATGGAAACCTTTCTCTGGGTCAAGCCCCAAGTGTGCAAGTGTGTTTATGCCTTTTAAAAAAGAAGGAATTCACTCTCCACATGTTTCAGTCCCTCACATTTATTGTCAGCAAACCTCTGGCAAAAGAATGCCTTCCTCTGCAACGGGACTCTCACTGAAGCCAGCAGGAGCTATGTATACAGAGACTGAGGACATAATCTCAATGTAAAAACCAACAACAAATTGAAAAGAAACTTGAATCTGAAACTACACAAGACAAAATTCAGTGAGAAAGCAAATCTCTCTTTGTAAGAAGTACAAAATAACTCAGGTTTTGTACGCCTGCAGGTTAAGAAGGAAATTTTTAGTGAGGCACGTTGAAGCTTCGTAATGCACCTTAAAAAACCACTCATGTAAATCTAATCCCATTACAACCATCTTCCTTAAACATTGTAATTATAGCCTCTAAGGGTAAGTACACAAATGGTAAATTAAATTTGGCCATTTAAATTATTTTATGCAAGGGGTTTTTTTACTTATTAAAGGAATTTAATACTACTTATAGGTGTCCTTGTTAAACGCAGATTGACAATGAAGTTAAAGAATAAAACCTCATTTATTTTTATGCTACTTTGTAAATTTTCTGAAGTCAAAGTCCTCTCACAATAGTGTACAGTAATTGGATTAAAACTACCTTCAAATACTTTCCACCACAGCTTTCACATGAAACATCTTGCAAAACCCACAATGTCTACACAATCATTTTACAGTGATTATAAAAAAAAAATACTATGGAATTAAATAAAAATGGATTGATATGGATTATCCTCTCCAAACAATAAAATCCTAGCACCATACAAAGTATAATGATTTAAAACGGAGTACTGGCTCTCCTTCTCTCTCTTTAATTTTAGTAACCAAACAAATTATTTTCCAAAGCACGACTGTTAATACGCAAATTGGTTTCCAGAGTAGTTCTCAACAATAATTTCTTTCTTTTGCATTTTGTTTCAAGAAGAAAAATATGAAGTAAAAAAAAAAAAAGACAAAGGAAAAAAGATACAGGAAATAAAGTCCTAAGGTCAATCAACAGTGAGTCCCCACAGAGGCAAAGGTGGACATTTCGCGACGGATGGTACTGAAAGGGGAAAGCTCCAGTTCTGTGGTGTACTCATTGTCATTGTCATCACTTGTCACTGTTGAAGACTTCTGGATGCATTCATCACAGCAGCAACAGCAACACTCCATAAAGGCCCGGCTGAAAGGTTTACAGAGACAGAAAAGGAGAACTGGGGTAACACAGGACTTAAAGAACAAAAGGAACTGACTAATGAGATGGAGGAGGTCCATAGTCTGCCGAGAGACCCCTGTGGACATGTAGGCAGTCACAATGTTGCAAATATTTTCGGGAATGATGCAAAACCCATACAAAATGGTCAAAGCCACCACTGTGCAGTTCATCTGACTTTCCAGCTGAATCTGTCGCTTGTTCCCCCTTGTGCAAGCCTTTTCTGCCCTCCTGATTTTCCTCGCTGTTACCAGGGAGCAGGTAATAGTGAAAAGGGTAGGCAAACAAAAATAGCAGCCAAAGTACCACCAGAGTCTCGCCCCATCGTAAGTGAGAGCCAACACGTAGATGGTGTCAGGTAGCGCGGTGGATATCTTCACCACGCACCGCTCCCCAGGTTGGCTGCCGCTGTACGTGGGGTCCTCCTGTGCCAGCTGGCGCAGCACGACCTCCGGCAGGGCCAGCAGCAGTGCACCCACCCAGATGACGGCCAGCTTGGCCGTCGTCGAGGTGCAGTTTTCAATCATCTCGTAATACATCTGCACGTTGGTGGCGGCACGAAATCGGTCGATGCAAAGGGCACACAGTGTGAACGTGGTGACTCCGAGGGAGGCTACCTGGGAAGGAGAAAAGGGAATGCAAGTTAATCCAGGTGCTGTCTGCAGAAAAAAAAAAAGCATAAAAGGTGGAAAAAAAAAAAAGGACAGCTACAAGGGTACACCCCATTATTCAGTGGAGAATGAGAAAACTTCATCTCCTTCAAAAGTCCCTGGTCCTCTGTTGATGGCAGTCTTCTCAAGGATGGAAGATGAAGGTCTGAACACAGTTAGGATGATGAGGGAATTAATTTATTGTACATTGGATGAAGGCTCTTACCATTGACCTGTTCGCTGGAAGAGACTTACACTATTTCATAGTTAAAGAAAGCTCAACTTGTATTCTGAAACACCAGCCAAATCTAGCCCCTTAACTGACAAAGACAAAAGAAAACCTAGGTTAGGGGTATCACTGTAGGAGACAGTTAAGCACCATGGTGCTGAGCAAAAGGAGTATCTCAGACAGAACTTAGCTTGCAGCGTTTGCTGAACTATCATCCAGCATGCATCCCAAAAGAGTGTGTCCTTTAGTTTTTCTGCCTACAAATATTTATTTCAGCTTGGAGTCATGCTCTCCTGGAGGCCCATGCAAGCATCTGTGCAACACTGAGTGGAAAAAAAAATTGAGGAACTGACCAATGTGTAAAATTAAACCCCTTCACCCCCCCCCATTTTTCTAAGGGGTGTTTTTCAGAAAGATCAGTTCCATCACAGGGTTGGAATTTAAGTCAAAAGGGGAGAGATGGGAGAGTCTTCCTTCAGCAGAAGGGATAAACTCATGCCCACGTCACGTGTTCATCAAGCATGCAGGGGATCATAACATTGAAACTTTCCATATCTAGAAAATTTAGGAACCCTGTGGACTAGACATCTACTGAATGGAGTACGGTCCAACAACTGGTTTTGTGGACTTGGGCTTTAAGTGAAATTTTGATGGGATGTAGGCATATAAAGTCATCCCATACTGTGAGTTCAAAGAGACTGTATCTGAAACCTTCAGACTTCCAGAACCTGTGCAAAACCAACCTTCACTGTAGTTAGGCTTTAATAATTTATCATCTTCAACATTTCATTTAGAAAAAAAATCACAGAAAAACACAGGCTTAATTTCATAGGAAACATCCTGCGGGAGTGTGCACTCAAGGCCAGGAGAAATGGCAGCAGTTGCGTTGTTTAAATGATTTACAGATGGATTGGACAGACCTCTCAATTATATAGTGTAAGGAGAGAGTACAGAGCAATGCATATGTTCTTGAGCTTTAATAACCATCATTCCATGCATGAATAGAAATCTTGTTCTGTCATGAAACATAATTTCCTATCATTTTATCCTGTTTATAATTAAATTTCCTAAAAAGAAATTTGCAAGAAGACTATATACATTTGGCCTAATCCTATTTCCAATAAATTCAACTGCAGTTCAAATTCAAAGCAGAACTCCCATTAGCTTCAACTGGAGAAAGATTAGGTGCCCTGTTGCATTCTAATTCATTTATTTTCTTGGGTTTGCATCCTTGTGTTATGCTGAAATGTGTTTATGCAAAAGAAAAGAAACTGTTAAATAATATTCCTAATAAATGTAACAAATGCTTACTTTTATAATGAATAAACCACGTGTCTGTGCAATTAACTAGGAAATCCAGGGTAATATTAGGCAGTTCACGATAATTTTGCTTACTTAAATTTGATGTGCAATGATGTATTTAAATTTCATACAGGTAGATTTAAAAAAATACTTTTTGAGTTCCACCATAGTTTTTAAATATTCCTGTTTATGCATCTCCTGTAAAAAGTTCTGCAAAGATAGATAGTACAATTATGAACCATTATATAAATGTATCATTAATTTTGGCCTTCAATACTTAGTGGCCGTATCAGATTGCTAAAATTTAGTATCACTGAAAAATACTAGCACTTGGGATTAGAACTGTCAGGCATTGGCTTAGTTGGAGAACTCTTTGAAGCAGCTTCCTAAAAGATGGAATTAGTAAAATGCAATCTCTTACTAGTTAACTTGCAGGAATATTTAATGATGACAAACCAGTACCGTAAACATTTCAAATAGGCAAATCTATCGATTTAGGAAGTTAAACTGTCTGACAAGATTCAAAGAAAGCTTAGTAAATACAGCAAAAAATAAAAACAATTAATGAAAAACTACAGTTACAGGGAAATCTTGATGAACGGTGATAAATTAGCTAATGGAAGTTAATTTTCCTGTGTCACTGCTGAGAGTCAGATTTTTAAATTCAGGACTAGTGACTTTGTTTCTAAAACATTTAAACGTGTGTGCAGTTTCCAAATTCCTTAGAGTGACAGCAAAATCTTTACCCAGAAGATCCAACATGAATAACAAAAGGGTCAGAACTCAGCTCTCTACAATTACAAGAGACATGGAAATAACCAAGACTCAGGAATGAATAGGGATTGAAACAGAAATGAGCAGAAGAGAGGAAAATCTGAGGTTTTTTACGTTAACATTTTCCCTCTCAGCTCTTATGTGAGTCTCTCCCCCGCCCCCAATGGACACGCTTTTATTGCTTCAGCATTTCATTGCAAACAGGCTGTTCTACAGTGACTAAGACATTAAAACTCCTCAGCTGTTAAGGCTGGACTAATGAAAGAAGACATGCCTACCATGAACAAACATAACCTACGGGGTTCCTGTCACATTAATTGACCAACAACTTGGAGGTTTAAGACAGTGAAATAGAGCAAGAGGAAACAACTAAGAACAGTGGAAACCGGCTTTGAAAACTCTCCCGTGGATTTACTGATGAACCAAGCTAAACAAAGCTAGTGTTTCTCTGGAACAGGCAATGGTTTCCTATTTTCTGTACACTAACGGAGTTAGTGATGTCATGGAAAAACTTGCAAAAACCAAACAAAACACTCCAAAACAGATGAAAAGGGATTCACTCCAGCTGACTTGCTTAAAGGCAATTCAAGGGTCTTACCCTGCATTGTAGACTATGAGTAATAGCCAGCAAAATCAGTGGGTGCTCCTCACAACCTACGTGGGTGAGAAATGGGACATGCATTCTGCACGCTCACACAATTTCAGTTTAGGGGTGTTTCTTCATACCAGTCAAACTAATAACTAGGTTTAAGCTGAAAATGTAGAATAAGTCAGAGAAGGTTTCCTTTTTAATGTTAGGTTGCCCTGAAGTAACCTCAGAGCAAACATAATTTATTTGATAGGGAGTAGGTAAAGGACAAATTAACAAATCCTAAAGTGATGCGAAGCTGCATGGAGTTTAATGGTGCTGTTCTTGTTGTAACAGCCGAGTTTCTGATAAGCTGATATGCTGTTGCAGTCTTAACTCCAGCAACCTGGCAGGAAATGAGGCAAGGCAAGGGCGAGTCAGGCTTAGTAGTTTTTGATCATCACTTAGTTGTCCGGTTTATTTCCATATGGTTCCTATGAAGATTCTCCTTTGGTCTCTAGACATTCAGGATGACACCAGTTTACGTCTTGCTCTTAGTAGATGATATGAGAAAAGTCCCCAAGTTTCTAACTGAATGACCATCCATCTACTTTGAGGAGGTGGTGAAGTAAGCCCTGCTTTGAGGAGGTGCCCACACCATTTGGGTAGAAAACCGCTGTTGAAGGGATTACCAGCTACAGCATACACATGCAAAAGAAGACATTATTGTTACAAGGGAGTCTCTTAATACTGTAGCTCCTTTAAAAGCATTGACAGGAATGTTAGTGGGCACCATGATACTCCTTTGAGACACTGCATAAACCTCTGGTCATTAGCTCACTAGCTGCTAGTCACCCGTGTCAAAACTCATTTGGGGAACTGAGGCCAGAGAGAACAAAAGTAAACTCATGAAATGCTCAGCTTAATTGCATCAGTTCTCCTCTGTCCCTCCAACATACCCATTCCCCTTTCATGAACTTTAACAATTACCGAAATGTTCCCAGGCCTTCCCTGGCCTGTCCTACTTCTTCTCCTGGCTGTGGTCCCACAGCTCTTGGCCCTGGGCTCTGGGAGCAGACCCTCTGGCTGACCAGGGAAGCAGTGCAGATGTAGTACAGTGAGCAGCGCCAGTGGAAACAAGACTCTGAATTCTCTCTCACTAATATCTGCTTCACTAGATAAAGGCAATGAAAACAAAACCAGAAACAACATCAGAAAAGGTGACTTGAGTGAAATGGTCAACGAAGACCAAATTCTGTGAGTGAATATAAAATAGAGGTTGGGTCGCTCAGTCCAGTAAGACGCAGACCAAGAAGTTATAGTGCTGCTATCTACAAATAAGTCTATCTTGAGATACAAAAGTTGCTTAAGCCAAAGGACAGTGAATATAACAGAATGGGAACCAACCAGCCATGAGCAACTCGAGGCTGGAAATGAGAGGGACCATTAATCATGTCAGGCATCACGTTCTCAAGCACACCTGATACAGAAGTGAGGGGAAACAATGTAGACTGAGTTTATACAGAACAAGATAAAATAAAGGAGTTATAAGAAGTGGCTGCTTCTACCAGCTGAAGCTGGGTTTTCTACGACAGAATATATTTTTGTCGATAACACAGAGTTTCTTAAACTATCTGGCACTCTTTCTTCCTTTGTCACAAGGCAGGATGGGCATTCAAAACATTTTCCAGTTGTAATCAGAAAAGCTGAACTACAGAAAAGGTTGATGACTACTAGCCAAGCCATCTCTGAGCTCTCAGTGATACCCTGTAGACTCTTTATATCCATTCCTGTTATATCATATAAACGACTCATTTCTTTCCCCCAAGCCATTATAGTCTATCATCTTATTATGGCTGTTCTATGAACACATCAAACTTTAGAGCTTTAGAGCATGTTAATGCAACATGCCATGGTGGCTCTTGCAGACTTGTCAGTTTTACCTAAGATAAATAAACAAAGTTAGTTCAGACTGCATACTTTTTTGTGCTACACTCACAGTAGAGAGTCCAGTAATAAGACTAGACTACCGCCAACTAAAAGGTCATCCCATTGCAAACAATTATTTGTTTATGTTTATCTAGATTTCTGCTTTCTGTTCTTTCAGTTAAAAAAAACCCAAACCCCCCAAAACCCAAGAACAACAGTCATCACTATAAAAGAACAAAACCAAATAAATACAGTTTCTCCGTATTTCTTACATGACGTGCTATTAAACATTAATGGCTTTATGCTTTAAAATAGGTAAGGGTCACTCAGTTAAAACACTACCGTGCTGTGGCAGAATTCAGGAGCTAAGGAGGGCCAGGGTACACCTCTGGCATTAGCAATTAGCTTAAGCGTCCTGGATGAAAATCTACAACACCTTAATTATCTAAAAGACAAGATGGTAATTCTGGAAACTGCTATCATGGAGATGTCCTTCACATGTCAAACAATAGGTACAATACTGTTGTTTCCTTTGTAGTACTATCAACACTCATACCATGGAGACATAGAGCACATGTGCTTTGTGTGTTTCTCTCTGTATCTCCTAAGAGTAATAGTGTTCAGAATCAGAATCCACTTCCAAGAGCTGCTCTTGAATTCTGTCAGAAGCGAAAGCCGAGCAGACCATCATGGCACTGAAAATACTTATTAGTACACCACAGGCTTAGCCAGAGGGTTGGAAAAATCGCAAAACACAAAAGGATTCTATTTTTGCTCATTTTCCTGTTTGCAATCTACCATGCTACCATATAAGTACATTTAATTTATTTTTTCAATTATTTTTTTTAAATAAAGACGTGAGTGCTATTCTTCACTGAGGATCAAATTCTCATCACGCTACACAAGGAACTCCTGCACTAACTCTTAATATTAACAACATGGAACCTCTGCTAAAAATCTGCCTCTTCCTCCTCTGCAGGAAAAATCCTGCCATATGGAGAAATGACATCCCAGTGCTCAGAGCAGAGTCAATGGTGCCGGGATAGCAGATGCTGCCTTTTTCTCTCTACACATATGTAACAAATATTACTGACCCAATTTTAAATCTAGTCTGACATAAATTCATTTCCATGCTGAAATGCCACATGCAAAGTCTAAGCCAAAAGCAAATTTTCATGGACAACTTATAAACCCCTAAGGACAGAGTTTGTAGAGGAAAGAAAGACTGACCGGACAACCAACATGGCAGTTACTATCATCATGCTGTTAATACCTAAGGGGCAGAGATATATTAACACTTCTGTTTTAAATAATTATTTATTGTGTGGTAAGTGCTGAAGATACTCCGCTCCGTAAAAGACACATGTAGCCATTGCCCTGGAAGACTCTTCATAAAGCTTTGACACTGCAGACCTCTCTGAGGATCTTTGTCTGTGACTCGGAGGACTTACTGGAGGTTCAGGAGCCTAGCTCTGACTAGAGTCAAAGAAGAGACAGAAAGAAGATGCCACACAACAAAAGACATGGAAAAGACAGATAATACACAGCTTTTATAAACTTCCATAAAAAAATTATTTGCTTCCCTAAAGTGAAACTTAAAATAAGGATCTCTTCTGACAGCTTTGGAAGAGGCACAGAATGGCCACTTTCTTTGTGCCTCTCACTTGTCTCTAGCAAGTCAAAGAGAGAAAGGGGAAAAAGCTTCACCTCAAATTGCCCTGGACGGTCAGCTCCGGGAAAAGAGTAATTTGTATTCTAGGCCAAATCAATCCTTATGCTTTCCACTAAGAATACTAATTGTGATAGGCTTCCTGAGCTGGAAGTTACGCACCAGAAACAGGAGCGATGCCACAAATTGACCAGCAAAAGCATATAGAGAGTCTGGGTAGCAGATTTCAGAGGCTTCCACTATCAGCCTGCTCCAGACTCAAGCCAGTCTCATATGCACGATATGGTCCAGATGAGGACACCCCAAACTTTGCCTTTCTCTTCTTTGTGGGTGGTATGAGAAAGGCAGAGGGCTCGCATTTATTAGCACTGAGTGTAGGGCTGAGTACCATCACTGGCCTCAGCAACTTCTTGCTCTGCATTGGACTGCACAAGACAGTAAATCAGCCTCTGCAAACCCTCATTCTAGACCCTTCCCCAGTTCTACATCCTTACTCCACTATAAGTAGCCTGTCTCAATCTGCCAGCATAGAAAGTGATGTTTACTTCCAGTGTCTTCTCTCAAACTCATCAAGCTTCTAGCGTAACCTCCAAAAGCAGAATGCACACAACTCAAGCAAGGTTCCTTTTAAAGCCCAAAAGGTAATTTCCAGTCCTAGTTGACACAATCCATTTGCCATCTTGAGTAAGCTGATCTGAGCCTTAAACAACTTACTTAACCTCTGCACTATTGGCTTCCAGCATTAAAATAAAAATGCTGCTTCACAGAACTGTTATATTTAACAGCTGTGAAATATTTAGACGCATAGTAAAACTACTGATTTCGTCTACATCCACATTTCTTTCTATTAAGGCCTAGCATAAATCTATAAGCAGGGGAACGGGAACTATACTTTTTTTTACTTCCCCTCCTGCCCCCTCCAGTCCTTTTGCTAAAAAGACTGTGTGTGCCTAAACAAAAAGAAAATGATTCCATATTGGCAGGGCTTCTGAAACAGGAATTAAGCAAAGCCATTGTCTTCATATTGTCGTTCACTCTGTATCTCCTGATTCTGAGCAATACTGAGAAAAGTATACAGAATACAACATCAACACAGTCTGCAGCCCAACACTTCAGACATGCATGTCTAAAGCTAGACTTCTGAACTGTTTGCAGAAAAGTGGCAAAATTTTAAGAACTGCTGAGCAGAGGATTAAAACTGCAAAGGAGAAGTACATCTCCACATGTCCTTACGGGCAGAGCAGCCGCCCCAGTTGTTCTAAACCCCTCCTCAATTCCCTCTCAGTGCATTCAAAACTGCTCCTCCAGGACAGGGCCATCATCAGGGTCAAGTGAAGTTCTTGGTGGAGATAATTTCATCCACTTCTACTAACCATCTGTCTTTCTAGCTTTGTTCTCTAGTAGTTTTACTCTCATCACCTAAAGACCTGGTGAGAAGCACAGAAGAATTAATTTACTCCACTTCTTCCTCAGTCGTGTGCACAGCATTCCTCATGCAAGCATAGCCATGACAGTTTAAAAAGGTAGTTTGAAGTGACTAAACTGTGATACAACGTATGGCTGAAAATAACTGCCTAATGTACTCAGTCACAGCAGATCTTTATTAGGTATGGGAAAACTGCCCTTTAAATTAAATACTGTGGAGAGCTTCCACTGCTGGAAGCTCAACATTTACCTATACAAATGTGCTCGAAGACATCGTAAAACATTTTCCCCAGACTGTGTGCATGTGGGTTATCACTGGCAACAGATGCTTTGCTGAAATTCTGCACAATACCCATTAAACAGCGCAAATAAAATACAATTGGCCACAAGAGGCTAAACTAAAAAAACTGAAGGTTCCTCGATGGGATCACTTGAAAGCTTCCAACACAATACAAAGCATGCTTGAGTTACGTTAAAATGCTGTGATCACTGTATCACTTGCTCTGGAAAATCAGACATCCCCTGTTCCTTAGTTCTGAAAGTACAAGCTGATACAACAGAGGGCTCAGTCCAATAAGGGTGTTGGATGTTTGAAAGTAAGATTTTTCTGGATCTACAACTCTGGGTGAGACACATAACTCCTAAACAGCATATGAGGAGAACTGGCATGCAAAAAAGAGACGCAAAGCACGGAACAAAGAAACACTGGAAAGAACAAAACACTAGGCTAACTTACAGAAAACAGCTTAAAATGTGTCCATCTTCAGGAAGATGCTTCTATTTGTATTCCATACAGGTCTGGAAACCTCTCCTGAAGATAGTTGTCTACAGCTTTCCTCTCAAGTTGCTAAAAAAATTTCATCCTTCTCCCATTGTGTGAGAAGGGGATGAGTCTGCCCAGGTGAGTTGCAAGAAGGGAGAAGACAGTGTTGTTCAGCTGTCAGATGAGCGCAGTGCTGTGAATAATGCTTGACAGAGCACGGAGCAGCAGCTGCTCACAGGGCAGATTTAATGACATGCTCCACGTCTGCATTGCTCCTGGTGGTGTCACTGTCACTGTGTAACGCTTGGGAGGTTTGAACATCACTTGGAAAGTAGTGAACCTCTACTCTAACTCTCTCCTCCGTCTCTGCATGGTCAAATCCTGATTTCCAGGACAATGTCCTCCTCTCCAAGCTTCAGAGAAGCACAATCCACTAGTGGTGTTCAGTATCTGCCACTCACAGCTACAGTTTACAATGGAGGGGGAAATCCAGCCTTTTACTTACTGCTCCCAGGACGATGAATATACTTTATGTACATGAGTATTATATTTAATGACTACTGAATGAAGAATAAATAATACTGGGAGCAACACAGAACCCCAAGGTTGTATCTTTTTAGATATAAACTAATTAAATTTCCTCAGGGACAAGGAGAATGTTTCACTTTTAGAGTCCAGTAATAACAAAGCCCAAGACAGGCACCATGCTACTGGTCCATCGTGACTGGATTGGTGCCAGTTCTTGAATAAGACTTCAACTCTACACATCTACAGAACTCTAAAGTGAAAAAATAAGGTGTCATTAAAGTGTAAAGGGGGGATAGCAGCAGCTGAATGTTTTTCAGGATTGCAGTTTTGAATTTCAGCAACTGCATTTCAGCTAAACTACTTTGAGTCTGACAAAATCTTTAGCGTCCAAAGCCGCACAGCATAAGCGACTAATTTTGAAGAACAGCGTGGCCATGCAAATAATTTCAAGCACTGATCTTTAATTAGATCAGCATTACAAAGAATTATTTCTATTTTGTACACGGATGCACCAAAAAAAGGTTAGGAAGTGTGAAATGTCACTATAGGAAAGTCCTGAGAACACCTGTATGACAATACCTACTTTAATTGAAATGGTTACACTTTAACTGAAACAGTACTGCTTATTTTATTGGTTAACACAGAAGCCCCAGCACCCGCTTGAGAAATTTTAAAAGGTCCTAGTACTATCAGTTTCTCAACAAATACATATGTCTTCATGTCTTCTTAACTGCAAATCGACTACGTGTAGTCTGAGTTTTTCAAATGTAGTGGTATACTACCGGCCTGAATTCATCTAGGCGTAGCACAGCTCCACCCTTTGTCCAACACCACCAGTAATAGGGCGTATCACATATGAAAGAAGTAACGACAACTTAGTGGCTACACACAGCACACATCTTTCTAAACACTTTCTTAAAAATATGGGTTGACAGTTAGTTACATATTACTGTTGAAACTGATATTCTGTGTATTAATAACAAGTTAGGTTCTGTTGGGGGGGGTGCTCGTTTTTGGGGTTTTTTTGGCTTTTTTTGCTAATATGTCATTCTTAGGACAAGAGAATCAACAGTTATTTTCGCAGCTTTCAGTTACAGAATAATGTCGAAGACAAGGTTTTGGGAATACAAGAGAGCCAGCCAGAATTATGGGCTACCACCCTACCAAGAAACCTCAGTGTTCCGTTCCAGTAAATAAATAAAACGGACAACCTGAACGCTGCCGGCAGGACTGTGGCCAGCTGGCTGCGAGCTTCTTTAACAGAGCCTCTTGAACAACTGCCAAGAAGCTGCGATTTAAATGGAACTGGGGTCATTATTTTTTTTAAGATAAGCTAAATAACTAAGTATGAGATTTGAACGCTGAAGTATAAACTAAGAGCACATACATCCCATTGATGGTCCTTTTTACCATCACCTTCTTGCAACCCCTCCCCAGTCACCCCCTCCATCTGCCTTCCTGACTCACTTCACTTTAGGAAAACAACAAACATAGACCAAAAAACTTGCAAATCTAATTCTGAGGGGGATTCTTCGCCTTTCAGGACCACAAGGAGCAAGGAAAGTTTGGCAGAACTCGCGCGAGTGGCAGGAGGCGCTAGACGCGCGGAGCCTGAGGCTGCGCAGATCCCGACGCTGCTGGACCTGATGCGGCCGGCGCCTCCTGCGGCCACTGCGGGGCCCCGCTCTGCCCCACGAGCGCCCGGGAAACCCAGGCCCCGCCGCACCTGGACGGCCCCAGGCCGGCAGAAACAAGCGCGGGCAGCGCCAGTCCCGCACGGAGCTGAGGCCGGGGCGGGGGGCGCTCGGGGGCTGCGCGGAGGCGCACGGGCCCGCGCGTCCCCCACCCACCGCCGTTACCTCGATGTACGGGACGATTTTGCAGGAGAAGTCTTCTAGGAGCCACTTCTTGGTGAGCTCCTGGAAGATGACCAGCGGCAGGCAGAAGAAGACGATGAGGAAGTCCCAGAAGGCCAGGTTGGCCAGCAGGGAGTTGGAGATGCTCCGCATGTAGTAGTTGTGGCAGACGATGCACATCACTGCCATGTTGCCCATGATGCCGATGCCGAAGATCACCACGGAGAGGCACATGACGGCGTAGGCGCCGTACGACTCCTCGGTCAGCGGGTAGAAGGGGTTGCGGAGGCGGGCGCGGCGCCCCGTGGCGTTGCCGCGGCCCCCGGCGCTGCCCTCGCC